>JAPDVR010000009.1:1662500-2237500 GCA_026230005.1 Gila orcuttii | reverse complement strand
TTTTCGAATAATCATCGAATAATACCCAGCGTTCTTCGAATATAATTTTTGCTTGAAACGCCCATCCCTACCCAAGCTATTCCCAGATTTTGCCAGATAATCACTTTACCTCTACCATAGTTTTAATAGACTTGGATTGTGTGATTCTGTCTGTCATCCTGTCTTGCATTGTCTTGAGCCTTCACTTTGCCAATGATATGCCATATTGTTAGTAGCCTGGATAGCCCACAGTTATTATTCTACATCATATCGCCTTCTACTGGATGTAAAATGCTCTGTAGTACATTTTGTAATTTTAGAATGTTAAAGTCTACTTCTGTGGTTATTTTGGTGAAAGTAACTCAAAAGTAATTCAGGAGTAATGTAACACATTATAATTCTGAGACAATAATATTGTAAGGTAAATAATTACTTTTAAATAAAAGTAATAAGTAATCTATAATGTATTACAGTCTGGAAGTAACTTGCACAACACTGCACAGGAGCAGCAAGCCACATTAAGTCGATGACCACAAAACTGGTGAATGTTTTTGCCTCTAAATTCTCGCCTGATCTAGATGTGCAGACATTAACTGACTATCTACGGGATCAGCTGGGTCAGGTTACGTGCCAGAAAATAACCACTGTTAATAACAGATTAGCATCCTTTAAAGTGTCGGCAGAATGCAATGATGTGGCGAAGATTAATAAACCAGAGATATAGCTGGTGGGCGCTTATGTATGCCGCCTTTATGAGCAACGCAGCAGATCTGGTGTTGCTGGAGCAAACCGTGCTGGTCTGGCAGTGACTGGGGCCTCGTCTGCCCATGCCACTGAGGCTTAACACTGAACAAATGAATATAAAAGTAATATCGTACAAGAAGAAGCCCGAGCACGCTGTGTTGTTATAGACCAGCTCCTGGATCAGTGTGATGTGCTGTGTTTACAAGAGACATTTCTGATAAAACAGGATCTAAATGGATTAAGCGCAATAATGATAACTTCCATGGGGCTGGGGAGTCCAGTGTGGATATTAGTGATGGAATAATTTGAGGGTGCATTCCTGGCGGAGTGGCAATTCTCCGGGATAAGAGACTTGACTCTTGCATTAACATAATTAGACTTGAAATTAACTGGTGTATAGCTATACACTTAAAACAAAATGGCAAATAATATGTTATCTTGACTGTGTACACCCTGTATGAGTGTCAACTTAATGAAACTGAATATCTTAATAGACTTGCTTTTAGAAATTAATTTATACAGGACAAGAAATTATCTAATGTGTTTGTTGTTGGTGATATGAATTCAGATATAACTGACAGTAAATACATTTTTGCTACGCCTCATTAACAGACATGTAAATTCTATATGAGTTTTCAACTGCTGATCATATTCCATTAGAGATACAAATAAACTATGAATTTTTATCTTTGACACAAAGTTTCGAAAATGAAAGTAGCATTTCTTACTTTATAATAATTTATAACTAAAAACTCGAGACACAGATCAGAAATTTGTTTATGTATGATGATATAGTTATAGCACTGGTTGATTCAAGTGATCTCTCACAAGATATGGGTCCTGTTTTTGAAAAAAAAGGGTCACCAATGCCCAATATAAGTACGTTTTATTAGTAAAAATGAGAGAGATATGAGGGCTGATTCAATGGCCAGGAAACTTTTGTAACCACGCGTATGACTTCTGAAAGGAAGTGAATTTGATGACTGCCAATCACTACCATGTGTGGTTGATGACATGTCAGGTACTGATAATATCTTAGAACTTTGACACTACAGTAGTTTGTTTAATTGTGTTAAGAGTGAGTCCTATACTGTGAGTAATGTTGACAGCACAGATATAATTCTGTCACATGAAGTTTTTAAAGCAATTTGCAAATTGTCTAACAATAAACCTAGGGGGTTGGATGGTGTTGCTGATGAGCATTTAAAGTTTGCAGGTGCGAGGTTGGCTCCACTGCTTTCTGTCTGTTTTACAGCTTTTCTTGTACATGTTTTTTTTTACATGACTCAATGTTAACTGTTTTGTTAGTTCCAGTTTTGACAATTACAGACCAATAGCATTGGCCAGCATAGTGTCAAAAAATATGGAAACAATTCTGCTGGACAGGATTTCAGAATTTGTTAATTGTTATTTGCTTAAGACCCATTATTATGCCTTGGCTTTCAATTCAAATTGAGCTTTGATATCTTGACCTATTGTTGCTTATTTTTATTGTATATTGTGTATTGTTTGTGTATTTGTATTTTATTTTATTTTTTATCTTGAATTTTGTTAAGCACTTTGGTCAATCATGGTTGTTCTTAAACGTGCTATATAAATAAACTTGAACTGAACTGAACTGTTAAATCTACGTATAACCCGTTTGGTTTTAAGGCTATGCTGGCACAGACGTGTATATATGCTCTTAAAGAGATAATTGCTAAATATAAAAACCAGAGCTCCTCCATTTTTATGAGTTTCTTAGACGCATCTAAAGCATTCGATAGAGTAAACCACAGAAAATTATTTATTAAGTTAATCCAAAAAGGTGTACCCAAATATGTGGTACGTATTTTAACCTACTGGTATGCACAGCAAACAATGCAGAACAAATGTGGGAACAGTGTGTCTGCTCCATTCAAGTTAGTAATGGGGTGAGACAAGGGGGAATCTTGTCCCCAGTTCTTCTTAACTAGTATTTGGACGAACTGTCAACAAGGCTCAGAGTGTGTAATACTGGTTGTGTGGCTGGGGATTTTTTTCTAAATCATCTGATGTATGCAGATGATCTCGTAGTGTTTAGTCCGAGCACTGCTGGGCTACAGCAGTTCCTCAACATTTGTTCAGTCGATGGTATAGAACACAACATACTGTATAATGCAACTAAGAGTGTGGTCATGATCTGTAGGACCAAGCAAGACAAGTTTATGAAATTTCCGGACTTCTTTCTGTCAAATGTTGTTCTTGAGGTCACAAGGAAAATCAAGTATCTTTGGACACTGTACAGACAATGTTAAGATGACTCTGTTTAAGACATATTGTACATCTCTGTACACAGCCCATCTTTAGACTAACTATAAAAAAGCCAGGCTGCAGGTGGCCTACAATGATGCTTGTCGTGTGCTTTTAATGCAAGCAAGATGGACTTGTGCGAGTGAAATGTTTGTCACAGCTCAAATTAACACTCTACAAGCAACTTTGCGAAAGTTAATGTATAGCTTTATCTATAGGTTAAAGGTCCCATGACATGCTTCTTTTTGTAGGCTTTGATATAGGCCTTAGTGGTCCCTAGTACTGTATCTGAAATCCTTTTCCCAAAATTCAGCCTTGGTACAGAATTATAGCCACTACAAGCCAGTCCCACAATGAGCTTTCCTTCAGACGTGCCGTTTTCGGTGTCTGTAGCTTTAAATGCTAATGAGGAGGAGAAAGGCGGGGCAAGGTGTAGGCCTTGACCAGCTTGCGGCAACGGTACGATGCATGTTTACATTGGATATATTGCAATGGCACGCAGACACGCAGTCTGATCCGGATTGAGAAGCAACGGATGAAGAAGTTGGAACTCAGTGGCTCCAGCAGGACATCTCCAAATGGTCAGTTTAAAATATTATGTCTGGATACGGTACTTTATTCGGATGGTTTACGTATGCTGTTAGTTAATATCATGTAGCTAACGCTAGCCTACTGTTGCCTTTTCATGTTGCTCTAATTTGCTATCGTTTTAAAGCTGTATTAGCATTTAATATTAACATACGTAAATCAAATGTCACACATCGGAGGCGGTACAATCCTAACAATCTCCGTACCCTTCCGGTGTCTTCTAATACTTTATTCTCTTTTTCTATTGGTCTCTGGAACTGCCAGTCCGCTGTTAACAAAGCTGATTTCATTACATCTTTTTCAAGTCATTCAGGTCTCAGTCTATTGGCCCTGACTGAGACCTGGATCAGACCAGAGGACACTGTCACACCTGCTGCCCTCTCCACTAACTTCACTTTTTCACAAACCCCCCGTCTGACCGGAAGGGGTGGTGGTACTGGTCTGCCCATCTCAAATGACTGGAAATTTGATCCTTTACCACCTTTTTTTGACAACAGCTCATTTGAATCACATTCAATTACCATCACTAGTCCTATTAAAATCCATTTAGTAGTTGTATATCGTCCCCCAGGTCAACTTGGCAGTTTCTTGGAGGAGCTTGATGTACTACTCTCATCCTTCCCTGAAGATGGTACTCCTCTCGTAATTCTTGGAGACTTCAACATCCACCTAGAAAAACCTCAGGCTGCCGATTTCCACACCCTGCTTGCCTCATTCAACCTCAAACTAGTATCTACTGTGGCTACTCACAAATCAGGTAACCAATTGGACCTTATCTACACGCGCTACTGCTCCACGGACAATACACTGGTCACTCCACTGCACACCTCAGATCACTTCCTCCTCACTCTCACTCTCAACCTGCATCAGAACACAACACACACTCCTCCACAGATCACCTTTTGGCGGAACCTACGCTCACTCTCACCCTCTCGCCTATCCTCTTTGGTCTCATCCACACTTCCTCCACCTGATCAGCTCTCAACACTAGATACTAACAGTGCAACTAATACTCTTTTCTCCACTTTAACATCCTGCTTGGACAACTTCTGTCCCCTTTCCTCCAGGCCAGCCCACGCCACACCCTCTGCCCCCTGGTTATCTGATATTCTCTGCGAACATCGTACTAAACTCAGGGATGCAGAGAGGAAGTGGCGCAAATCGAAAGATCCGACAGACCTGGGTCTTTATCAATCCCTCCTCTCTTCCTTCTCTGCTAATATCTCTACTGCTAAAATGGCTTACTATCACAACAAAATTATCAATTCTTCTGACTCTCGCATGCTTTTCAAAACCTTCTCTTCTCTTCTCAACCCTCCTCCTCCTCCTTCATCAACCCTAACAGCTGACGATTTTGCCACATTCTTCATAGATAAAACAACCACCATCAGCGGCCAATTTACCAATCCACAAACTGACACACATTTTACCATCAAACGCACACATTCTACCCTCCTTCTCTCTACTTTCAGAGGCGGAAGTCTCTAAACTCCTTTCCAATCGCCCTACCACCTGTCTGCTTGATCCTATCCCCACTAATCTACTTCAAGCTATTTCTTCCTCAGTTGTACCCACACTCACGCACATCATAAACACCTCTCTTCACACTGGTACCTTTCCCACAGTTTTTAAGCAGGCTCGAGTAACCCCACTGCTTAAGAAACCCAATCTAAATCCAGCACATCTAACAGTTACAGACCGGTATCTCTTCTTCCATTTGTCGCGAAAACACTTGAACGAGTTGTTTTCAACCAGATCTCCTCCTTTCTTACACAGAACAACCTCTTGGACAACAATCAGTCTGGTTTCAAAAGCGGACACTCAACTGAGACTGCCCTGCTCTCAGTAATTGAAGCTCTGAGACTGGCAAGAGCAGCTTCCAAATCCTCAGTTCTCATCCTGCTGGATCTGTCTGCTGCTTTTGACACAGTTAACCACCAGATCCTCCTGTCAATCCTAAAGATGAAGGGCATCTCGGGAACTGCACTCCAATGGTTCGAGTCTTACCTCTCAGGTAGGTCCTTTAGGGTGTCGTGGAGAGGTGTGGCATCTAAGGACCAACATCTAGCTACTGGGGTGCCTCAGGGCTCAGTGCTTGGACCACTCCTCTTCTCCATCTACATGACATCACTAGGATCTGTTATTCAGAAACATGGCTTTTCCTATCATTGCTACGCTGATGACACGCAACTCTACCTCTCATTCCAGCCTGACGATCCGACGGTCGCTGCTCGTATCTCAGCCTGCCTGACAGACATTTCTGGCTGGATGAAGGACCACCACCTTCAACTCAACCTTGCGAAGACAGAGCTACTTGTGGTCCCGGCCAACCCAACAATTCATCACAACTTCTCCATTCAGCTAGGCTCGTCATCCATAACTCCATCAAGGTCAGCTAGGAACCTTGGGGTTGTAATTGATGATCAGTTGAAATTCACAGACCACATTGCTAGAACTGCCCAGTCCTGCAGATTTGCCTTGCACAACATTAGGAGGATCAGGCCCTTCCTTACAGAGCATGCTACACAACTCCTTGTCCAAGCACTTGTTCTATCCAGACTGGACTATTGTAATGCTCTCCTGGCCGGTCTTCCAGCTTGCTCTGTCAAACCTCTACAATTGATCCAGAATGCTGCAGCCAGAGTACTTTTTAATGAGCCAAAGAGAGCACACGTCACTCCTCTCCTCACAAAATTGCACTGGTTGCCAGTTGCCGCTCGCATTAAATTCAAGGCACTGACGTTTGCCTACAGAACAACCACTGGCACTGCTCCCTCTTACCTAAACTCATTACTTCAGACTTATGTGCCATCCAGAAACTTGCGCTCTGCTAGCGAATGTCGTCTTGTGGTACCATCTCTAAGAGGCACAAAATCTCTTTCTCGGACCATTACCATGACTGTTCCCTGTTGGTGGAATGATCTGCCTAACTCAACCAGAGCTTCTGAGTCAGTAGCCACTTTCAAGAAACTGCTGAAGACGTATCTTTTTCGGCAGCACTTAATTCAGTAATACTAACACTTTCTCTTCTCTTCTATTCTATTTTAAAAAAAAAGAAAAAAAGGAAAGAAAAACTGCACTAAATTAACTGCACTATTAAACTGAGAGGGGTTATAGCACTTACATATTGTTGTCCTACTGTTAGTTTTACTGCTTCTATTGTTCTCATTTGTAAGTCGCTTTGGATAAAAGCGTCTGCTAAATGAATAAATGTAAAATGTAAATGTAAATGTAAATGTAAATGTAAATGTCTCAAGCTCATATACTGGAGTCGCTAATCATAGATCTTGACTACTTGCGCTTAGTAGTACTGTACAGTAAGAAAGACATTTGCCATGCCCCGGAAATGTACATTTCTTAGAATTAATAAAAAATTAACACTGAGTGTTCACGGGACAAGATTAATTGATTGTAATATTAATTTACACGTTAATTCTATTAACTGATCCAAATATTCATAATCAATTATAACGAGTTATGATTGATTATTAATATTTCTTTAGAGCTAATTTGCTACAATGCCTATTTAATTGTTGTTTCTTTTTATTTGGTGTGTGCGTGTCTTGTATCTATATTGGACCACAAGTGCGGAATAAAGTTGAATTAAATTGAATTGTTTGTTTCTATGTTCTTCTGATTGATTTGAGTCTTCTGTTCAGGTGTGTCTCATTAATTAACTCATCAACTCCTTTGTTTGTCCCCATGTATTTAAGCCCTCAGTTTCTGTCTGTTACTTGTCTTTCGTTTTTGTTTTTCTCCAGGTTATTCTCCTGTGTGTTGTGTATAGTATTACACAACATACACTGAACAAAAATTATAAACGCAACACTTTTGTTTTTGCCCCCATTTTTCATGAGCTGAACTCAAATATCTAAGACTTTTTCTATGTACACAAATATTGTTCACAAATCTGTCTAAAGCTGTGTTAGTGAGAACTTCTCCTTTACCGAGATAATCCATCCACCTCACAGGTGTGGCATATCAAGATGCTGATTAGACAGCATGATTATTGCACAGGTGTGCCTTAGGCTGGCCACAATAAAAGTCCACTCTAAAATGTGCAGTTTTATCACACAGCACAATGCCACAGATGTCGCAAGTTTTGAGGGAGCGTGCAATTGGCATGCTGATTGCAAAAATGTCCACCAGAGCTGTTGCCCGTGAATTGAATATTCATTTCTCTACCATAAGAAGTCTCCAAAGGTGTTTCAGAGAATTTGGCAGTACATCCAACCGGCCTCACAACTGCAGACCACGTGTAACCACACCAGCCCAGGTGCATTTCAGCATTTCCAGCATTTCACCTCCAAGATCGTCAGAGACCAGCCACTCAGACAGCTGCTGCAACAATCGGTTTGCATAACCAAAGAGTTTCTGCACAAACTGTCAAAAACCGTCTCAGGGAAGCTCATCTGCATGCTCGTCGTCCTCATCGGGTCTCGACCTAAGGACGGGGTAACCGACTTGAGTGGGCAAATGCTCACATTCGATGGCGTCTGGCACTTTGGAGAGGGGTTCTCTTCATGGATGAATCCCGGTTTTCACTGTACAGGGCAGATGGCAGACAGCGTGTATGGCGTCGTGTGGGTGAGCGGTTTGCTGATGTCAATGTTGTGGATCGAGTGGCCCATGGTGGCGGTGGGGTTATGGTATGGGCAGGCGTATGTTATGGACAACGAACATAGTTGCATTTTATTGAAATGGCATTTTGAATGCACAGAGATTCTGAGGCCCATTGCTGTGCCTTTCATCCACGGCCATCACCTCATGTTGCAGCATGATAATGCTCAGCCCCATGTTGGAGGATCTGTACACAATTCCTGGAAGCTCGGCAAAGGAGAAGTACTCATTAACACAGATTTAGACAGATTTGTGAACAATATTTGAGAGAAATAGGCCTTTTGTGCACATAAAAAAAAGTTTTAGATCTTTAAGTTCATGAAAAATGGGGGCAAAAAAAGTGTTGCGTTTATTAATTTGTTCAGTGTAAACACACATTATAAAATGCATTAAAATATTTATTTTTGTGAAAGGTTAGAATTTTTTTGTTGTTTGAGGTGTTTTCTGTTTTCTGTAATAATGCCACATAAAGTTGTAAAAATATAACTAAAATGCCACAAACAAATTAAGAGTCATATTGTATTCACAAATTATTTATTTCAATAAACCAAATTGAAACCAAAAGTACAACCAATAGCAATAAGCAGAAACAAAGAGGTTTGTGTGTGTGTGCGTGTGAATGCGAAAGTGTTTGTGCGTGCATGTGTGTTAGGTCTCACCCCTTCATATCTGCTTTTGTTCTGCATTTGTGGCTGATTTTGCATTTGATTATGATTTTTATTTTTCTCTTCTGTGCTCAAGAACGCTTCCCCCCTCTAGTATCAGATTTAGCATTTTCTAAACTGTTTCTTAAGAATCCAATTGTGAAAAGGCTTAGTGATAGGATCACTGGACAGTCACTGAAATTTGATAATTGGTACACCTGCTTTATACACCACAAGGGCATGAAAAATAATCTCAGAGCTCCCCACCACCCCACACACTAAAGTAACAACCTCATTGTACTTCTGCACTGTAAAACAAAATAACATCTATGCAATTTTTATAGAAAAGCACTGAAAAATTGCTACAGTAAAATAATGTTGGCTAACAGGTTTATAGGTTAATTTGTTAACTGTAAATTACTTTCCCAGAAATGTATTTTAAGCATGTTTACATGAACAATGTTACGCTGATAACTGCTAAATATCTGCTTATCGAAATCACCCTTTGTTCAGGTTTGCATGGAAACCATTAACCGGGTAACACAAGTATTGTGTTGGATGAAGTCACAGACGCACTTACTTAAAGGCTAAAAAAAGTGCGCCTGAACAACACTTTATCAGCTCCAGATTGTCTCAAGGAAGACGCACAGATATGCCTGAAGTATGGCAACACGACGAAGCATTTTATTTCCCTTCTCAGGGAACCGGGTTACATATGAAACCTTAGAAGTTCACTTTCGAAGTGGAACTTCGACACTGCGTCGTGGTGTTGACAATATGGGAACAGTAATACCCATTGCGGCATACTGAACAAATGCCTGCTATATTGAAACCATTATTTTAAAACGCAGTGCAGCTGCACAGCGAGCACAGAGCAGAGCATCTAGCTTGCTCACTGGCTGTACTGCAGCAACTGCATGAACCTATGACGAGGCGGCTGAGACGCAGACCATTTCGCCATAGAATCAGATTTAATCTCGTTCAGTGAACACCTCCTTCGCCGTCGACGAGCCCCTGCAGTGGCGTCGCCTTCCCCTGAATCACCGTTAACCTGCGGCTATCCGGCGAGAGAGAAGCCTTTATATACTTTTCTGCTACTTCTGTGTATTCGCCGTCATGACACTGAAAGAGACAATTTTCTACGCCGTTGTTTCAAATGCCACGTTCCAGATGCACTTCATACGGAGCCTCTCAACGTGTTTCGTTAGGCGCATCAGAGGAAGGTGGTGACGACAGCCTGTCTCTGGCTGCATCTGAGGTAGAAGATTGGCCGGGCTCGACAGTCCATCTGCCCTCGCCGGTCGCGCTTACACCGACCCAGTGGCTGTATCGGCTTTGCACACTATGGCAATCCTTCAAGTTTTTAGGCAAAGCTCCTCCCCTCTATGGATGAGACTGGCCCGGACCCTGAGGTCTTTGGGAACTTGCGCTGCACCACTTACTTGGCCCTGCGCGCCACCAAAACACCGCCCAGGCGATCGGCAGAGGTATGGCCAGTCTGGTTGTGCTGGAGCGCCACCTCTGGCCGAGCCTTATGGAGATCAAGGACGGCTGAAGGACGCCCAGCGGCTGAAGTTCACCGAAGCCTAAAGCCTGCAAAGCATTAACCATTCCCGGCACGTCAGGGCCCCTGACTCAAGCTAGTGTTGGACCCTGAGCCTTGGAAGCCCTCCTAGTTGAATGACAGTGGGGAAAAGAGAGGGTTTAAGTCCCGCCGCGGTCGGACCCCCCTCGAAGAAACCTCGTCCACTTCTCTCAGTCCCCTCTTCAGTTCTAGTGACTGGAGATGTTTTAATTGTAGTAAGTGGGCCTGTTACAAAACCCGCACCCCTACAAACACATTTAACAGCGACCCAAATAAAGCACAAAAAGAGCACTTTTCTATTAACCCCCCCATATAACTGCAGTCAATGGGCCTGCTGTAAGCCCGCACCACTGCAGAAAAACGCTGTTTTTACAGCAGCTCAAACAGAGCGAGAACTTAGTGTTTTCCTAACAGTCCCCCTCACAGTTCGGCCAGCTGAAAATGTTCAAAAG
The DNA here is from genome assembly GCA_026230005.1 of Gila orcuttii. NCBI lineage: Eukaryota > Metazoa > Chordata > Actinopteri > Cypriniformes > Leuciscidae > Gila > Gila orcuttii. The sequence continues at coordinate 2,226,617 of JAPDVR010000009.1, read as the reverse complement.
TCAGTCACCAGCCCCATTACAAAGCAGGCGCCACTGATAATATTTTATATATATATATATATATATATATATATATATATATATATATATATATAAAATAATATTTTTCTAGCACCCAAAGTTCGGGCGGTCGGGTCCCCGTCACACGGCAGCCCGCCTCCAGATTTCATTCAAGCCCTAGCCACACGGGCCGAGGCCTGGCCATCCCCGGGGTATCAGACTGGGTAATGAAAACAATAAAGCGAGGCTACTCGCTCCAGTTCGCTCTCAGACCCCTCGCTTTTGCGCAGTAGTCGAGACATCAGTGGGAAGCAACGCAGCTTGCGTCCTTCGCACCGAAGTGTCAAAGCTACTAATGTAAGGAGCTGTCGAGACAGTTCCCCCATCATTAAGCGAGTCAGGTTTTTACAGTCGCTACTTCATCGTTACGAAGAATGACGGTGGCCTCAGACCAATTCTAGATCTCAGACACCTGAACAAGCCCCTTATGATACGGCCATTCAGAATGCTTACAACCAAACAAATCCTTGCGCAAATTAGGGGATTGGGGGATTGGTTATAGCCTAGGGGATTGGTTCTTCTCAGTGGATCTGAAATATGCTTACTTTCATATCCAAATAGCCCACCACCACAGGCCATTCTTGAGATTCGCCTTCGAGGGGCAGGCTTATCAATATACGGTCCTACCATTCGGTCTGTCTCTGGCACTCTGTACATTCACAAAATGCATGACACAAAATGAGACAACGGGGAATGCACATCCTAAACTACCTCGGCGATTGGCTCGTCCTAGCCCAATCGGAGAGCAAGTTGCTAACCCACAGATCCTGGCTCCTCAGCCATCTAGAATGCATGGGTCTCAGGATCAATCTTGCAAAGAGCACGCTGTTTCCCAGCCAGCATACAGTCTTCCTGGGAACAGTTATAGACTCGAGACAAATGAAAGCGTGGCTCTCGCCAGACCACACCCTTACTAATCAGCAGCTCACCACACACCAGCTATCGGAGAGAGTGATAGAGCCAATTCAGTGGATGGGGATTATTAGGAGGCCATGATTGGCAAAAACCAATGGAGGGAATTCTCTTGGGTCACTCACACTGTACGTTTGAAACATAACTGTCAACATTCCCGTTTTCCCCGGGAGTCTCCCATATTTCACAGCCATCTCCCACCCCCCTCCCATTTTGTTATTTCTCCCATGAAACTTCCGTAGTTTGTATGGCCCAAACGTCGTTATATGAATAATCACATCAATATATTATTCCAACTGGTTGTCCAGTTGCCAGACCTTGTATAAAACCAATCCTACTCACGCAATCAACACATCATACAAATTTCAACCCATTTGTGAGCTCAACCTGGCAACCTACAGCCCAGTAGCGCTGTTGACGTGCGCAGATAGTAGACGTGGGAAGTTGTGTACTGATAGAGATGGGAAGAGAAGACTCAGTGGTAAATATTTAACGCAATTACCACATACGTTTTTTCTGTCATCCTTTGACTGGCGTTACATTATATGATGCGCTCTAATTCTTGCAAATGCTTTTAAACCATTCAAGCCAAATTGAGCACCAGAATCGAGTTCTCTTTCGGCTTGAAGTTTACCGAACACTAACACACGCAATTATGCCAAAATGTCTGTTTTGTCGAGGATCCTCATAAGAGCAGACTGAGCAGTCTTAAATGAACTTAAAGAGTTGTCAAAGAACGAGTCACATGTGAGACCCACGTCTCTGTCAGAAGTGGCTGCTCTTAAAGGGACAGCAGCCAATAATACTGTCAGTCATTAAAGGGGCATTCGGCAACTATTTCAACTTAATAAAACCGTTTAGAAATCATTTGGATGGTTTAATAACCTGTTCTGGTGAGAATGGTGACTTTCCCCGCTCCCCACAACGTTCCTAGGCTGAAAACCAACCTTGCAACATGAGGATTAATGTCCCGGTAAGTTGGAAATAGGAAGTCTCGTGAGAAGCGAGAAACACAAACTGCTTTACGGCAATTCGATATAAAAACACTCGCCGCCCTCAATGTGTATGATGTATTACCCACCTCGGTAAACAGAGCTCCACACGATAAAGTTGGCCAGCTCCGATAATAACAAATGCACATGAGCAGCGGTAGAAAGGGGGAGAAGGGTACCGCAAGTGAGTTTTATTTACGACATTGTTGTGAAATATATGCCTCACAGCTGTAGGGGGAGTTCGTTGAGAAAACATGCGACAACAAAAGTGAAAATCAGCAAAGAAATAGCTAGAGTTGCCGAGTTCCCCTTTAAAGTTAAGCAAAGAACAAAGGTAACAGAGAAAATCACTCACTGCTCTTGACTAAAGAACTTTTGTAACTTTAATAAGGATTAATCTATGTATAATTTAACATTTATGCAGCGGAAACTGTTTGATAACTATTTAATTTCTGTACATTTCCTACCTTTTAAACAAATATTTGAAATATACTGTCTTTATGTTGTTTCTACATTAATTTGGATATTAACTGTGTAATTATTACATTATAAAATATATTAAAAACATTAGTTTTTTTAATGGCGATTCATCGTGATTAATCACAGAAAAAAATGTGTGATTAATCTAGTTAAATTTTGCAATCAAAAAAATAAGTCTTATTCATGTTTATTTTTATTGAATATTATGTATTTATTTATGTTAATATCTGCATAATTAATGTGCGCAGATCTCCATCTCCCCCCAAATCTAGTGTTCATTATATATATATTTTTATAAATAAATTTTAAGCAGAAAAATAAAAAAATTCTTCCCTAAATCTCGCAGCCCTATAGTTTCTCTTGGTATCAGCATGTTCACAGTTGTGAAGAAATAATCATTATGGGTTTCATGATCTTATTTCAGTGCATTTTTTTCCCCACAAACTTTTACATATATTATTGTAGCAGAGTGTGTGCTGAATACAAGTAACAGAAATAAGCACAAATGTCAGAGCATTTCAGAAAAACTCCAGGACCCAGAAAACACCTCAGACCCCAGAGGGTTAACATTTATATGTCATATATTAAGTCAGCAGGAATTATCAGTGGCATCTGGTCCCTCTAAAAAAAAGAAAGAAAATAAAACAACTGTGAAAAACAAGGGCTGCATTATTTGGGGAAGAACATCTAATTGTGATTTTTCTAGTTAAAATTGCTATTTAAAATTTACAAATATATATATAAAGAACACCAGTTTTGTTGTGCATTGTAGGTATATACTTGTAGGGTAGCATAAAATAAAAATAACAATAATACAAATTTTTACTTTACAGAAAACGTCTCAGGTTACGTATGTAACCATGGTTCCCTGAGAGGGAACGAGACGCTGCGTCAAGCGCTGCGGGAACGCTCCTGCGTGATCGCGTCATGAAGCACTCGTGAAATCAGTCCAATAGCGTGGCGAGACGTCATAGGCGGGTGACGTCATTGACCAGGAAGCTATAAAGCACCCCTGAACCAAACCATGTCAGCTTCTGATAGGTCGAACAAGTTGGTCACAGGCATGCCATGAGTATGGCAAAGCGACGCAGCGTCTGGTTCCCTCTCAGGGAACCATGGTTACATACGTAACCTGAGACGTTCCCTTTCAAGGGAACTCGCACTGCGTCAAGCGCTGCGGGAACTGAATACCCACGTCGCCATAATCCTCAAGTGCCTGTATATGTGAAATCGTAGTGCACATTATACTAGAAACACCCGAGAACACGGAGTAGAAGCCACATCCAGGTTATAAAATCTTACAAAAGTGTGCGGAGAGGACCACCCTGCCGCATCACATACCTCTTGAAGTGAAACCCCTGACAACAGGGCCATAGAAGCAGCCATACTCCTAGTCGAGTGGGCTTGAACCTTTAGTGGTGAAGGATGACCGGCCGCCTCATATGCAAGTGAGATAGCCTCGACTATCCACTTACTTAAAGTCTGCTTAGATGCGGGCTTCCCTTTACTCGGGGACCCAAAACACACAAACAATTGATCAGACTTGCGCCACAGGGCAGCTCTGTGGACATAGGCATCCAAAGCCCTAACTGGGCAAAGTAAATTTAATTTCTCCTGGTCCTGATCTTGGAATGGAGGTGGAGAAAAGGCCTGCAACATTATTGGACCCGCCACATTAGTGGGGACCTTAGGCACATATCATTCCTTTGGAAACAGGAATGCTTTCACCATACCAGGCACAAACTCAAGACACGAGGGAGCAACTGACAATGCTTGTAAATCCCTGATTCTTTTAAGAGAAGAGATAGACAGAAGGAACAGAGTTTTTAATGTGAGAAACTTCTCTGGCACCTCTTCAATGGGCTCAAAGGGGGCCAGGGCTAGGCCTTCTAATACAATGGCCAAATCCCAGGTTGGCACCCTCGAGCGTGCCGCAGGCCTTAGCCTAAAAGTACCACGGAGGAAGCGAGCTACCCATGGGTGTCTCCCCACTGATGCCCCCTCTAGAGGAACGTGATAGGCAGATATAGCTGCCACATATACTTTTAAGGTGGAGGGGGACAACCCAGAAGAGAACTTTTCTTGAAGAAAATCTAGTACTGAACCAACTGGGCAGTCAACTAGATTCACAGACTGGCTTGTACACCAAGCAACGAAAACTCTCCATTTTAGGGCATAAAGCCTCCTCGTAGAAGGAGCTCTGGAGTGCAACATGGTCTCCACTACCTCGGTAGAAAGACCTGAGTTTATGAGCTGAACACCCTCAGAGGCCAGGCCCACAGTTTCCATAACTCCGTACGCGGGTGAAACACTGACCCCGCCGCCTGGGAGAGAAGGTCCCTCCTGACCGGAATTTCCCACGGAGGACCTTCGAGGAGAGACACAATGTCTGACAGCCATACTCGACCCGGCCAGAACGGGGCTATCAATAAGAGCCGAACCCCGTCCCGGCGTACTCTCTCCAGAACTCCTGGTAGTAATGCCAGAGGGGGAAAGGCATACAGACATAGCCTCGGCCACGTCTGTACCATGGCATCCAACCCCAAGGGGGCTGGGTGTGTTAGGGAATAATACAGGGGACAGTGCGTTGTCTCTCGAGACGCGAACAGATCCACCTGAGCTTGCCCGAAATGGCTACCTCGGGGTGGAGTCTCCATTCCCCCGGCACCACTCCCTGTCTCGACAGAGAGTCTGCCGCCTTGTTCATATACCCTGGAATATAAAGTGCTCGAACTGATAGCAACTTTACATAGGCATCGCCGCGTGACCTTGATCATGCGAAACGGATTTCCCCTAGGGGAGAATCCCTTGGTTTTGAGCCACCACTGCAAGGGTCTCATGTACAGCAGGCCAAAAGAAATCACGTTGGATGCTGCTGCCATCAAACCCAGAAGTCTCTGAAACTGTATTACAGTGAGTGACTGGCCTAGTCTTACTCTGCGCACGGCTTCCAGGATCGATTTTATCCTGGCGGGCGCCAAACGGGCTCTCATGGTGTTTGTGTCCCATACTACGCCCAGAAAAGTGATATTCTGTTGTGGAATTAGCACGCTTTTCTTTACGTTTAGCCTCAGCCCAAACGTCTTCATATGAGCTAGCACAGCATCTCGAAACTGAGCCACCTGGTGTTCCGACTGTGCTAGGATGAGCCAGTCGTCTATATAATTTAACACGCGGATGCCCTGAAGTCTCAAGGGAGCCAGAGCTGCATCCACGCACTTAGTGAATGTGCGGGGTGACAGTGCTAGGCCGAACGGAAGAACCCGGTACTGGTACGCTTCGCCCCCGAAAGCGAACCTGAGGAACTTCCTGTGTTGCGGAAGGATGGAGACGTGAAAGTATGCGTCTTTTAGGTCTATTGTGACACACCAGTCCTCGGACCTGATCTGACACACAATCTGTTTCAACGTGAGAATTTTGAATTTTAATTTCTTGACTGCTCGATTTAGTTGGCGCAGATCTAGAATGGGCCGTAGCCCCCCACCCTTCTTTGGAACTATGAAGTACGGGCTGTAAAACCCCGACTCTCTGCTGTGGGGAGGAACCCTTTCTATAGCCTCTTTTTGCAGAAGTGTCTGTACTTCTCCTTCCATCACCAGAGCCTGCTCGGAGTTTACTACTGTATGTACTACCCCGTTGAACCTGGGCGGGCATGACCTGAACTGAATTCAGTACCCTTTTTCCACTGTACGCAGGACTCAATCTGAGACATTTGGCAGAAGTTTCCACGCTGCCAGAAAATCTACTAAGGGAACCAGCCTCTCGAGGCTGGTCTCTGGTGTTATTTAAGCGGCCAGCTCGGTGACCTGAAACAGTGCACCTGCAGGAAGCAACCGAACTGACCCACTTCGAACCCTCCTCGGAGGGTGCGAGCTTCCCCACGCCGCTACGTTTCCGGGCGGACATGAAGATGTGTACTCGCTGAGGACCGCTGCGCACTGAAACACCGGAGGTGGCAGGGTTGGCAACATGGCCCCCTGATGGCACCGAGAGGAGACGGGTGCCTCGACAGGGGACTGCCATTAAAAAAATCCCGACGCCCCTTGCGTCAGGACCTCTTCGCCGAGGCCTTCCTGGAGACAATCACAGTCCTCAGATCTGCTCTACCTCGGGAAGACCTCGGCTGGGCGCGCTGTCCCGACCCCCAGTCTCTCTGAGGGGGAGCACGGACAGCCACGCTCACCTTTTGCTGGGCTCTATAGGAGGAGGGCATATTTGACTGGGGCTGCTCCCGCCCAGCAGCCCCAGAGACATAGCTTTTTCGGGGGAGAAACCTTTGAAATGCAGCTGCCTGCTTTTTTGCTTCTTGAAATCTCTCGACGACCGAGTTCACTGAATCGCCAAAAAGACCGGCAGGGGAGACAGGACCATCTAAAAAAAACTTTTTGTCTCTTTCTTTAATGTCAGATAAATTTAACCAGAGATGTCTCTCTGTAGCCACCAGTGCTGCCATAGAGCGGCCGATAGATTTTGCCGCTTCCCTGGTGGCTCGAAGAGACAGATCAGCTGCCCTCCTGACCTCCGCTATCGTTTCTCTCCCCACTTCTTCACATTCATCATCTATATCTTTCAGCAAGTCAGCCTGATATGCCTGTAGGACCGCCATAGTGTGTAAACTGGCGGCCGCTTGACCTGCGGCCGATTATGCCCTACCCACTAAAACCGATGTCATTTTTACTGGCTTAGTGGGCAGCTGCGGGGCTTTCAGCGACGATGCAGACTCAGGGGAGAGATAGCTCGCAAGCGTCTCTTCCACCCGAGGCATTGCCGCATAACAATGTTCTTTTAACCCTACTATATTAGAATATTCAGATGTTGCTGGGTTAAATACTCTAAATGATGCTGGTCTAATCCATGACCTCGACACCTCAGTTTGGAGGTCAGGAGAGGAACGGTAAGCCCCGCTTTGGAGGTTGAGACCTAGGTGGCAGAAATCGTTCATTTAATTTACTACTCGATTGACGTGCTTCGTGCTCACCGGCTGGCCAATCTAGATTTAATCTAGCAACAGCACGAGTGACAACCTCCAAAAGCTCCTCTTGTGTGTGTGTGGTTGTGTGTGATAGCACAAAATTTTCCTCATTTTCATCTACTTCCAGGCTCACAACATCCAGTTCCTCGGAACTGGAATGCTGCTGCACCTGCACTCCAGCGCGAGCAGAAGAAACCGCAGCGCGTGCTTCTGACTCGCAAACTGAAGCGTCGGATCCAACAGTTAAAGGAAGAGATAGAGGATCACCCGTCTCTAACCCCGCCGTCAGATCCATCTGCGAGCCCCAGGACATGCGTCTCCGCTGTGCCTCGGCAGCAGCGGGACCTGAGCCCTGAGGCACGCGAGCCGAAGCACCCTCTTCAAAGAGTGCTCGGCGGGACTGGAGAGTTCTCATTGCCAGCCTCTCACAATGCTCACAGCCAGCCTCCTCGAGGGCTGACTGGGCATGCTCTAGTCCCAAACACATCACACAAAGCTCGTGTGTATCCCCACCCGTGATAAAACGAGGACAGGGAGTGACACACTGCTTAAATTGCTGCTTATTTTCCATATTATATATGTAGAGAGAGACAAACACACATCAAATAGACAGAACGATTTCACATAGAGCGCTTGTGAAGACACAGAAGCTGACATGGTTTGGTTCAGGGGTGCTTTATAGCTTCCTGGTCAATGACGTCACCCGCCTATGACGTCTCGTCACGCCATTGGACTGATTTCACGAGTGCTTCATGACGCGATCACGCAGGAGCGTTCCCGCAGCGCTTGACGCAGCGCGAGTTCCCTTGAAAGGGAACTTACATTTTTCGGGGGGAGAAATGAATGCGGCCTATAACTATAAATCATTAAAAAGGAACACTTCAGTACACTACACTAGAAAAAAATATGGATTATCATGTTACTTCAAAAGTTTTCATTTGTTATGACGTTATGAAATGAGATTAAAAGAGTAAAGTAAAAAGTAAAAAGTTAAAAGAGAGTAAAAACATGTAGCTTAATGTTGGCATGTATTGCTTTTCAAATGACCCAAACTCACAGCGCGTGCAGAGAACATTCATTGAAGCAATCGAGCCGCTCCTCACTGTGAAACATTACTGTTAGCACATTATACATATCTACGATTGACCAGATATCCACGAACACAGTATTGCATAGTAAACATAGTAAATTATTTTTGAGTTGTGAATATAACACATATGTATGACAAAAATCGACAGTGTTATTTGAGTCTCTTTTGCACTGATAAGAAAAAAGCAAGGCTATTGCGACGGCCGACCCCAGGGTGTTAACACACCTCATACCATAGGAAAATCTGATAAGAAAATCTGTAAAACTAAGAAGATATAATAGGGACTTCTGCCCCAAAGGACTAAAAAAGGCCTCAGGAGAGAGCAATGCTCTCTCAACTGTCTGCTCTACCCTAAATTCTACTCAAGGAGAAATAGCAAAAGTACTTTCGGGAGATCTGGAGAGAGAGCCCCGAAAGTGATGGTGGTAAGCTGGGCGGGGTTGAGAGCCATGGGAACGGAGCGAGGACAGAGGCGCGGGTGCTAATGAGCAACGTAGGAGCATCGAGCATCGAGTCCCACGTAGGAGCTCCAGAAGGATAAAAGGAGGAGTGACGACAGTGAAAGGAGTAGTTCACTTTTAAAAAAAACTTTTGCTGATAATTTACTCACCCCCATGTCATCCAAGATGTCCATGTCTTTCTTTCTTCAGTCGAAAAGAAATTAAGGTTTTTGATGAAAACATTCCAGGAATTTTCTCCATATAATGGACTTCAATGGGCCCCGAACAGTTCAAGTTTCAGTTTCAGTGCAGCTTCAAAGGGCTTTAAACGATACCAGACGATGAATAAGAGTCTTATCTAGTGAAACGATCGGTCATTTTTTATAAGCACAAATGCTCGGCTTGCTCTGTTCCGTGACGGCACATAATACGCAATTACGTTGAAAAGGTCACGCTTCAGTGTTTACAAATGTGAGGAAGGAGGACCATATACACATATTCAAATGTCTGTGTCAGTTTACCGTTTAAAATGCCCATTTCGTGTGCGTATCCTGGGTGTTTTAATATTAAAAAGGCTAAAAGTATACATTTGTAAACACTGACTCGGTACTTCCGCTTACGTCAAGCGTGACCTTTTCAACATAATTGCGTATTACGTGCCATCACGAACACGCATCACAGAACAGAGCAAGGCGAGCATTTGTGCTTATAAAACTTTAACTTTTTTATTTATTTTTGAAATGACCGATCTTTTCGCTAGATAAGACTCTTACTCATCGTCTGGTATCGTTTAAAGCCCTTTGAAGCTGCACTGAAACTGTCATTAGGACCTTGAACTGTTCGGGGCCCATTGAAGTCCATTATATGGAGAAAAAGCCTGGAATGTTTTCATCAAAAACCTTAATTTCTTTTCGACTGAAGAAAGAAAGACATGGACATCTTGGATGACATGGGGGTGAGTAAATTATCAGCAAAAGTTTTTTTAAAAGTGAACTAATCCTTGAAGGACGAGAGAGGACCAGGTCTGGACTTTATGCTTTAGTATATGCGGCATTTGTCCATGAGAGGCTGCCACATTACTTTTGTTTTGTTGTTCATGTGTATTTTACTATTAAAGTTATGTTTAACATCTCCCCCTTCCCTTATCAACAAACCTTGTTACAGTTACAGTCATGAAAGGGCTTAAAAAAAGCTAGTCAACACCTGCTACTTCCAAGCTAAACATCTGAAGGGGACAGAGAAAGAGAGACACCCATTTTGTGAGCCTTTTATTCCTTCAGTAGTTCGCTCTTACATATAATCAGGCAGGGTATAGAATATGCGTATTTGGCATGCTGTCCGAGGAGAGGGCTCTGAGCTCAGAGTTTGGCCTTGGCTGGGATAGGAATGATTGAGAGTGGGTAGTTGGGGTGAAAGAGGGATGCTGGAAAACTGCTGTGAAGCTGAGGTTGACTATATATATATATATATATATATATGCCTCCTCTTGCACTGATTGGTTAGATAATCTGAACGTGCTCCTCCCGTTCTTTGTTTATAAAACATAATTTCTATATCTCCACATTGAGGTGTTGAGATTGAGGAATTTATATTCGACTTGTATAGTCTCTCCAATGTAATAGAATTCTTCGCATGTGAGAGACTGTGAGCAACGATGTGCGAGGATGAAGAGCAGGTTGCAAGCTATCTCTCTCCTGGTGCTGCATCCTCTTTGAAGGCACCTTACCAATAGAGCAAGGTGCCTTTAAATGGCCGTGGGATTACAAATTGCACTTTTATTGAATGGAACTATTTTGTGTATTTAGTGTAAAATAGATTTATTAAAGGAAATGGGGTGTTAAATTGTACAATTCCAATAAAAAAAATACACACCTGTGCTAAAATGTATACAGTTGGCATGAACACAGGCAAAATTATCAACAACAAAAAAATGAAACAGAAAAAGACAAAAATATCCATAAGGTTGCACAAGGGTTAAGCAAATATTTCCTCAAAATTATCAATATCATACTTAGGGTTGGGAATCGTAAGAAATTTTCCGGTTCCGATTCTGGTTCCCATTCAATAAAAATTATTTCAAACACCTAATAAAAACTAGTAGGGGAGACCGGGGACAGTTGCAACAGGGGATGGTTGCAACATTTCATTTTTCTCCAACCAGAAACAAGCTAGAGTGATGCCACTCACACTGCACATGCTCAATTGGATGCAGAGAAAAACCCTTGCAGAGAAAAATCAAGGAGATTCCTGAGCTTCTCCAGGATTTATTGAAGAAAAACTGTTTTTAGAGTATGAAAGTATTCATCTTCTTGTTTTTGTTAAACTGTTGTCACTGTTTTTGTGATTCAGCTCAAACTTATATGGTTTAAGTGAGTGATATGTTAACTTTAAGCTAGTATGATTAGCATGTATCAAGGTCAATTGGTTAGGTAGCACATGAGGTTTTATCATGGCTGACAAGAACGGGGACAGTTGCAACAACTGTTTTAACTATCCCCTTACAATGCATATATATAATAACAGACCACAGAGCAGTATTTTTTTTTAAAATTCATAAGTTTTTACTTAAAGGTGCCATATGTTAAAATTGAGGTAAAAATATCCAAAAAATTAGCTACACGTATCAGAAGAATGAGAAGAAATAAGTGCAATGATGTCATTAAAAAAATGACAAGTTATAGTGCTGCCGAGATATAAACCTGAATTAGCATGCTAAATTACTAGCCCCGGCCCGGCCGGTGTCTAATACCAGTTTCGCCCATGGGAGGCGGTATGCGGGCAACATACATAACCACCAGCCAAACTGCAACACACGAATAACTCGCACGGCTTGTATCTCTTTAATCTCTAAAAATCTCCAAATGCTCCACGTGAAACTGCGGTCTTACTATAGTGTCAATTGATTTGATTAATATGCGCGATGGAGAGAGAGCAGGACCGCGCTCGTGTTGTTTGTAGACGTGAGAGTGCGCGCGCGCGGCCGAGCTCTCTCTCTCTCTCTCTCTCTCTCTCTCTCTCTCTCTCTCTCTCTCTCTCTCTCTCTCTCTCTCTCTCTCTCTCTCTCTCCTCGTAATGCGCCCTGTCAAGCGCAGCGGCAGCAGTCATTCTATTATACATCCCTCACCGATCAAATTAGGCTTTGGCGGGACAAAGCGGACTATTTGACGGTTTTAGAAGATTAACAACCTGAAACTAAAAAACAGACTAGAGTAGGCCAACTTTCTGGAGGTATACTGCCCCCATCTGGTATGGAATATGTGGAGTATGAATTGATTTTTTGACATAAGGCACCTTTAAATATAATATAATATAATATAAGCGTAATATAGTTCATCAAGTTGAAGCAAGGACAGGAGGTTTATGTTTATGTGTGTGTGCACGTGCGCGCACGCGTGCAGATATCTGTGACCATGCGTAACATATTGTTAAAATGAAAAATGATAATATAATATATAGTTTAAAAAAATTTTTACATGACAATAGGCTAAATAAAAGTTAATTGCCTCACAAATTGTTCCATTCTTCCTATGTCACTAAAAGCCTACTGTATTTTATATCAATTTGAATATTTGACATCTGCACATAAGGCCTACTCATCTAGACAAATCTATAATTGTCATCTAATCAAAGCTGATGAATAAATAACACTGTAATGGTGCTTTTCCACTGCATGGTACGGCGCGGCACGGTTCGGCTCGCTTCGCTATTCCACTGCGTGGTACGACTCGGCGCGGCACGGCACGGCACGGCTCGGTTCGCTTTAGCTCGGTTTGCTTTTCCACTGCAGTTAGTACCGCTTCAAAGTGGGATTATGACTGATCGTTATAGTTTATCCGCTCCTCGTCAACCAACAAGAGGAACGTCTGCACTTCGTCCACTGACCACGATTCAGCCATTTCTTTTTTGGAAGTTTTTTTTCTTTAAGCAAGTCAAGCAAGTAGTTTTAAAACAGGTTCTACAGCGGTGGCTGTTACTGGCTATTTAAATCTAGCGGGTTTGATGTCTCGCAAATACAATGACGCTGGTAGTGACGATTATGTCTGTCTGACCAATCAGTGATCTGCAGTGTTTTCACGTCACATTTTAGTATCGGTACGGTACGCTTGGAACCTCAACAGAGGTGGTACCATTTAAAGCGAGCCGTACCGTACCGTACCGTACCATGCAGTGGAAAAGCGCCATAATATTATTATAACTTACATTTTTGATGATAATCATTTTGCTAACACTGACATATATTGTATTTGTAACATGTTGCAACCATCGCCAAACAATGTTGCAACTGTCCCCGAGCCCGGTTGCAACATCTGACTCCCTACATTCAAATGCAAATTGTGAAAAATGTATATTCTGTAATTATCTTTAAATGGTTTAGACTATTAACATACAGATGTAAGTTTATTGTATAAACAATTGGTTTGTTTAATCCAAACCGTCTCTGAGTAACACAGCCAAATGCAAAAAGTGTTGCAACTGTCCCCGGTCTCCCCTAGTAAGGGACAAATGCACAATCCTTTATGTGTTTATTTCTTATACTTGTCAAATGAGTTTAACAGACTGGTAATGTCAACAAATTCAACATATTATTTAGCAATTTATGCAAAAATAATACATTTTTCTGATGGAAATTAAACATTTCTGCATTCTCCAGGACAGTGGTTTCCAACGTTTTTTTTGTCTGAGACCCCCTTTTTCCCAAGAAAATATTTTAGGGCCCCCTTCATATTTAATGATATTGTCGCTCTTGTAAGCTTGCAGCAAGGATGACAAAAATGTTTTGTTTTTAAACAAACAGTATAACTGTAACCAGATATGTTTATGCACAAATAATAGCGTATAATATTGAAAATACTATAACAAAAACATCAGTAGGCCATTTGTAATTTAAAAACGTAAGCCTAGGAGTAGCCTATTAATTGGCCCTATTTGAAATGCAATAATAAAAATATCAGTATTCACACTGGTGTGTAGGAAAAAATAATTAATAAAGGCTATTACAAAATGACTGGTGTCTGGGACCTCGATGAAAACTTGATGCTAATGAAAAAATGAAAGATGAAAAGATGAAAAATTAGCTAATGTAATATAATCGTTTGGCGCTCTAGCGATTAATAAACATGCGTTAATTAATAGAATAATGCGTCTTGCGGAAGAACATTGTAGCCGGATCTATTCTGTTTATGTCTATGACGAGTCACTGCAGGCACTGGGCTACACCAGCGGTACGACCCGAACCAGTGTAAAATAGTCCCAATATAAACACTTATTATAGGTGTACCAGTGACTCAGGATAAGACAAAAACACGGTTTGAAAAAAAGCATTCATGATGTACTCGCTCATTATATCAATTTTGTAAATTCTGAACACAAACAAGTTACGGACTGCAGCTTTAACAGTTGTCTGTATGAATGTTTTGAAGCATCTATGTAATCGATACACTCGTTATTTGAAGTAACTTTCAAAAGGTGATTTACTCTATTTTGGTTGCTACCGTAGACATCAGTGTTTATACTCGAACTATAAACTTATCTCTGCAGAGTACATGTACTTCTGTGATCATTTGAATATTTGTAACAGAAATATCGATACTGTGTGGTTGAAAAGACTGTGAAAGTAAGAAAAGTTTCATATTGACAACACACACTTTCTCTCTCCCTCTCTCCCTCTCTCTCTCTCTCTCTCTCATATCGACAACTGCATTCATTACTATTTTAATATTCATTAGAATATTCATATTCTATTAAAGGATAAGCTTCCAGCAATTCGCCCACACTTCGTTCCGGTATTTTTCAAAAACACTAACGGTTCTGGATAAGAACCGGTTCTGGTTGGTCACACTGCATCTGGGCATCTTAGTGTTGTTGTTTTTGTCAATTCCATTATTGAGTGATTTGCCATTATTGTAATACAGTACTATTGCAGATGTTTAAGCATGATTTTCACAAGCAGCTGGTAGGATTGTTATTCCCCTTGGATTGTATTCTTGTTTTCCTTAATTTCCTTTCTGCCTTGATTAAAAGCTGCAAATAGATCCTAACATTTTAGTAGTGTACAACAGGGCTAAAGGCACTATTGACTTTATTCTCTTTTAAACCACTAGATGGCACAAACTCAGCACTTTTCTAAATAAGTGCTTTTGATGATGATGGGGAAATGTGTCTGATCCGTGACGCGATCATGGACAGGACAGCAACGCAAGCTTGATTCTGCTCTAATTTGATCTAATGTTTAATGTTTTTTTTTTTTTTTAAATGTTGTAGACATATGTAGCAAAAGAGAATACATAAAATTTACTATATTTTGAGACAAAGGCCTTGTTAATGATTTTGTTAAAGATTTTCAATAATGGAAGAATATGTAAAAGTGTGGTATTTTTTTTGGGGGGGGGGGGGGGGGGAACGCACCTGCTATTGGGGCAAAAGACAATAATTTATGATAATAAATATCTAGATGACTTTTTCAATTGTTGACACGACATGGTAAGATTCAGATGGTAAATATGACATTTTTAAACAAACGAACAAACGACATTTATGATTTATTTTCAAACACAAAAAAATATGTTGCTCTATCAATGTTCAATACAGACATATATTTTTTCTGCAGTCATACACTATGGGAGGAGTGAAAAGCACAAGGTGTGCCTTTAGCCCTGTTTTACCCTATGTTGCATTAAAACATGACATTTTAGTAATCAAGTATATGAAAGCTTTAATTACCTTTAGCATGAAGGTGTATAACATCAATATTGTGGTGTCCAGTTGTGTGATACTTCCTCAACATTTAATTCTGTGCTTCGTTTTCTTAACTTCCGTGCACTGCTCTTCACCGGAGAATGGTAATGAGGCTAAATGCAGAAGCAAGTGTGCAGAGAGTCCATTATTCATACCTATAACCACAAGCTTCAGTAGACCTACTTACATGTTACCATTTATAGCAATTGTCCTATTAAGGGCAGCATAGTCAGAAAAAATCTTATTTGTTGGCAGTGTAGTTGTTCAGTCGTTTTCAGAATCAGTTTAAAATTCTCTAAAAAGCACTTCGTCCATAAAATTAATAAAGCCTTGAATGTCACAGATTGTGAAAGGCTAGTTCACTTTTTCAACAGGCAAAACTTCAGTAAACAGGACTAAATCAGCTCAGAGTCCATAATAGATAGTAAGCATAATTTCCTGAGAACCAAATACACACACACACTAACAGTGAAAATAATCCAGACTAACACTGGCTAAAAACATCAGAGTTATTATCAGCGATTACCTCGACTGCTCTCTCTCCTAGTGTACTGTGCCAGTCACATCTGTTGCAGACAGTGGTATATCAAATGAGATCGTGGCCACTTTCATAAACCATGTGGTCTTGTAGAGTGGAAACAAAAAAATGCTTTCGTTAGACTGTGTAGTGTCGATCACACCAGGGGCTGTACCATCATGGTGGATGAACAAACTCAGGGTTACAGGATTAGTTTAGAGTCAGAACCAAACCAATCCAACCAGGCTTTGTTGGTACCATGATGCTGATCATCAACTTTATCTGTCAACTCAGGCTTTATCCTGAGTTTAACGAACAGCCAATCACGTGTTGAGAAAGAGTGAAACTGCAATTCAGTTCTCATGAGAAAAGCAGCTTGATTCACTTCTCTCTTCTGCAGAATATTAGGAGATTGAAAAATATTAAGAATTGAAACAAATTTACTCAGCAAGAAGAATTGTCTGTGAAAGAGGACAACTAAAAAAAAAAAAATATTGCTATATCAGTGCAAGTAAAAGTTATGAAGTTAGTTTATATAATTGATGTAGGTAGAGATAATTGAACATTTAAGCTCACATTTAGTCATTTCTATAGCTTTATCTATTGATTCTAAAGCTTATTTATATTACTTTGATGACAATTAATTTTACTTCATGTAATACTGTATGAGCTTGCATGACAACAGAATAGCTTAGTGGAAAATGAATGTGTCCAAATGTCAGCTCACATGTGCTAAAGATGTCTTTGCATCTTTGCAAAAGTACGTATCTAATACTATCTAAACCACAAATTTAATTTCTCGAGCCATTTATACGCCAAAAATTGTTTTTGCGTGCATGATGCACACTGTAAACCCCTTGGGTAGGACTAGGGGTGTGGAGTGCGTGTGTATTACACGCCATAAAGTGCATATCATGCAGGCGAAAACTAGTTTTGGCGTAAATGGCGCGAGAAATAAAATTTGTGCTATAGATACGCATTTCATGAGATCATTGCAGGCTTTAACGAGGAGCAGTGGGTCCGAAATTTTAGGATGAGCAAGCCAACCTTTGATATGTTGTGTCAACGAGTGTCCACACTCCTCTCCTACGACGACATTAGGGATGTGCAAAGCAGCCGGTATTTGTATCTGTATTTGTATTTGTTGAGGGGGGAAAAGTAGTTGTATTTGTATTTGTATTTGTATTTGAGTAAAATTCAAAATTGGCGTAAAAATCCAGTTTTTTTTTGCATTACACTTCTA
Source organism: Gila orcuttii (assembly GCA_026230005.1). Classification (NCBI taxonomy): domain Eukaryota; kingdom Metazoa; phylum Chordata; class Actinopteri; order Cypriniformes; family Leuciscidae; genus Gila; species Gila orcuttii. The sequence continues at coordinate 2,209,176 of JAPDVR010000009.1, read as the reverse complement.
ATTTACGTTATAGTGTAAGTATTCTTTAATTATATCCATTATAATAATTATGGATATGCAATATTGCTTGATGTTTTTCCATAAATCCAGCAATGAACATGTAACAAGGAACGTCATTGAAAAGAAAATAACATAACAGCCATTACCTCATCCATGGTTAAACCAACAACTAATAAAATACCATTGTGAACAGAATAAAAACAAATAATACTTCAAAGAACTGTTCTTCTTCTGAAAGAACTTCTTTCTAATGAACAGAATTCCAAGAACTAAACTTTATCAACCCCTGACTGGGAGATCTGGCAGAACAAAAGTTCTATTCTATATAATACTCTTATAAACTAAAAGATACAGCCCTGCTATTGTCAACTGTCTGCCAAAAAACAGACACAAAGGTTTTTTTTTATTTTTATGTTTATGTTTTTTATGTTTATTACTTTTTTTATATATTTTTTTATGTTTTATGTTAACCATAACTTAACCATATTTTACTTGGAAGAAGATATCTTCTGCCAACATACTCTCAGTTAAATTTCTCCATGTTGTATTTTGTGAACACAAGCTCCTCCACATGTGAGGGGAGCAGTGTGGAGCAATGTGGGGACACAATATCTCCTGCTGTGCTAAAGATCCTCTCAGAGGAGACACTTGTTGGGGGGCAGGTGAGATATTTCATTGCCACATGAGCCAGGGCTGGCTGTGGCTGCATCATTTTTGACCAGAGGGTCACTGCAGGATCTGAGGTCAGTGATTCAGTGCTGTCCTCAGCTAAGTAGCTCTCAACTATCTTGAGGGAGGTCATAGCACCAGATGAGTCAGATTTGGCTTTTGGTTTAGCAAGATTGTGCATTGCCCCCCAAAAGAGGCTTTTTGCCCACTGGTCTCACTCTCAACTGAGGATGAACTGGCAGCTTCAGGTACCCCAGAAACATCATCCGCTTGGAGTTCTGCATCCACCTCTGCAGCCACATCTGCCTTGAGCCTGTCAAACTCTGATGTACTAAGTAGTGACATGGGCAAGCTCTTAAATCGGGGATCCAGTTGGGTGGCTTTAAAGTAATGACCCGAGGAGTCATCAAAGACAGCCTGGAAGCGCTGAGCCAACTGAGACTGCAATGTGGTCACCATTTTAAGTGCCTCTGGAAGAGCCTGTACATGCGCATCCTCCTTTAAGTTTGTTAATGCAGTCTTGAGAGCCTGCATACAAGGGATAACAGAAGACAGAGAAGCCACATCCTCACACACAGTGCGTGTTGCCTCCTCAAATGGTTGTAGTATTTTCATAATGGCCTGCACTAGTTCCATTGATGGTGTGACATTACACCTCCCAGATCCATCTCTGCACTCATGGTAGTCAGTGGTCGTCTCTGCTCCAACAGCCGCTGGAGCATGTGGAAGGAGGAATTCCACCTCGTTGACACATCATGCACCAAAGTGTTCTTGGGAAGGCCAAGCTCTTCCTGGATTTTGTGAAGTTTGTTCACAGCTTTGTTTGATCTGTGTACAAACCCAGTGGTCTTGCAAGCAATCAATATCACATTGGTCACTCCCCGGCACTCCTTTAGAGCAGCTGTTACCACTAGGTGTAAATTATGAGCCATACATCATGCACATAGTTACCATCAGCCATTGCCTTAACCATGTTAGTGGCATTATCTGTGACAAAATACTCAACAGAAAATTTCGCTCCAACATCATCTTGCCATTGTTTCACAACGGCCTGGAGGTGATGTAGAATGTTGGCTGCTGTGTGATCTTCATTAAGAACCTCCATCTTGAGAAGTGCTGTCACACGTTTATGTTCATCTATTCCTTGTGGACTCTGTTTGCATTCTATCCAGTGGCCAGTGAGAGAAAGATATGCATTTGTGGAAAATTTGCTCGTCCAGATGTCAGACGTGCAGTGCACAAATTTCCCTTCAATTTTTGAGAGAGCTTCTTTTACTTTTGTTTTCGCATTTTTGTAAAGTCAGACAGTACCAGGAGAGGATGCTTTAAGTGTATGTGATTATGCATAGCAGATGTTGACAGATGTTTGATATCTCTGCCTCTGCTGATTTGACTTTTGCACACATTACATATCACTTTGGTTTTATCTGCAGCACTGACTGTAAAATGCTTCCACACAGAACTTGAGCAAGTTTTTTTGGCTGGTGGAGGACCAAGAGATGGCTCAGCAGCAGCCACACTCTTTTCTATTTGGTTGACCAAATCCATGTGGGGAGTTTCAGCTAAGTTAATGAGTGAGGGAAGCCATGCTAAGGTTAACATCTTGCTGTCTGCAAAAGACAGAGTAATTTAAATGTACCATATAACTCCCACAAGTGCATACAATTCGACACAATTATACAAGCATTTTTTGTAACCGAATGTTAACGTTACTCTGTCAACAGCCTATTGTCTAAATTACCAAGCTAACAGAGCTACGTAAACAGAGCAAACATGAGAGCACCCGACTGCAGACGTCAATAATGCAGCGTAATGGAATAATCTCCCGATCAAACTCCGCTTCCCGAAAGTTATAAACTGCCTCCGGAACCCAGTTAAGGTACAAAAATCTATTCAACAAAAATAGTGATGCAGTTAAGTGTTTTTTCACTCAGCCGAGCCCTCTCTGTTGCTGTGTGGAGCAGCCTGTGTCAGTCACCTCTTCCTGAACGTCACTCACTCACTCACTCATCCGGGCATGCACTGCGGTCTCGTGAGGAAACGTAGCTTTTTGATATAAAGCTTTTCTTGTTCCCGAATACAAATATTTTTGAAGTATTTGTTCGAAATAAGTATTCGTAAAAAAACACGTTATTTGTGCCTTTCCGAATACCGTATTCGGGTTCGGCTCCACCCCTAGACGACACGTTTCGTCGGGCCATCCGTCCCTTTGCAGATGCGCGTCGGGGTTTCTCTCGTCTTTAAACCGCGGAGACGTAGCCTAATTAGAGATGTTCCAATACCCTTTTTCCCTTCCCGATACCGATTCCGATACCTGGACTCAGGGTATCGGCCGATACCGAGTACTGATCCGATACCTGGGTGTGTATCTATACAGCTGCAATTCATACTAGCCCCGTATGAATTGATAGAATTATTTAATGGTGTGCTTTAGACTTATCCCTTAATTAAACATGAACAAATACATACAGTGAACTAGAGTATTTTTAGTATCTGACATACATTTCACAGCAATATATTATTTATTTATTTAAGTGAAAAAGAACTTCAAATGCAGCCACATATCTAATACTGTAAACTGAAAAGGGTATTTTAGTTTTACAATATAACTGTATAAAAAAGTGCAACAAATAAATCTAGGAATCTAAAAAATGATAAATGAATAATATAAGAAAATAATCTCTTTATAACTTAAAGTCCAGAAACAATTTTGTTAAATAAATGGCATTTCAGTTTTGACAGCGGCTGGTCATCCAGAACAATAAACTCCATAATTTTGTCGGTTATATTTATTGCTTGTTGGCTGTCTTTTGAAAACTTTTCTCTTTGTTTGAATGAAGCTTCCAGAGATTGTTGATTCTGGCGCGGCTCATTCTTGTCTGCCCTTGCCTTTGTGTAACCATCGTGCAAATGCTTTAAGTTACTCGTGTTGAAGTTGCTAATACTTGTTCCACCCCTCGAAATTGCAGTATGGCATATGAGACATGTCTCTGTTTTACTGGCTGGTTGGTCCAGTCTGAAATACTCATAGACAGTATGGAAATACTGCCAAACAGCGGACATACTGCTAGCGCGCGCGCTCGTTTTCTTCTTCGCTGATCTAAACAGTGGTTGCTTGTTGCCACAAGCAACCACTGTTTAGAGCAGCGAAGAAGAAATTATCTCCGTTAAGCGTTAAGCAAAAGCTAGCATGCATAACTAGGTATTGTTTAAGAAAATGGTATCGGATCGGTACATGGGTAGAAGTACTCGCCGATACCGATGCCAGAATTTTTATTTGTATCGGCTGCATTTCCGATACTAGTATCGGAATCGGAACAACTCTAAGCCTAATGCCTCAGAAAATCCGATCTGGCTGTTTACATGACAGTCGCATTGGCACATATCTGACTTATATCTGATTTATTTCCACATATGAACAATGCCTGAAACCGATTTCGGAATATCCGAATGCATGCGTTTTTTTCCTGTTTACACTGTCATAGAAAACATCCGATCTGTGTCACATGAGCAAAAAATCTTAATTGGGTCACATTTCACTGACAGTGTAAACGAGGCCTAAGAGACAACAGCTGCACACAGTGAGTGATGATGACTATGATGAGGATGATGATACAGGTGAAACATATTAACAATGAAACACATGGTGCATAAACACAGAAGGCAAAACAGTCCAAGACAGGTGTTGTACCTTCTTCTTCTTAAATGTAGAAAAACTCAGAAGCGAAGACCAGGAGACTTGGGGGTATCTTTTAAGCAGGATTCTTTATTTGCTGTAGTCTGCTTCGTCCAAAATCTTACCCAAGTCTAATAGCTAAAAACACAGTGTTTATATCTTTAAAGGGGGAGGAGTTACATAGAGGTGAACAAAGCATGTAAATGTAGTATAGAAGTCAGCCCGTTACCGATCTAATCCAATCAGCATAACAGTGTCATGTATAGATGGTAATCCAATCAGCCTGATTGTATCACCCATACCTTCACATTATCGTAGAGCTTAATGGCCAGGCAGTACATAAAGACAAAAGGTGATGGTCTAAATGCTCTGATCAATTTAACTTACAATAGAGACAGGAAAAGGCAGGTTTGTGACATAATTTACATTAGGTACAAAATTCACACATATAAACTTTCTCAGTTTCTATACTATTGTATTGGAACCTAAATTAAAACATTGAATACTTTTGTAACACTACACAGGTGTCACAGTGACAGCAGTGAAGTGACGCTCGAATGATCAAAAATATTACAATATACAAATAAGCTTTCCTTCGATTCCTCTAGGACCACTTTCTTTCCTCGCATCCTACAGGGGCTGGAGCTGAGACACGAGGAATAAGAAATGAGAAGCACCCATGGTATAGGCCCCAGATGCACACTTTTTAAATAAACCTTGTTTATAACAATTCCAGCATGCATCCACATCAACCTCTCCATTCTTTATCCTACATCCCTCCTTTTCTTAGATGTATATTTCATCAAAATTAAAATTAAACATGAGTATGCATACTTTCGTATCCTGCATACTGTCAACCCAATTACTCATCTCTGCTCAACATGGAAATTAGAACATTAACAGTCCTTAAAAAGAAAAAGTCCTTGCAATAACTTGAAAAAAACATGACGGCCCATTAGACAATCTGCAATCTGCATTTGAGGTGAAAATCATTTCTTGACAAAAGACACGTCTCATGCTCTTCACACCATGTTTTTCCAGAATGACAGATGGTCCTATCCTTTGCACAACACGGTACGGCTCAGGCTCGATTGCAGTGGTGGACTCGTTCTGTTCAGGCTATTTGAGCATACACAACCTCTTGCTTTGATCCTGCTGTCCAGCGCTGCTCTTCTTTCATCATCAGCCCGTCCACCCTTTCCCTTTTCAACACGTCCCACTGCGGATAAAACAGAGTTAGCACAGAGCTGACGACTGAGCAAACACTGAGCCCGGCTCCAACCAGTGTCAGAATGTGGAGTGGATCGATAGACCAGCAAGACTGTGTACATTTCCTTACGCCAATCTTTGCTGCCCGTATGGCTTGGCACTGCGTTCTGTTCTGTCTTTCAACCTTCTAGCATCTGGACCGTTCAGACACACATCAATTATTTATTATATTCAGTGAACGGCAATCCGGCAAACCATTCTCCCAACAGACTGTGAGTTCTATGCGTGATCCATTCCCGGAAAACTGCAACTATCATCCCAAATGAAGCTAACATATCGGCGTGATGACTCTGAACTTCATTTATCCGATCTGGACAAATATTCTGAATGTTCCGATCCAATCTGACCTCTGACCTGTAATGCTGCCTGAATCATAATCACACACTGATCGTTCATTGGCCAAGTGTTCGTACTTTTTTTTTTTTCTCCATTCTGTCACTGATGGAGTTTGTGTTCATTGCCACTGTCGCCTTTGGCTTGGTTAGTTGGGGACATTTAATATTCAACAATATTATTGATCTCCTGCATTGACATAATTATATGAGAACTGAACTGAGCTGAGCTGGACGATGACATCACTGTTTTCTCCAGACCGGCTGTATAAATAAACTAAATTAATAACTTTTTTACAACAAAAATTAACCATCACTGAACTTACTTAAAATGGACCATGACACTATTTTCTTCTAGATCTGCTGTACAGCAGAAATTATTTTCCTGTTATCTCTGTAAAGCTGCTTTAAAACACTCTGTATTGTAAAAAGCGCTGTATAAATAAAGGTGAATTGACTTGACTGAGGATGACCTGTGAACACTATGGTGTTTCATTTGAATAAGCCGAACTACATATTTTTTTTCAAATTATGAGCAGAAAAAAAGACGATGGTCACTCTTTCTCTTCCCTCATGGAAGTTTTGGACACCTGCCCCTCTGATGTCTTCCCAAACATAAGGACACGGTTAAAGATAATGATCACACTGCCAATGACTTCTTGTAGAGTTGAAAGACTTTTCTCAACAGTAGGAAGGGTCAAATCAGCTTTGAGATTTTTTTTTTGACAACTTTGGTTTGACAACTGCATTTAAACAATCTTTCCCTGCTGTCTTTCGAACTGGAATTAGTGGATTCTCCGGACTATTATGACATCATTGACATTTTTAATAATCGCCCCTGTAGACTCTGCTATGTAATGTAAAAGGTAATCCCATGGTTTGAGTTAAAGCTGCCGAGCTATGTTGTAGTCAAGTCAAGTCAAATCACCCTCCATTTATATAGCGCTTTTAACAATATGGACTGTTTCAAAGCAGCTTTACAGTGATGATAGGAAATTAAAGTAACAGAGATTGTTTTGGCTTTACAGCAGATCTAGAATAAAGTTATTGTCCAGCTAAAGTTAGTTTTGATTGATTCACTTCCGTCGCAACGATCATTAGTTATTAACTTAGGGGCCGCTAACACGACACCATTCTAACAGAAAATTCTTTAATGCGATCCGGCCGCTCATTTGCATAAAACAGTGCCTGGTGGCTCTGAGAATTTTTTATCGCTTCCGCGTAGCCACGTGAATCGGAATTATCCCGACAACGTTTTATCAGTACAGAGGTAAAGGGAAGGAGGCCTTCACAGCGGAGAGACTAGTGACACTTCAGGATGCGTTGTCGTCGTGTCCAGGCGCAGGTCCTTCATCAGATCCGGATACGGCCTGGATCCGGCGGACTGCGATAAACCTCGGGATAAACAGAGAGACTAATATTAGCGTAGACGCCATCCTTCTTATGATGTACAAAGTACATCAGGATTTATGGGAAGTGTTCCCGGTTCTGGCTGATCTAAACTATGCAGCATAACATTGAATTATAGAAGTCTATAATGTGTTATGTGTATGCTAAGCCAAAGAGATGTGTTTTTAGTCTAGATTTGAACTGAACTGTGTCTGCTTCCCGGACAATGTTAGGAAGTTTGTTCCAAAGTGTTGGTGCTAAATAGGAAAAGGATCTACCCCCAGCAGTCGATTTTGATATTCTAGATATTATCAACTGGCCAGAATTTTGAGATCGCAATAGACGTGAAGGACTATAATGCATTAAGAGCTCACTCAAGAACTGGGGAGCTAAACCATTTAGTGCTTTGTAAGTAATCAGCAATATTTTAAAATTTATACGATGTTTAATAGGGAGCCAATGCAGTGTTGACAGAACCGGGCTAATATGGTCATACTTCCTGGTTCTGGTAAGAACTCTAGCGGCTGCGTTTTGGACCAGCTGTAGTTTGTTTATTAAACGTGCAGGGCAACCACCCATTACAATAATCTAGCCTTGATGTCATGAACGCATGGACTAATTGTTCTGCATTTGTCATTTGAGAGCATATGACGTAATTTAGATATATGTTTTAGATGGAAAAATGAAGTTTTACAGATACTATTCACGTGACTTTCAAATGAAAGATTGCTATCAAAGAGTACACACAGGTTCCTAACCGACGACGAGGACTTGACAGATAGCCATCAAGTGTTAGACAGTATTCTAGGTTATTACGTGAGGAAGTTTTTTGTCCAATAATTAGAATCTGTTTTTTCAGAGTTAAGTAGTAGGAAATTGCTAGTCATCCAATTTTTTATATCAGCTATGCATTCCGTTAATTTGTTGAATTGGTAAGTTTCGTCAGGGTGTGAAGAAACTGAGTATCATCAGCATAACAGTGAAAACTAATGCCATGCTTCCTAATGATATCTCCTAAGGGTAGCATGTACAGAGTGAACAGCAACGGTCCTAGTACTGAGCCTTGTGGTACGCCATACTGAACTTTTGATCGATAAGACATCTCTTCATTTACTGCTACAAACTGATGACGGTCAGATAAGTATGATTTAAACCATGCTAATACAATTCCACTAATGCCAACATAATTTTCGAGTCTATTTAAAAGAATGTCGTAGTCAATAGTATCAAATGCAGCACTAAGATCGAGTAACACCAATAGCGAGATACAACCACGATCGGATGATAAGAGCAAATCATTTGTGACTCTAATGAGAGCTGTCTCAGTACTATGATACGATCTAAATCCTGACTGAAAATCCTTGCAGATAGCATTTCATTCTAAAAAGGAACATAGTTGTGAGGATACTGCCTTTACTAGTATCTTTGACAGAAAAGGTAGATTTGAGATTGGCCTGTAATTGACTAATTCTGTAGGATCAAGTTGCGTTTTTTTAACAAGTGTTTTAATCATAGCCAGCTTAAAAGTTTTCGGTACGTATCCTAGTGACAAAGATGAATTAATGATATTGAGAAGAGGATCTATGACCTCTGGAAGCATCTCTTTCAATAGTTTAGTCGGTATAGGGTCCAACATACATGTTGTCGATTTAGATGATTTAACGAGTTTAGAAAATTCTTCCTCTCCTATAGCAATTAATTAATCGAATTTTTCATCAGGGAGACTACAATGCACTGTCTGATGCGATACTGTAGTAGACGGTTGCATAGTTATAATTTTTTCTCTGATATTATCAATCTTATAAGTGAAGAAGGTCATAAGGTCATTACTGTTGTGCTGCTTGCAAACTTCTAGACTTGAAACTTTATTTTTCGTCAGTTTAGCAACTGTTTTGAATAAATACCTAGGGTTTTGTTTATTTTCTTCTAATAGGGTTGAAAAATAAGCAGATCTAGCAGTTTTTAAGGCCTCTCTGTATGCAATAGAGCATTTCCATGAAATGTGAAATATCTCTAGTTTTGTTTTCTTCCAGTTGCGCTCCATTTTTCTGGCTGCTCTCTTTAGGGCCTGAGTGTGCTCGTTGTACCACGGCGTTGGACTATTTTCTTTGATCTTCTTTAAGCGCAACGGAGCAACTGTGTCTAAAGTGCTGGAAAAGAGATAGTTAAAAGTTTCTGTTGCTATATCGAGTTCTTCTAAGCTATCTGGGATGCTGAGATGATGAAACTGATCAGGAAGATTGTTAATAAAGCAATTTTTTGTGGCTGAAGTGATAGGTCTAACATATTTGTAACACGGAGTCAGCTTTGCAGCCTTGGCTAAATGAAGTTTACACGAGACTAGATAATAATCTGAGATGTCATCGCTCTGCTGCAGAATTTCAACAGCATCAACATTGATTCCATGTGATAATATTAGATCTAGAGTATGATTACGACAATGAGTAGGTCCTGACACGTGTTGTCTAACTCCAATAGAGTTAAGAATGTCTTTAAATGCCAATCCCAATGCATCTTTTTCATTATCTACATGTATATTAAAATCACCAACAATTAGGACTTTATCTGCAGCCAGTACTAACTCTGATAGAAAGTCAGCAAATTATTTGATAAAGTCTGTATGGTGTCCTGGTGGCCTGTATACAGTAGCCAGCACAAATCTTAAACGTGATTTATCATTTGCACTATATATTGTTACACCAACACTTCAAAAGAATTATATTTGAAACTAGACTTCTTAGTAATTTTGAAAATATTACTATAAATTACAGCAACACCTCCCCCTTTGCCTTTCAGACGAGGTTCACGTTTATAACAGTAATCTTGCGGGGTGCACTCATTTAAAGTAATGTAATCGTTTGGTTTTAGCCAGGTTTCTGTCAAACATAGCACATCTAGGTTATAGTCTGTAATTATATCATTAACAATAAGTGCTTTTGAAGTAAGGGATCGAATATTCAGCAACCCAAGCTTTATCATTTGTTCATTTGTATTATTTCTGTTTTTTATTTGTTGAACATCAATTACATTTTTACCCTTAGATGGGTTTGGAAGTTTTTTGTATTTCCTAATTCGGGGAACAGACACAGTCTCTATATGATGATATCTAGGTGAAAGAGTCTCTATGTGATGGGATTTAGCTGACCTTGGTGACGTGAGACAGCTGGCAGACGGTCGGTTTAGCCAGTTTGTCTGCTTCCTGACCTGAGCCCCAGATTGTCATGTTTGAGCTCCAAGGCCACATCCACACGAAGCCAGAGCTTTCCCTATCCGATGTTTTTTTTCCTCGTTCTAAAAAAAAAATTCCGTAAACACGGCGGCGTCTCAAGAAATATCTGCGTACACACGAAACCACTGAAACCGACTCAAACCTATGTAGTATACATGCCAGACCAGTACAAGGCCCTGTAATTCTGACACAGATACACTAAAAACAGAGAAGAAGACTTGCGCATAAACCTTGCGCGCTGTATACAATAATATTAGGAACAGTAGCTTATTTTTTTTCTTTCTTTTTAACCAAGAACTTTATTGAACAATATGAAAAACCATAAATGGCCTGGTACAAAATAGGAATGAGTCACGATATTCGATTAGATAGCATAAAGCTTGCCACAAAGAACCGGCAAATAGCCTAATCATTATGAATGTGTCAAATATAGCAAGGAGACATTTTAATTGTTTATTAATAAACTACTGTTTTCTGTGACGATGCTGACTCGCCACCTTCGCAGTAGGTGAAGGTGCTTATAGAGATAAATGCACACTTCATACGGATTATAAGAGAGTTGTCTGTTTCTTTTCGTTTTGAATTGTTTTGTTTAAAAGTAGACATTTCAAGCTTAGATATATTTCTGAGTTTCTGTTCATTTATGAGACAAGCTCCAGTTCACGTGGGATGCAAGTTATATCGCGTCGGCGCCTCCGTGTCCTGATAGGCTATTGTCTGCTATATTTGCTTCTTATTTATTAAATCCAGGCAAATGGTTGATGAAACATTGATTAAAATTAAGATACAATTTATAGAAAACGAAATTCACTTTAAAGAAAGGCTTTATATAAAACAAAACTTGATGATGTGAAAATGATGTGTCTCGATATTGCGCATCTTATGATTAGGCTACTCACGCTGTTCACTTTTCATATAATCAACATAATTATATGAAATGGAAAAAATAACATATTATTTAAACATAAATATGACATAAACATAATATTATTTTTGCTTGAAATGCCCATCCCTACAAAATACGAAATGTCTTAATCAGACAAAATACAAGCATCATAGCATAAGAATGAAATATAAACAAATAAAGAAGTAAAATAAAGAAATAAAATAAAAATACATTAAAGTAGGCTAGGCCTAAATAATAAATAAAGAAATAAAAGAGGCTCAGTAGTTTCTGAAGCATGAACTCAAGCAAGTAGTCGCAGTTGTTGCTGTTAGGCTACTTATTTAGCGCGTCTGACTAGTCGACACGTGGGGTGATGACTTCATCGTTTCACAAAATATACGGATTGGCCGTACACACGAAGATGCAAGGGTGTCGTTTTCAGATTTATCCACCCTGGGACCCGGTTTCAAAAAATAGCGGTTTCAGTCTCCCAAAACGCCGGATCCGTCTGGACGAAACGCCGATCCGAAAAAAGACTATGTGCCTTCCAGCACCATCCCAGGATGGGTCTCTTTTCAACAGGTCAGGTCTGCCCCAAAAACTTTTCCAATTGTCTATGAATTCTATATTATTTTGCGGACACCACTTAGACAACCAGCCATTGAGTGATGACAATCTGCTAACTATCTCATCACTCCTTCGAACAGGAAGGGGGCCAGAGCAAATTACAGTGCCTGACATTGTACTTGCGAGTTCACATACCTCTTTAACATTAATTTTAGTGATCTCCGACTGGCGAAGTCGAACATCATTATTGCCGACGTGAATAATAATCTTAGAGAATTTACGATTAGCATTAGCCAGCACTTTGCTTTGATGTCAGGCGCTCTGGCTCCCGGCAAACATGTGACTATGGTGGCTGGTGTCTCTATTTTCACGTTCTGTGTAATAGAATCGCCAATAACTAGGGTACATTCAACAGGATTCTCAGTGGGTGTTTCACTGAGAGGGGAGAATCTGTTTGATGTTGTAATCGGAACGGAAGAGCAGTGATTTTTCCCGCTACTACACCGTCTCACCGTCACCCAATTGCCCTGCTGCACGGGCTCTATAGCCGGAACCGAACAATGTACAGTGTTCTCTAAGCTAGTCGCATCCAAAGCAGTATCTAAAGCCCTTGCACTCTTACAATTAACCTCAATTAAAGTTTGGATGCGTGTATCTAGTTCTGAAATCTTCTCCGTCAGCCTGACTATCTCCCTGCATTTGTCACATGTAAATCCTGTGCAGACGGAGAAGGCTATAATTTGTAGGCTGTTATGTTTGCTCTACTGAAACGGTGAAGTAAGCCCCTGCCCTTTTCCAAATTAATCAAAAGTACCCCCCTCTAACAAATATCAATGTTAATATTCTGGTCAATAAAACATGACAATATGTACCAAACTAAAGTAGCATAAATTCACGTTTATTTTTACGTATCTGACAGTCTGAGGCGTCGTTGCCAACGTGTTGCTATGGGTTGAATGACGGGGGTTAGTCTCTGTTTTCGAGGGTCTAAACTCTGTAGTAGTGTGTGTGGACGACAGGCGCAACTGTAGCAAAAGTTATGCGTTTTAAAGCGAAAATGCACAAGTGTAAACGTAGGAATTCCACAGTCTCCTACGGAACCGATGCTCCCCTGCCAAATAAGCTTCTTTTTTTTAATTGAGTACGTTAGTCTACCTATGGCTCGACGGCAGGAGGACATAAACCAAACAATTTTTAAACTTTTTTTTCTCAATAATCAAAGGTAGTGTGTCGATTCAATTAAAAATCCACATATCACAGACCCAGTCCCAATTCGCCTACTTATACTATGACCTAAAAGTATGTACTCTTTTTGTGAAGAAAAAATACATACTTTTAAGTGTGTAGCAAAAGAGTAGGCAAGCTTTGGGACATACTATCACGTCATCTTTAACAGACAGATCTGTCGCATGAATCCCGTCACCGTAAACTGCCCTGTCAATCATCTTGTCACAGTTAAAATCCTCAATTCAATCTAATTTGATTTCCTACCATTTCGGAGAGCGCGTTCATCTGCCAGTCGTGGGTCTTTCATGCGGACCATCCTCCTGTGTTTGCAGTTTGAATATAATGATGCATTTAAAAGGTAATGGCTAAACGTATCTTTACAAAAGTTCACAATGCTGCTGCAGATGGAATATAATGTAGACAACCTTGAATAAATAAATTTTCGTCAGGTTAGATACTGATAATTAATCACTCAAACCCCTTTATCTAAACCTCTCTACATAACTGCCGGACTCGTGCGTCCTCCATGTCTGTACATGTCATGGTCACACTTTTCAATCCTCGTCTAACGCGCGATGGGTTGTGGGCAATATTAGCCATTAGAGTGCGCATCGATCTGCACTTCGGATTCTGACCGGAAATAGTAGACCATCCGGGTATCTTTGGAACACTCATTTCAACATACTACGATTTGGGACATACTAATTCTATTTTCGAATATTATTTAGGACGGATAGTATGCGAATTTAGCCTGGTTAAAACCAGACCCTTCTCAGTCGTAACTGAGTTAGGGTCTGGGGAAGGTTAATTCACAGCTCACTTCCAAAGGGGCGTCACCAACGGACGTCGCTCAAATGTGAGTAAAAAAAATGATTGCAATTGGATAGACCTAAAACCAATCAGATCGATCGTAATCTTGTAAAGCCTGCTTCAACGTTTGTGATTGGTGCCTCGATTTGGAAACGGACGTCGCTCAAATGCCCCTGGGCGCAATTGGATACACCTAAAACCAATCAGATCGATCGTCATCTTGTAAAGCCCGCCTCAACGTTTGTGATTGGTGCCCCGATTCGGAAAGATTGGAAATGACCTTGAATGGGCTCTTCACCGGACTAACTTGCAGAGCAAATCTAAATTTGCCGGAAGTTCGTCTGAGTTTTCTCAGGCTAATGCGAATTGGGACTGGGCCACATATTTGAAAATATTACATAATTCATTAATGCCTGTTTGTCATGTGCACCGAGCAATCGTCATCAGGGGTACGTTCAAGTTCAAAACGGTGCGCAGCGTTTTGCTACGGTTTCCGTGTTGAACGTCATGTTTCCTGGAAACGGCGTGCACCGGTGTGCAACGGGGTTTGAGATACGTTTTCTCTTGAGGAGATGGGGTGGTGGAGGGATGCTGAAAACTGTCGAGGAATATGAGAGAGTCGACTGCATATATTTATAGGCTTTACTCATGCTGATTGAGTGGACCTGTTGATTACTGACAGCTGGTTGGAATGACTTGATTGTTTGATCATTAGAATGTGTTCCTCCCGAACCTTGTTAATAAAACATCAATTGTAAAAATATGGTGTGGCGATTTAAAGGGGAGGCACTCTCATATACAGAGCTATAATAAATAACGACTACGCAACCCCAGCATTGAACCAGCTGGGGAAATACCCATAAAAGGGCACACAAGTTTGTTCTCCTTCTCCCAATCACAAAACACTGAGGCGTGAATACGTACAGAAAAAAAATGGTTCTTTATTCAATGATCATAAATAGTTTAAAAAAACCACTAGGGTCAGTAAAACAGTTGTGATGAAAAACAAGGCCACTGATTTGTATATGAGCCACTAGGTTCA
This sequence comes from Gila orcuttii, assembly GCA_026230005.1. NCBI lineage: Eukaryota > Metazoa > Chordata > Actinopteri > Cypriniformes > Leuciscidae > Gila > Gila orcuttii. The sequence continues at coordinate 2,194,080 of JAPDVR010000009.1, read as the reverse complement.
ACAAGGTAAGAGAATGCAGGCTCTCGTCACGGAGCTGGGGTGCACCATTAGGTGGGCAGGCTGAGCAGGGGACTTCAAATCAGCCCGCAATGAGTACACCGTGCCCAAAACTTCCAAGCATACACACACACTCCAGTGAAATCCACTGCAAGAAAACCTACACCGCACTCTTAAAAAGGAGAGTTTCCATTCACCATGCACAGGATGGCTAGCCTGCCCACTTTTGAGTCACCCCTGCTCCTAGAGAAAGAAAGGAAGAAAGACAATTGAGGACAGAAAATATACAAAAAAGAACAACAGCATTAATTGTTAATGTTGCCAGCAATAAATAGCAAATAAACACACAGATATAAGCCAAAGAGACCATTACAAATGAATTCAGGGAAGGATTAGCATTGAACTAGGTGAGTCATACCTTACCATGACCACCAAAACAACAAGAAAACCAAATCAACAGAAGTAAAAAAAAAAGAAAGACAAAACAGCAACGAGCAAAGCAGCCAAAAGCAAAACAGCCTGAAGCGAAACAGCAGTGTCGAGGCTAATCAGTTTCGCGATCAAACGCCCACTTTCACGGCCTTAAATACACAAGAAACAGAATTAAAAGCACATACTTTTACTTTAGAGTGGACATAAAGACATGAGTGGGTTTACATACCGATCAGCGGGACTTCCGTTCAAATATCCAGCAGACCATTCCCTCATATCATTTACTACACAGAGAAAATCACACGTCATACATACGCAAAATAAACAGTCCCACACCCGACGATACACAATACAATGGACCTACCGAGCAGAAGAGCAGCAGTCACTCACAGCACGCCGTGTTGTGCGTGCGATCGATTCTCTTTTCTAAACTGGAACTATGGCAGCAATGTAGAGGAAACATCCTCCAGCAGTACGATCATTACCTCCGAACAGACACCAGCTGAGTAGAAAAGTCAGTAAACACATAATCTAGTCGCCAAACTATAGCTATGGCAAACAAACACCTACCCACCTACCTACCTACCCACCCACCTACCCACCTCACAACCTCACAACCTCACAACCTCACACACAGCACAGTCGAGCACCGGCAACCATGATGCAATGACGCGATATCCTGTTACTCTGGGGATGCCCTCTATATACTCTAAATAAGGCCAGATAAATAATCATGGGGCGGAGTCATGCTTAAAGCGGCACTTCACCACAATCGGATATCAACATAATGATGTAGTTGTTTATATTTTTAGCTTCATTGCAAGTGTATGACATTTTGTATAGAAATAAACAATGGTAATTAAGTGCTTTTCCTAAAAATTAGAAAGAAAATACAGTGTATTAAAACAGTATGAACTACAAATAAAGTCAGTATGTGAGGCTAAATAGATGTGTTTTAGTCTGAATTAGGTAAGATGTGTGCTTCCATTTCAGTTTCAGCAATCCCTTTGGGACAGGCTAGTGCATCAAATGGGTCTAGTCATCTTCCACTGGGCCTACACATTCCCGCTGCACCACAGAAGTTAGCTCCTGCACCACAGAAGTTAGCTCCTGCACCACAGAAGTTGGCTCCTGCACCACAGAAGTTAGCTCCTGCACCACTGAAGTTAGCTCCTGCACCACAGAAGTTAGCTCCTGCACCACAGAAGTTAGCTCCTGCACCACAGAAGTTTGGCTCCGGCACCACAGAAGTTAGCTCCTGCACCACAGAAGTTGGCTCCTGCACCACAGAAGTTAGCTCCTGCACCACAGAAGTTGGCTCCGGCACCACTGAAGTTAGCTCCTGCACCACTGAAGTTAGCTCCTGCACCACTGAAGTTAGCTCCTGCACCACAGAAGTTGGCTCCTGCACCACAGAAGTTAGCTCCTGCACCACAGAAGTTAGCTCCTGCACCACAGAAGTTGGCTCCTGCACCACAGAAGTTAGCTCCTGCACCACAGAAGTTGGCTCCGGCACCACAGAAGTTAGCTCCTGCACCACTGAAGTTAGCTCCTGCACCACAGAAGTTGGCTCCTGCTCCACAGAAGTTAGCTCCTGCACCACTGAAGTTAGCTCCTGCACCACAGAAGTTGGCTCCTGCACCACAGAAGTTAGCTCCTGCACCACTGAAGTTAGCTCCTGCACCACAGAAGTTGGCTCCTGCACCACAGAAGTTGGCTCCTGCACCACAGAAGTTAGCTCATGCACCACAGAAGTTGGCTCCTGCACCACAGAAGTTAGCTCCTGCACCACAGAAGTTAGCTCCTGCACCACTGAAGTTAGCTCCTGCACCACTGAAGTTAGCTCCTGCACCACTGAAGTTAGCTCCTGCACCACAGAAGTTAGCTCCTGCACCACTGAAGTTAGCTCCTGCACCACAGAAGTTAGCTCCTGCACCACAGAAATTGGCTCCTGCACCACAGAAATTGGCTCCTGCACCACATAAGTTAGCTCCTGCACCACTGAAGTTAGCTCCTGCACCACAGAAGTTGGCTCCTGCACCACAGAAGTTGGCTCCTGCATCACAGAAGTTGGCTCCTGCACCACAGTTGGCTCCTGCACCACAGAAGTTGGCTCCTGCACCACAAAAGTTGGCTCCTGCACCACTGAAGTTAGCTCCTGCACCACAGAAGTTGGCTCCTGCACCACAGAAATTGGCTCCTGCACCACTGCATTTGCCTCCAGATCCTACACCACTTAATTTGTCTGTTGCTGGACCATCACCTGCTTGTGCTCCAAAGTGGGCATCAGTGTCAGACCCCCAACACGTGCCAAAAGGTACATTAAGTTCATTCCTTGCACAACTTTTTCAAATATATATTGTCTGTGACTTATCTATTTAAATGTGTGCTTTAGATTCAAAGCCATGGACACACAATAATTCATTTTATTTGTGGGCGCCTTTCAAGGCACTCAAGGACACCTTACAATAATAAAGTACATAGTTATATAAAAGAAAACAACAACACAATAAATAGTACAATCAACGGAATAAAATAATTTCTAAAAAATTACCCAGTAACATAACTAAAATCAATCAGGATAGTCTAATCTAAAAAAATAAGTTTTGAGACGTGACTTAAAAATTGAAAGACTAAGACTGTTACGTATATCGTGAGGTAAAGTATTCCAAATTGCTGGAGCATTATAGCTAAAGGCTCTACCTCCCATAGTAGTCAAACGCACAGGTGGTATAACAAGAGTCCCAGAAGCAGAAGACCTGAGGGATCGAGTAGGTACATACACATGAAGAAGTTCACTGAGATATGAAGGTGCTAGATTATGAAGAGCCTTGTATGTAAATAGTAAGATTTTGAATTGAATACGAAATTTAATTGGAAGCCAGTGAAGATGTCCTAAAACTGGAGTAATATGCTCGCTCAAAGGTGTTCCTGTGATGATCCGAGCTGCTGAGTTCTGAACCATCTGAAGTTTATGAATGAGTTTCTGTGAAACGCCACTGAGCAGAGAGTTACAATAGTCAATTCGAGAAGTAACTAATGCATGCACGAGGACCGCAGTACCATTAGCAGATAAAGAAGGTCGAAGATGATTAATATTTCGCAAATAATAGTATGCGGACCGTGTAATATTGTTTAAATGAGCCTCGAAAGACAAAGTACTGTCTAAGATGACACCCAGACTCTTGACCTGAGAAGAAGGAAAAATAACAGAGTTGTCGAAATTAAGTTTAAAACTTCCACAATTACGCAGTTTTGATTTAGTGCCTACTAATAAAATTTCAGTTTTTGCACTATTTACTTTGAGAAAATTGTGTGTGAACCATGATTTTATTTCAGAAAGACAAAGCAAGAGAGAGGACGGCTGTAATACTAAACTAGGCTTTGATGATACGTAAAGCTGGGTGTCATCAGCATAGCAGTGAAAATTTATATTGAATTTACAAAAAATCTGTCCTAGTGGCAGTAAATATATACAATGAACAGTAGAGGACCTAGGACTGATCCTTGAGGTACACCACTGGTTATCTGAGATATCCGCGATTTAAATGTCTTAATCTGAACGAACTGAGTCCGACCAGATAAATATGATTTGAACCAGTCATGGGTTATACCAGTGATCCCAATAGAAATCAACCTCTCCAATAAAATGCTATGTGAAATGGTGTCGAAAGCTGCAGTTAAATCTAGAAAAATGAGTATTGATAGAAGTCCCGAGTCAGCAGCCATTAACAAATCATTTGTAACCTTAATAAGCGCTGTCTCCGTGCTATGATATGGACTATAAGCAGACTGAAATTGCTCAAACAAGTTATTTTCCATTAAATGAGTATGCACCTGCTGAGCAACAATTTTTTCTAATAGTTTGGAAAGAAAAGGCAAATTAGAAATGGGTCGAAAATTTTCGAGTTATAGCCGCTATTTTAAAAGATAAAGGGACAGTACCAGTAATAAGAGAAGAATGTATAATTTGAGTTATCAAGGGTAGTAAAGAAGGTAGACAAAACTTGACAAGATGTGTAGGAATTGGATCTAACTGGCAGGTATTAGATTTAGATCTTTGAACCAAATCAACGATTTCATTCGCCGTAGGCAAATTAAAACTAGAAAAGTAGTTATAGTCGGAGCATCATACAGAGTTGAGTATAAAACACATGCCCCATTGTTGGATGGCAAATTCTTATGAATGGTTTCAATTTTTTCACTAAAATAATTCATAAAAGTATCGCATGTGGTATTAGACTGCGAATGTAATGAGAAACATCTGGTGGTCGCAAGATATTATTCATTGTAGAGAACAGTATGCAACATTGCTTTTAATTTCTCTGGCAAAGCAAATGGCTGAAGATTTTCAATCTCCTGTATTAAAGAAAGTAGAAGTGTGGAAAAAGGTAGCTGCACAAATGCAGGCAAAAGGATATGACTTTGGAGCAGAGGCATGTGGCAATAAGTTCAGGCAGTTAAAACACAGGTTTGTTTTGATACTGGCATTTGCATTATTTTGGGAGTATGGCCACTTGAAGACATTTGCTATGTCTGGGTTTCTCTTAATAGATACAAAACAATAGTGGACAGTAAGAAGAAGACTGGGAGTGGTTCCAGCAGCTGGGTCTTTTTCTCATCAACGGAGGACCTCCTGGCTGATGATCCCAGTGTGGAGCCGGTCCTGGTCATGTCATCTTTTGCTGGTGATTATCTTTTCTATGTTAATTTTTTTGTGCCACATCAACCTGAATTAGCTCACCAGATTCAAAGAAAATGTTATTCATGATTTACTAAAAATATTATTATGTAAACATTATTGGATGTTAATTGTAGGTTTTAATTAAATCACTCTGTGATGGTCTCACATTAGCATCCATGTTGGATACATAGTAGCTCCAATGTTGTCATCTACTTTTACTCCATAACTTGGTAGGGTTGCTAACAGCTTTATTTAAAGGATGTCTATTGTGTGGCTCAGGTAATTAGAATCTGGGTTAACTGGATGTTTAAAGAAGCTTTGTTGGTACACTACTCTAATTTAGAGGAGATGTGTCCATGTGAGAACCAAAAAATGTATTTGTTAGAGGCAAGTGATGTTTGCTGCCTTCATCATTACCATTTTAAGGCCACCAAGTTTACACTTTTTTTTTCCACATAGAGGCTTCTTCAGGATCATCAACTTCGCAATCATCAAATTCACAACCTAAGGCATCAGCAGAATGTAGCAAAAGGAGAAGGCGCAAGTCTGAAGCACCTGAGTGGTTGGAACAGTATGTCAGTGAGCAAAGGAGGCAGATGTCAGAAGTCATGAGCCTGCAAAAACAATCAGTGGAAGTGGCAACTGAACGTAACAACATCTTAAAAGATTTTGTTTCTGCTTTGACGAAGAAATAGCAATTTGTGTTTTCTCCTTTTGCTACATTCTGCTGATGGTTAGGTTCTATTTTGTTTGTTTAATTACATGATGTACAGTATATATGCTGAGAGATATAAATGCAATATTGATCACCTCACCTTTGTGGCTTTTTATTCATTATTTTACTTCCATTCTGTTATGAAACAAAAACTTCTGAAAACGTAGGTGTACAAAATAAGAATGAGTTAAACAGAAACTTTAATCATCCTCCAACAAAAATGAAGCAAGTTCATCCCTTTTTCTTTGACCTGAAGCATTTTCAGGGTATCAGCTTCACAATCATTGTCATTGTTGCCATCCACTTCTTCACAATCCTCCATTTGGTGGCCTTCCTCCCTCAAGAGGAAATAGTGTAAAACACACACAGCTGTGATAACCACTGGGACTTTTTTAAGGTCTCCCATGGGCAAGTATTTTAGTCGTCTCCATTTCCCCTTTAGAAGGCCAAATGCCCTTTCTATCACAACTCTGGTGGAGCTGTGGACGGTGTTAAATTTTTTCTGTCTTTGGGACAAGTGCCCATTATCTCTGTATGGTGTAATGAGAGATGTGCTGAGTGGGTATGCAGAGTCTCCAAGCAGGTGGTAGTTACTTCTCATCACATCCTGGAGATGGCTATTTAATGGGCAGTTTCGAAACACTCTAGCATCGTGCACAGACCCTGGCCAACCAGTGTACACATCCAGGAACCTCATCTGTGATGTACGATATGTCCTTTCCTGTTTATGTAACTGTTTCTATGGAATGTGGGTGCTAGAATGGGAATGTGTGTGCCATCGATTGCTCCAATGACTCCAGGAAAGCCAGTTTTGTCCTGAAAGCCATTTGCCAGGTTTGCAAACTCATCCTCTCTGGGCCATTGAATGTATTGGTTACTCAGTGTACAAAGGACCTTGCAAATATCCGAAAAAATATAATGAAGGGTTCCTTTTGACATATCAAACCGGTCTGCAACACCTCTGAAGCTCTCTTGGTTTGCCAACAAACAAATAGAGCACAGCAATTTTCTCGGGATGTCCAAGGTTCTGTTTACAAGGAAAGCACCAACTTTCTCACAGAGAGCCTGTAGAAAAGTATATGCAGCATTTATATTAGAAGTTTCTACATCCCTATGATGCTGTAAATAAGCTTAGACAAATCTATCCATGGCTGTTGTATACACACTGATGCACATATTGCTTTATACAGTGGAATTTGTTAGTAAATGTAATTAACATCAAAATAAATTGACTAAGAGCAAGTATATTGATTGTACATGTTTACTTACATTACAGGCAAAATAACTGAAATAATAAAATCACAGGTAGATCTGGAACTTTAAGTCTGTCAAAATATTATTTAGCAATTGTAATGTCTTCTGGTCCTTTCCTTAGGAAGGTTCGCTAAACACTGATTAAACGCTACACATCTCTATATATTTTGCTATTGAATTGTGAAGTGACAATTTCATAAACTTTTCTACACTCCTCTGATTGTATAATGGTAAATATTACAATAATATAGCAAAACAACAGTGATCAGCAATAATGATAAGCAATAACAAAATAAGGTCATACAGATCATAACACAGTCTCGGAGGTAAGAAGTGGATTATCATTCACCTGAAATGTTTGTCTTTTCATCCTAAAATGCGAGGCAAATGTTGTATCACAATAATTAGGAACCACAGTTTCCACAAATCCCTTCACTCGATTGGGATGTTCTCTTGTGTTCTGGGCGGCAAGTGCAGTAACTGTAACATCGGGCATGTTTTGTAGTATTAAACACATATTTATACCGACTTCATCAGGCTCCGAAAATTCTTCACAAAGAATGGCCTTCTCAGCTGCCATAGTTGCAACTCTTGCGTCATCAGAACAGTGTGTTCAACGCATCACCGTTTCTGTTTAAAAAACGTTGTGCAACGTTTTGTCGGGGTTGAACGCAGCCCTGGGCACAACAAGTTCAAATTTCATTGGACAATGTGAAGTGGAGTGGTAATTATCCGGTCATTCATAAATCGTTTGAAAATTTGGACAGACGAATTTACATTTATGAAGCGATCTGAATCTGTGTCGTTGAAACAATGGATGTTAATTGACTACAAAGCACTGCACAAAACCAACACCAAAAGTCGCAATAATGGTAAGTAGTATCACTTGTATTTAGTCTATGTATATTGATCCACCGTTTACCATTTGATCAAACTATCATAGTTGGTTAAATGAAGCCCAGCGCCACCTAATGGCCTATTATGTGAAGTGTAGGTTGACAAAAACATGCCAAATGTGGACGTGAAAGGACTTTATTATATTAACATTTTTGATAATTATGCAGCAATAGTATTTAACCCCTTAAATCAAAACAAGCGAGAAAAAAAAATCATAATCAAATTACTAAGCAACCACTGAATGAAACAACACATTCACACAACACACACGTATCATTTTAAAGCTTAGAAACTTAATATACGTATAACCTTTGATACTTTTTTCAGGATTCTGAGTTAAAAAAGAACAGCATTGATTTAAAATAGAAATGTTTTGTACCAATATACACTACCGTTCAAAAGTTTGGGGTCAGTAATTTTCTTTTTCTTTTTCTTTTTGTTGTTGAAAGAAATTAATACTTTTATTCAGCAACGATGTGCTCAATTGATAAAAAGTGATAGTAAAGACTTATAAAAGAATTTCTATTTTAATTAAATGCTGTTCTTTTTACATTTTTATTCCTCAATGAATCCTGAAAAAAGTATCACATATGCAAAAAAACATTAAGCAGTACAATCGTTTCCAACATTGATAATAATCCAGCATACTAGAATGATTTCTGAAGGATCATGTGACACTGAAGACTGTTATGGCTGTTAAAAATTCAGCTTTGCATCACAGAAATAAATAATATTTTAAAGTATATTAAAATGGAAAAAAAAATCTGTATTTTTTATCAAATAAACTTGGCTTGATGCGCATATAAGAGTACTTTAAAAAACAAAATAGTAACGTGTCCAAATTTTGACCAGTAGTACTGTACTATTAAGCCTTAAGACCTGAGGGCATTTGAGGGAGTTGTTTTTTGACACACAGAAAACTAAAGACTCATAACTCCAAAACAAGGAGAGTCAAAAGGAGAGTATCATTTGATAGAACACTTTAAAAATGTATAGAAAATATAAATTACATTACATTTGGACATTCTCATGCCGAGAAACTGCTGATAAAAAACAAAAATATATATAAAAATGTTATTATGATTTTGCATATCTTTCTTGTTTGACATGCAATAACTCGGGAAGGAAATACGGTAGTGGGTAAATTCTTTTTTGGTGAAGTTCCCCTAAATGTGAGCTGCATCTGGATAACATTTTGTGGTAATAGCTTAAAAGAATCAAGTTACAGCATTTGGAACAAAGGTAGCCTTTTTGTTCAGTCCTCACATATTAGGAAGGCATTTATAAAACTGTTGTTTTCTGAGTGCCATACACAAAACTAAAGCAAGGAGAGTTTGATAGAACACTTTTTAAATTATTAGAAAATATACATTACATTTGAATATTCTCATGCTAAGAAACTGCTGATAAAAGACCAAATAAATATAAATATATATTTTTTGATTTTGCATATCTTTCTTATTTGACATGGAATAACTCAGGAAGGAAATAAGAAGATTCTATTTTGGTGAAGTTCCCCTATATGTGAGTTACATTTAGATCGAATCTTGTGGTGATTGCATAAAAGGAATCAAAAGTTAGCTTAAAATAATCAAGTTACAGCATTTGGAAGATAGCCTTTTTGTTCAGTCCTGACGCCCCCTAATGGCCATTTTTAAAATTGTTCCTCCATGAGGAATATCTTGTGATCAACGCAATAGATTATGTTCATTTTGGGCTCATTTTAATTGTAATAATATGCTGTATAAAATGATGTGCCATTTTCAACGATATGTGAATGTTTCATAAGCTGTATGATGTTTTTGACACATTCCAGTACATAGTACAAAAAAGTATTTCATAGATTATGAAAAAAAGAAATTCTATTTATCAGCAAATATCTCAGCACTGTAAAGACTCAGGGGCGGATCTAATCCGTGGGGGAATTTGCATATCATAATTAATAATTGGAAATTAATAATTATTCATACATGTTTGGATTAGATCAGTCTTACATGTTAATAAATCTCCCGCTAAGGGATGATGTGTCATTTTACCTGCATGCATGCATGTGTATCCCTGCAATTAACCACAAGTTGATTGTAATTAATTACACGGACCACGTCTTACAAAACAGGCAAAATTAATTAGCTCAATTGTCAGAATAATATTTGTGGGGATCCACAATATCATCCTACTTTATAGGATTTCAGGAAACGCAATTCTGTGGCCACTAGAATTGGGTTTTCTGCCCTATAAACCAAATACTCTTTAAAGTATCTTTAATTTGTAAAGCTTGTAGCTTAAGTTAGACCTTTGGCACTTAAGGGACTTAGAAAATGAGCAGAGGCAGTACATCAATCAAATGAATATAATGAATTTAATAAGGCAGAACTACTTATGTATTTACTACGTTACAGGAATACATGTATTTACAAACATTAACAGACAATGACAACAACGCGGGGCGTTTGGACAATGGATACACGTGTGAGAGAGAGAGAGAGAGAGGGGGAGAGGGAGTGAGAGAGAGAGAGAGAGAGAGAGAGAGAGAGAGAGCATTGGCAACATTCACCCTGACAGTCACCTGTCTGTAACAACACGAAAACATCATCTTACTGCTTCTTAGAAGCTCTATAAAGAGATATACTTGCACAAGTTTCACTTCTCCCTGTGTAGCGGCATTCCTGCACGGCCCTGTCTGGCCGCGTGCGGAGTCCTTTAGGAAGCGTCACGTGGTGCTTCTTGGCGCGCGTGTTGAACGGAGGTTCAAAGTCTTTGGGGTAACATTACCAAAGGAAAATAGTTCGGCTAAGTTCGTTTCACTTCGTGGAAGTGAACAGAGTCGACTACGGAAAACAAAACTTTGACTAACAAAGAAAAGAAATAAAGATTTCTACGGTGAAATCACGCGGAGTTAACGTTACATCTTTGCATGGCTGGTGAAGAAGCGCTCGTGCGTCTCTCGGTCCGGCGCGTCACGTGGTCAGATGCGCGTGTTTCTCCTTCAAAGCGAGCGCGCGCTCGTTTAAAGGTCCCTTGTAGATGGATTTGCTGAAGAGATATGTCACGCGGTGTTCGTTTCACTCGTCGATTGGAATTAAACACGGAGACTTATCTAAGACTGAAATACACAAACTAAACTAGAAACAAATAAAAGAAAGGCGAAGAGCTCGCCCGGGGGCGAGACGTTACATTATGACACGAGGACGAGAGGTAAGAGAGCGAGCGGAGGGGGGAAGCCTCATTTTTCACCTTTGAGAAATCCAGCCTCTTCCTGTTGGCTTGGCCAATTAGAGGGTTGGAATTTCACAGGCGGGACTTTGGTTTTTATTGCTCTTTGTCTAAGAGAGAGACATTTGAAACCCTAATTTCGTCGGGTGTTTAAGAGCAGAATCTTCACAATTATTATAGTCCTATGTGTCACAAAGTTTTAGCAAGATGTGATATAAATGGCTAAATGTGGAACGAAGATTGGAGCTCAGAGAATCCAAACTTGCCTCACATGGAGTTGGTTACTCATAGTTTGCAAAGTTTGAAACCTTATCCCATTAGAGTTTCCCAACAACATAGATCAAACACATAAAAGACAAATCGTAAGATAAGATTGTATACATTGTTCATACAATTCAACAAACACACATAAAACACATTGAATATATCTGGTTAATTGTCTTTTAGAGAAAAGAAGTTTCTTTTCGCTTTGGAATCCACTTCCTTTGGGACATTCCGATCAGTCATAAAATGTCTTGTAAGCGGACACCACCCTCTGTCCTGAGTGTGGTCTTCCCTGGTGGGGGAATGTGTGTGTGTGTGTGTGTTTGGGTTAATTTACATTCAGAGATTTTTGGTCTTTAGCAGTATGTATTTAGTTATTCAGATTCACCTCGCCCAGTCCCTACAGTCCCCCTTTTTGTCTGATGAAGTCCCTGTGTGGACTTAATCAGACAACAATCATCACAATGGACGGATGACAGGTGAATCATGATGATCGGGTAGCAGGTGCTCTGAGGCTGAGGGCTCAGCTTGATTAAGTTTGAAGCAGCCTCCAGCGTGGTACCCTCTTCCTGAGGGTCCCGTGGGCTTGGCTGTAGATGTTCGCACCTCGTTGAGCCTCTTGCGCAGGATGACTGTCGAGCGTCTGGGTGTGGTTGATAGAGGTACCCAGCGTAGGGTCAGCCGCAATCCAGGATTGGACAGCAGGTGTGGTGGTTAAGTAGGGCAGTTGAGACCAAGCTTGGAGGGCTGTGTCGATAGGATAAATGTCAATTCGCTGGGACCCCCCCACCTTTCGCAAACCACAACTCCCGTTCTGGAGTTAGGGTGAAAGTGTGGTTACTGGAGAAGGATGGGATTTCCAGTTCTAATTTGTACTCTTTGCTTGGAAGATGGTACCATGCCAGGTTGTCACGGTGAAGGATGGCGCCTTTCGGTACTTGGATTCACATGCTCTGGTGGAGCGAGGTGGCACAGGTGTCAGTGTCATTCTGGTCGTAATTGAGTGCAGCTGTGCGCACAGGAGTGTTAATGAGCCCTGTCACCTACAATCTCTGCTTGGGTCTCGATGACTTAAGTGCGAGGCTTAGCTTCGGCAGGGCAGCGGATGTCGCTGATCTGCAGCCTGCAGATTCCGTCAGTGTTGTCTCTGAGGAAGGGTTTGTTAGGGCAGAGATAGTGAGTGTCTTTGGTCAGTGTGCACATGTGTGGATTCGGAGCTGGGGACAGCTTAGTGTCGCTGTCATGCAAGTCAATCACGTACGGCGTGCGGATCTTGATGTGAGTGTTACCTTTCAGAATCTGACATTGACAATGTTCTTGAGCCGGTGGATTCGGCTTGACTGTGATGGGTAAGTTCAGGAGAAAGCCCCCTTTTCTCTGCTTGTGGTACACGCAGAGTGGGCTGGCACTAACCAGTGAGTAGGCAAGGTGTATTTGTAGAGAGTCAGCTGGCGTGGTGATGGCGGAAGCCAGCACGGTTTGCACAAGGCTTAAGGGTATCAGGTGCGGTGGAATTCTACCCATAGCTAGGCTGTCAATGGAGTTCACCTCCGGCCGCGTGTCTGTCATCAGGGCTGTTACCAGCTGAGTTTGAGCAAAGTCATTCTGGAAGACAGTAAAAAGCTGTTTCATGGAGTTCACTGTCTGGGTCAGCACAACGCTGTGAGTGTTGAAAATTACCACAATTCCCTTTAGTGTCTTGTCGATGGTCTGCAGGGGTGCACTCTGTGTTGTGAGTTGCTCTTTTATCTGTGGAATCTCAGTCTGAATTTTTGCTACATGCCGCCTCACGGTGGCTAGGTTCACTGTATTCGCACTGGACATACAAGTGTTAAACAGAGTGGCGGCGGCTCCGGGCCAAGCTCCCCGGAACTGTTTGGAGCGGTGGTTGTGTCCACCTAACTCCGCTTGTGTGATAGTCATTTTCTCAAGTTGGCTGAGCATGTGCATCGGCCCCGGCTTGAGTGAGGGAGTCTGTCCATCGGGCACCTGCCCAGCGGTATTTTGGCTACTGCGCTGGCGTAGGGTGCCCTGTAAACATTGCAGGGGTCGAGACGAACATGAACTTTCTGGGTGTGGGTCCTGAAGTTGGTAGTCAGGAGTCCCGGTTGTTCCCTCAGATTGGTGCCTGATGCCGGGCCTGGGGAGATGCTGTTCAATGGCGGTGGCTGCCCTCTGGTTGGCCGAAGGCACAGGATGGTGAACCACAACAGCATCCTGGTAAAGTGAAAGGGAGAGAGAGAGAGAGAAAGGGAGGAAAATTTCAGCAGGTGTTGTCCTTGGTTGGCTTGGACAGTCTTTTTCACGCCGGTATGCCACTTGCTTCGGTGTCTTGCAAGTGTCTCTGGTGCTGCGGTGTGCAGCACATGGTGCATCATGGGCATACATTGGCATGACCCCCCTTTTGCACTGTGGCATTACAAGCTGTGGCGCAGTGATGGCATCAGGTGCAGAACGCTGAATGTTGTCTTGTGCACGCAGCATGTGCAAGGTGTATTGCAGGTGTCTGGGGCACCGGTCGTCGGTGGGTTCAGACGTCATTCGTGGGTGGTTGGAGGGGTTAGAGGTGGTTTCTCATAGTGTCCATTGGTTTGTCATAGTCTTTGGGAAGCTGGAAAGTTGGGGTCAGGTTAAGCAGAGGCTCTGTGACACTTTGGCACGCTTGTGGTGAGAGACTAATGCATGACCCTAAAAGTTCAGAACCACTGTTTAATGGGTTCGCTAGATATGTAGCATAAAGTTAGGTGCTTCATGTGTATCTACCTAGTGATGTGTCTCTTGTATCTTTATCATCTTAGCTGTGGATGTTAGGAGGCTAAGACTCGTGTGGTTCCTAGAGTGTTTCCTGGAAGGGCATAGCCGAGATGAAATAAATGACTTAAGATGGTTCTTATGACTAAATTATTTCTCTGGACTTAAATGGTGGTTCACTACGGCTTAACGAAGTGAAGGATAGGAGAAAAAGAGACAGCTTTCCTATTCAAATTATGCTCATTATCAATCCTCAGGACTACAGTTATGCCCTAGTAATTGTTGAAATTACTTGTGTTGCAGGGTCACAAAAATGAGTGCACTTGTTGAAAATAAACACAATCACAAATAAAGGTGTCTCTGTTTCCTTTCTGGGCCCAATGGGAAATGGAACCACATTCGAACAAGAGAGGAAATGGAATTAAATCATATAGATGACCGAATAGACAAGGGAATAGCTGACTGCCATTATTATCAAAGTGGAAATAAAAAATAAAAAAAGGTAATCAAAACAGCGGTAATGATCTGAATGTGAGAATAATCAGTAGCACTAGTGACTAAACTTTGGGTTTGTCTGGACCAACACTCCATAGTGGGTTACAGCGGTTGTGTGCTCAAGACCACACTGTGTGTGTCCCTCCAAAGGTTTAATCAACATGCTGATGGAAATTCTCAGTACTATACGAATTCTTCTCTAGCTACACAGTTTACATGTAGTTAAACTTAAGTTTAATTGACAGGGCATCTGCAAATTTAACCTACAGCGCTCAGCCAGGACTATGCCTAACTAGTGAAGGTGAAATTTAGCTGAGAAGAACTGAAAGTACGGAAAGTGAAGAATTAGAAACCCTAACTGGGGTTAAAGAAAGTATTCTAGAATACTTTGCACTGTGTAAACAAAAGCTGTAATTAAGGCTTCAAGTGAATGATGCTAACTGCTAATTGTAGAAGTTATTATTTAGCTTAGCCTAAGCTGGATGAATGCTAGGTTAGCTTAGCCACCTAGGCTGGTTTGTTTACAAAGTGACATCACAAGTTAGCACTTCCTGTGACCAGTTGTTGTCATGGGAACCAGAGCATGTCAGAACAATTCAACAGTACCTGAAGAATGTCTGCACATTTTACTGAGTTATGCATGTTTAAACGGGTTAAAAGGGGGCGCCTATACTTTAAGTCTTTCAAGAACTTGATGTTACATTAAGTAAAATGCGACTGTGTTTTGGCATTCGCTAATTTTACTCATGTAACTCTTCTCTTTACTTTACACAACTTATTCTATTTGTTTACCGAGTAAGGAAATAGATTTGCTGTAAGTCAAAGGTTGTCTAAGCATCTATAGTTACGTCCCTCTCATGCACAAATGCTGACTTTTCAGCGAGTAAACAGTTTTGATCGCTAGGTAGCTCTCTGCTTGTAGATGCAGCTAAAATTTAGGTGAATTACATCAATCTAACAATAATTTGTGAGGCCTTTACATTGTAGAAAGGGGAGCATCACCCAGGTCTACACATCAGTAAAATTCTAATTTTACGAATGCAGAGTCTTGCAACTCTTTGAGCACACGTTTTCATCTACTTCTAAAAGTTCTATGTCCTATGCTGATCAGGGACCTTTTTAGCAGAGTCTTGCACTGTGTTCGTGCAGTGTCCTCTGGTTTCGCAGTTCAAAATCATTGGGGTTTTAGGAATTCTTTCTGAGGAGGCCTTTTGTGTTAGAGGCCTTCTGCATTAGGTCACGCATCGTTGAGTGGGCATTGCGTGGTCTTTGGCAAGCTGGAAGGTGCAGGGTAGCGAACTTGAACCTTGACTTGGTGGTGAGGCTGTGTACCCATGGATGGCTGCTGGAGTTCCGGGGAACTCTGTGATTTTGGAGTCTGGCTTTGTTGTAGTTCTCGTGACCTCTGTGACCGGAGGGGTCGGGGTTCTTGAACTTGGGCCCAGACTGTCAGGTGACTGGGAGCTACCTGTTCGAGCTGGATGTTGTTCTGGCTGTACGACTGCACGTTCAGCTCACACGTTTGGGGTATAAGAGTTCGATCTTTGCTCTTAGCTTTAGAGCTGAGTCTTTCAAAGAGCTGAGCTGACATTAAAGTGAGGTCTGAGCCGGTGTCTACCTCATTTTCTAAAGTGATGGCTAGGTAGAGTTTCCGGGCCACCCCCTTTTCGATCAGGTTCCCCAGGAGTCTTAGCGTAGGGGCTAGTGTGTGATCGATGGGCGGTTAGGGCCGGTCTTGTGTAGTTCTCTGCGGAGACAGGCAGACAATGCAGCATTTCTTGGTCTTTTAGGGTTTTGGACCCAGCTGTGGGAAACTGTGCTGTCTCGTTCAGGCTGTGCAGCTGTCAGCTGTGGTGGCTGTGTGCTGCTGTCACTTTGTGATGTGACAGTGTGCTCTGTGGTCTCTGGCCAACGAGCAGTGTTCTGTGTGCCTGTTGTGGGTCTTACGCTCAAGCATAGGATGTAAGGCTCGTACCTCTTGAATTTTTGGAAAGTCTTTTGTGAAGAAGCTTTTCAGCGACTTCAGGGTCTCGACTGTCTCAGATGTGGCGGCACTGTTTTTTTTTTTGATGGGGGTTCAGACTTGTGCTTACCAGTGGCATGTCGAGAGTAGTTCTGCTCTGGGCTGTCTGGGCTTGCTGGTCTGGTCGATGGGGCTCGGCTCTTTCTGGGCCATTGGTCGGTTTCCCATGTGGCTCCACCTTCTGGGTGGTCGGGTGGTTGTTGCAGGTCCCAGAATCTGTCAAAGCGTTCGCTTTGGTGTCTTGGACGAACACCATCGCAGTAGTGCTGCCCTCTGTTGGCCTGGAACGGTCTTGACTCTCTGTAAACAGGGCTATGGTGTTGTGGGGCGCCCTCTAGTGGCAGCTCTGCGTAGAGTTCAGAGACAGAGTAGATTGTGGGGTTTTTTAAAGTCTTTTCGGACACAGTCTTTTGCTTGGTGTAAGCTTCTCTTAGCTGTTGAGTAGTCATGCTATGTGGGCTGGCTAGGAGGACTTGGTGATGACTCACTGTGGGGTGCAGATTTCGGAGAACAGAGTTCTGGAGTTGAAATCATCCTCCATGCCGGCTGATTGAGGTCCACGGCTGTGATTAGTTGTTGGTCTGATTCTGGATCAGAGAATTCTTTAATGAAGGCCTGCCGCAGCGGCTGGTAGTCTATAAGAGTGTTTCAACTCTGTGGGAAAAATGTCAAGTTCACGTTTGAGATCTTATCTCTGCTGAACGAGCTTGTGGATGGTAACATGGGCCTCTTGCGAGCTTCTTTCGCAGGCCGTGGCTTTCGAGTCTCTTTAAGTTCAGTCACTGCTCTTTGCAAGGGGCTTCACTTTGTCGGAGTTTCTCGTTGAGTTCCTCTCTGGTTCTTTTCTCTGTCTGTGTCGATGAAGATCAGACAGGGCAGTTTGAAGTCTTTCCACTTCTTTCTGTAGCTCGGGGTCGTTGTCATCCTCGGCTTGCATCCTCAGCGTTGCAATTTCGTGCTCCAGGGCGATGCGGCTCCTTTCGTGGAGACGTGCTTGTGCGATGGGCTGGGCAAGCGAGGTTTTGACGTGTCTGGCCGGTCTTTGTCGTGGGAGCTTTGGCTTGGTTTGTGCGCCATTAGCTTGTCCACGTCTGCGATGCTCTTGGCTCGGGGCTCTGACTCACTGGCGACCTTGGGCAGGAATAGAGGTGTCATGAATCTCAGCCATGTCTCCAGATTGTCCCAGCGGGTTGTGGAACTGTAGGACCGGAACATACTGGCTTCACTGTGGGCGAGAGGAACACAACACACGCAGAGAGACCAATGCAAGTTCCTTCTAAGTTTAACGAGCTATAATACGGGCTATGCCGTGTATGAAAATTTTGGTTAACTGATGCAGACAGTTAAATCATTCGGTGGGACAATTTGGCTAGGTCAACATGGGCCTGAATAAAGATTTTTAACGGGGCGGTAGCTTAGGGGTCACCTGTTGATGCTAACGGCTTGGTTGTCAAACTATTATTCGGCGTTCCTTGTTGTCTCAGATAGGTTCTGTCTCTAGGTGAACTGAAAGGAACAGAGCACAACAGAAAAGAGCAATGGCAAGATAGCAAAGTTTGAAGTAACATGCAACCATCCAAGATGGAAAGGTCTGTAATGAAATGGCGTTAATAGTACACAGGAAGTGTTACAGGGGAAGAGGAGGCCTAAACCTGCGGTTTGTGGCTCGGAGAGGAGAAGGGAGCCAAACACTTCAATGACCGGGGGAATCTCTAGATTCTGTGGCCAATATTAAGTGGATGGATTTAATACCTTTCTAGTTTCCCTGGGGTGAAATGAGGTCATTCGGGTTAGAGTCAGCACCGTGGTTGGTCTCTCTGTCGTCCCCAAACACTTGACAGCAGTGTCCCGGGCCCTTCCGCATGTCTGTACCGATGTGCGCCCTCTCACGCAACTTGACTTTGAACACAACCGGCAGTGCCAAATTGGTGATGTCGTGTTGCGGGCCGCACCAACGGAGAGACACAGGAAAGTCCGGGACTCGCGCTCAGTCAGTGCTGGTGACGCAGGTCAGACGAACCAGCATGCCGGACCCCCAAGCAGAGATGACTGTCAAATCACCACCGCACGCGAGAAATTTCTACCTACAAACACAGAACAGGATGAAGGACAAGTGAACCTCAACGTGAATTAAAGCTCTCTCTATCTAAATCAAATTGAGTGTCTATTTTTTTTGTAGAAAAATCAAAGGCAACGGCTTTACTAGAATTATGGTACAAACAAAAAGGGAATTATGACAATGTTAATTATCAGAACAACCTAGCCTCCATTCAGAGAAGAGATTAAGTGCAGCAGGAAGAGCACGGGAGGAAGCAAGCTGTAGTGGCGCGTTTGGGCCACAAAGGGTTTGGGGCCACTTCCTCTTAGTGGTCAACCTGGCTGACAGAGAACTTGATTTAAATTGCATTCAAACGGGTTTAAACACAATTCAAATCAAGCGTATGCATAGATGCTGAGTAACTTCTAGAATAGTAAGGATATCGTTGTCATAACGTATCAAATCAAAATTATTAAAAATAATTTGAAGAAGGAAATATAGAAGTAAAGCCATAAAACCATTCCCAACAGAAAAGGAGACTTAATTCAAATTGATCTTGAAATTTGTTTGTTTCAAACCAAATTTGAATAAGTGTAGGAAATTAAAGGTTGGCATTATATTTGATGATGATCACGACTACGGTGAGGTATCAATGATAAATGACCAAAATAAAACCAACTGGGAGAAAGCCACTTCAGAACAGAATGATGTTAGGAACTAAGTGATGAGCTGACGTAGAGAGGGGAAGGCCACAAGGGGGCCGCACTCCTCCTAAGTGGTCATCAGAAACTGTTAATACTTTCTTTTGAATTTTGAGTTCAAAAGTGGTTTGAACCAAATTCAAAATAAGTGTACACCGTCAGGAGTGAAATCATGTTAGTAAAACTGGAACTTGCACATGCATTGAAAGTTAGAAACACACTTTCAGAAATTCACTGGGAAAATCTGAAATTGTGACGAGAGAGAAATTGTTTAGGAAAGGATGACCTTGTTACTAGTGTCCACACGATGGCGACATTTCGTTCATGCAGGATGAAATCAGGGGGGCGGAGCGTAATTCGAGAACTGTCAAGCACTTAGGCCTCAAGGCTGCCCTCTAGTGTTTGTCAGCGGAATAACATTCAGTGTGATTAAAATTTGAGCGTGCAGACGCTTTGTTTTCTGTAGTGATCACACTTATCAAAATTAAATCTCAGCGGATTTTTGGTGCTATATTTCACAAGCACCTTTGGCAGGAATTTTTTTTGTAGAAGACAGGAATTATACGTCTGTCGGTTGGATCCAAATAACATTTATCAAATAGCACTTATGATTTAAAATGTTTTTTTTTTTTTTCTAGGTTTTGGATTTTCTTTTTCGGTGCTATATTTTACAAGTCTTGCAGGAATTTTTTTTTTTTTGCGCTGTGTAGAAGAAAACAGGAATTATACGTCTGTCGGTTGGATCCAAATAGCATTTATCAAATAGCACTTATGATTTAAAATGTTTTTAGGTTTTGGATTTTTTTTTTCTGTGCTACATTTTAACAACAAGTCTTGCAGGAATTTTTTTTTTCTCTGCGCTGTGTAGAAGAAAACAGGAATTATACGTCTGTCGGTTGGATCCAAATAACATTTATCAAATAGCACATATGATTTAAAATGTTTTTAGGTTTTAGAATTTTTTTTCTGTGGTGCTATATTTTAACAACACGTCTGGCAGGATTCCTCGCTGCGCTGTGCAAAGAAAACAGGAATTTGTCGTCTGTTTTTCGACTCCCATAACATATATCAAATAGCACTTATGATTAAATATGCTTTAGGTTTTTACACTTGAGTAGCTACGTCAATGTTTAACCAGGAGTTTATCGTTAATCTAACGATTATAATATAAGGCCTTTTTAAGAATAGTGAAAGAGCATCGTTTCACTAACTCTTGTCTTCACCCTGACAGAAGAACATCGTTCGGACAGGGGAGTTTAACATTAAAAATGTCGTCGCTCAAAAGAGGTTTCTTCGTCTTTTGTAGGACAAATTTAATACTATGAAACTATGAAACTGCAGTTTACTTTTTAGTTTTGCTGAACTGAAAGCGGCTTTTTGCCTTCAGTCAGCCGGTGAGTTCGCATTGCGTTCGCTCACTCGAGGTGCACGTACAATATTAAATCACAATATAGACATAGATTGAAACTGAATTTGCTCATAAACAAGTTTAAAGTGTGCCTGCATTCTCCACCAATTAAATGTAAAGACTCAGGGGCGGATCTAATCCGTGGGGGAATTTGCATATCATAATTAATAATTGGAAATTAATAATTATTCATACATGTTTGGATTAGATCAGTCTTACATGTTAATAAATCTCCCGCTAAGGGATGATGTGTCATTTTACCTGCATGCATGCATGTGTATCCCTGCAATTAACCACAAGTTGATTGTAATTAATTACACGGACCACGTCTTACAAAACAGGCAAAATTAATTAGCTCAATTGTCAGAATAATATTTGTGGGGATCCACAATATCATCCTACTTTATAGGATTTCAGGAAACGCAATTCTGTGGCCACTAGAATTGGGTTTTCTGCCCTATAAACCAAATACTCTTTAAAGTATCTTTAATTTGTAAAGCTTGTAGCTTAAGTTAGACCTTTGGCACTTAAGGGACTTAGAAAATGAGCAGAGGCAGTACATCAATCAAATGAATATAATGAATTTAATAAGGCAGAACTACTTATGTATTTACTACGTTACAGGAATACATGTATTTACAAACATTAACAGACAATGACAACAACGCGGGGCGTTTGGACAATGGATACACGTGAGAGAGAGAGAGAGAGAGGGGGAGAGGGAGTGAGAGAGAGAGAGAGAGAGAGAGAGAGAGAGAGCATTGGCAACATTCACCCTGACAGTCACCTGTCTGTAACAACACGAAAACATCATCTTACTGCTTCTTAGAAGCTCTATAAAGAGATATACTTGCACAAGTTTCACTTCTCCCTGTGTAGCGGCATTCCTGCACGGCCCTGTCTGGCCGCGTGCGGAGTCCTTTAGGAAGCGTCACGTGGTGCTTCTTGGCGCGCGTGTTGAACGGAGGTTCAAAGTCTTTGGGGTAACATTACCAAAGGAAAATAGTTCGGCTAAGTTCGTTTCACTTCGTGGAAGTGAACAGAGTCGACTACGGAAAACAAAACTTTGACTAACAAAGAAAAGAAATAAAGATTTCTACGGTGAAATCACGCGGAGTTAACGTTACATCTTTGCATGGCTGGTGAAGAAGCGCGCGTGCGTCTCTCGGTCCGGCGCGTCACGTGGTCAGATGCGCGTGTTTCTCCTTCAAAGCGAGCGCGCGCTCGTTTAAAGGTCCCTTGTAGATGGATTTGCTGAAGAGATATGTCACGCGGTGTTCGTTTCACTCGTCGATTGGAATTAAACACGGAGACTTATCTAAGACTGAAATACACAAACTAAACTAGAAACAAATAAAAGAAAGGCGAAGAGCTCGCCCGGGGGCGAGACGTTACATTATGACACGAGGACGAGAGGTAAGAGAGCGAGCGGAGGGGGGAAGCCTCATTTATCACCTTTGAGAAATCCAGCCTCTTCCTGTTGGCTTGGCCAATTAGAGGGTTGGAATTTCACAGGCGGGACTTTGGTTTTTATTGCTCTTTGTCTAAGAGAGAGACATTTGAAACCCTAATTTCGTCGGGTGTTTAAGAGCAGAATCTTCACAATTATTATAGTCCTATGTGTCACAAAGTTTTAGCAAGATGTGATATAAATGGCTAAATGTGGAACGAAGATTGGAGCTCAGAGAATCCAAACTTGCCTCACATGGAGTTGGTTACTCATAGTTTGCAAAGTTTGAAACCTTATCCCATTAGAGTTTCCCAACAACATAGATCAAACACATAAAAGACAAATCGTAAGATAAGATTGTATACATTGTTCATACAATTCAACAAACACACATAAAACACATTGAATATATCTGGTTAAATGTCTTTTAGAGAAAAGAAGTTTCTTTTCGCTTTGGAATCCACTTCCTTTGGGACATTCCGATCAGTCATAAAATGTCTTGTAAGCGGACACCACCCTCTGTCCTGAGTGTGGTCTTCCCTGGTGGGGGAATGTGTGTGTGTGTGTGTGTTTGGGTTAATTTACATTCAGAGATTTTTGGTCTTTAGCAGTATGTATTTAGTTATTCAGATTCACCTCGCCCAGTCCCTACAGTACTACTTAGGAGTTAATCAAATTTGCTAGATTCCTTGTAAAGTTCAGACTCAGCTTTCAAATGACACCTATTTTGTGTTGATCAAGACAGTAGTTTTGAAAAATATGATTATGAATTTTTTCGCATCTAGGTGGCGCCCGCGAACGGTACACGTTTTAGAGGGACTACTCAGCACTCGTTAAGATTTGATCAAAGTGGTTAGATGCATTAAAAAGCGGAAATAGAAAACCACTATTATAAATTGTAGGTATTTAAATAGGTAATGGGCAATGATAGGGCGGACAAGCTAGCAAAAAAGGCAACCAAAAAGGAAAAAAAAAAAAATATATATATATATATATGCCCCATTTTTACATTTGAGCCCCTTCCCCTGAGGAACTCTCTGCACGTCCCTGGTACACGGTCACCTATGTCAGCTTAAGGGTTGATCGGGCCTGAGGGCTGTTCCATAAAACAAGATTAGAATACAAGCCAGGCTTATTTTGGTTAGTCAGACTTATTGTCGGTTGATTCTGTTTCATAAAGCAAACTTAAAATAGTTCAAACTCAGTTACTCTGGCAATTTATACTGGGAGACTAACATGGTCCAGGGCAGGCTAATTGTGATAAGCCTGAGTTAATACACAAATCCTCTAACACTGACCTGGTCCAGGGCAGGCTAACTGTGATAAGCCTGAGTTAATACACAAATCCTCTAACACTGACCTGGTCCAGGGCAGGCTAACTGTGATAAGCCTGAGTTAATACACAAATCCTCTAACACTGACCTGGTCCAGGGCAGGCTAACTGTGATAAGCCTGAGTTATTACACAGATCCTCTAACACTGACCTGGTCCAGGGCAGGCTAACTGTGATAAGCCTGAGTTAATACACAGATCCTCTAACACTGACCTGGTCCAGGGCAGGCTAACTGTGATAAGCCTGAGTTAATACACAAATCCTCTAACACTGACCTGGTCCAGGGCAGGCTAACTGTGATAAGCCTGAGTTAATACACAGATCCTCTAACACTGACTTACAGGAACACAATGATATTACCACTGACACGCTCTCATACCATTATTGGACTTTATTAAACACTTTTAGTCCAAAAATAAATATACAGTATACAGAAAATCAACTTAAATAAGTACAATGATAAATAAATGAGACAATATAGACCTACAAACATGTTCAATTACACTGAACAAAATTATAAATGCAACACTTTTGTTTTTGCCCCCATTTTTCATGAGCTGAACTCAAAGATCTAAGACTTTTTCTATGTACACAAACGGTCTATTTCTCTCAAATATTGTTCATAAATCTGTCTAAATCTGTGTTAGTGAGCACTTCTCCTCTGCCGAGATAATCCATCCACCTCACAGGTGTGGCATATCAAGATGCTGATTAGACAGCATGATTATTGCACAGGTGTGCCTTAGGCTGGCCACAATAAAAGGCCACTCTAAAATGTGCAGTTTTATTCCCCAGCGCTGGTTCATTGTTCATTCAACTGCTAATGAAAGACCGGAATGAGGCACTTTGATTGGACTCTTAATTTCTGACAATACCATAGATATAGGAATTACAAGTATAAGAACTGTATTCAGATCTTTACAGATGGATCTAAGGAAACAAATACAACCTGTCTCGGAGTTACTGTGCCAAAGTATAAGGTGGATATTAGTAAAAGAACATCTGACTATCTGAGTGTGTATGCTGTAAAGTTAGTGGCCATTTTGGAAGCAGTAGAGTGGATTGTAGAAAGCGGAGCCAATTGTTTTTTAATATGTAATGACTGCATCTGCTCTTACGAGCATTAAATCAGTTACAGCTAGAAATCATCAGGGCCTGCTCTATGATATCTTATTTATGTATACAACAGCAGTTAAGCAGAGGAAGAATATAGCATTCATGTGGGTCCCGGCTCATACAGGTATTCTGGGCAATGATAGGGCAGACAAGCTAGCAAAAAAGGCAACCAAAAAGGAAAATGTTGAAATCAATATTAAGTTATCTAAATCAGAGGGAAAGAGCATAGTGTGGAATGAAATGGCAGCAGCAGTGGCGTAATGAAACAAAAGAGAGGCATTTATATTCTATACAAAACAAAGTGGGTGTATCAAGAGATAATGGTATGAGTAAGAAAGAACAAGTAATTTTAAGCAGAATAAGAATGGGGCATAGTAACCTTAATGACACTCTTCATATTATGGGAAAACACCCGACTGGAATGTGCAGCCAGTGTCAGGAGTATGAGACGGTTGTTTTAATATCTTTTGGGAAGTTTAATCAAGAAAGACAAGAACTGATGACCCAGTTACAGAGTTTAGGACAAGTAGAGAGAATGTTTAAAAATATTTTAGAATGTGCAGAGAAACAGAAAGGCAGGGAATATTTAGCAGGTTTTTTAAAAGAAACCGAATTGGACAAGAGAATATAGTGTAACGGGAGTTTAGTACAGTAGGGGGCAGTAATGCAACAAATTGGATGCAAGCTGGCGTAAAACACCAAAGAAGAAGAAGTTAGATTTGTATTGGAACGGAGGGAGTACAGTAAGCATGGCTTACGGCTATAATCACTTGTCCTGATTGAGAAACCTTGAGTTTTATGCTCAATCTGAAATAAGCATTGTGTCTTTTCTTTTCTTTGTACTGATTGAATGATTCTTGTTAATTTATGTATAGTTATTTTCTAATGTGATTTATTTCATTTGTAGAAGGACTGCACATTCTCTGGGATTTATCATATGTCATAAATATGACCTTGAAGTTGGTTAGAGGCTATGAGCTATGATTTCACCTTGAACTGGATTATGTCACAACTGGGACTTAAAGATCTTCTAGTTTGACTATTTACAGTAAGGAGTACAGCTTGATCCGGGAGAATTTTGGATTGCACCATTGGACATTGGCTTTCACAGACATTAATCACTACACTGTTTGGACTGAACATTCGGTGTGTGTATGTACGTTCCTGACACTTATATTACCCTAGTTATGACTTTCTAGTTGTGTTAGTTGAACCCTAAGTGTTTATATTCAAGTGTAAGGACATATCTCTAATTTTGTATCTTCCAGACATATCTTGCTTGGTACCGAATTAAACCTCTCAGTTTGCCTTAGCTAAATATATATAGATAAATATAGTTAAATAAATATAGTTTTATACTATGTTTGCCATCCTTTGGAGTAAAAATGACCAATTCTACATGCATAATACATGCAATTAGGCTGTCAGAAGGAGACAAAGAAACTCTCTCCCGCTTAAATTTAGACATCTACTATTGGTCATCTCACCCAAAATAGGTGTGGACTTTTTGAGCTAATTCACTACATCAGGCTGGCTGTATTGAGATGTTTCAATAGTGGTTTAATTTCATAGCAGTGATAAACCATGTCAAACACACTTAGGGTGTTTTAGCTTTCGATTTTTAGCTTTTAGACCTGCTCAGAAAACGGTCACAACCACAACAACACTGCTACAAATAACATACTCAGGTTTGCTCAGGTTTGTGTCTTTCTGGTATAAAATTAGAAGTATCATATGCTCAGGGTTTTATCTCTAACATTACTGAACTGTTTATTTATTTTAATGTGACACCCTGTTGGTATAGTCACTGGAATAATTCTTTATTTTTTCCATGCATTTTATTGTGTTTATGATATTGCTTCAATGTTAATATAAACTCTGGACTGATAACATGAAATGCTCTGAATGGCCAGTAGGGGGAGGCAATGTGCTATTGAGAGACTGTGGGTAAGCTGAACCGCAGAGAAAAGATCATCATTACAAGAGCGGCTCAGTTTTGAGCAACAGCACATCTCTGAATGTCTCGTTATTTCTGATGGGTGGGTAACTCGTCACTGTGGCGATATAATGTCACAAAAACATGTTAGGAAAGTGTATCTACTATGTGAGGGTGGTAATGTAGCTTTTATGGACGTATTTATATGCAAACAGAGATATGTTCTCATCAATATGGCGTTTCATTTACTGGCCTGGCGGTTTTATATGTTAACTTTAAGCTTCACAAAATGCTCCAAACACACTGAAATCCCATACAACTGTTATGATATTGTATTTAAAGTTTACAAATGCTATATTTACTGCAGGAACTTTGATGTTTTGTGTGACTGCCGTTTATATTCGGGGATCAAAGAGTTATTACTAATTATTTCGTCCGTTGAATGATTACAGTATTGGTTAAAAATGTTTGTTATACTCATTGAACTCAAAGTGTTTATTTTGTATTACTGGAGACTAGCTCAAGTATTTAGTTCAAATGAATGGTACATTGTGTAATAACACATTCTCATGTGGTATATTAAAAAACAGTGTGCTACTGTAATGTGAGTTTATGGGGACTAAGTTTAAAATATAACCCATTCATATGCATTAAGGATGTATAAAGAATTGAAAGCATAAAGGAAGAGCCAAAACTGTTTGGTTATGCAAAATATATGGTTTATTGATATCGCTGATCACAAGTAAGGTCTTGGAGAATGTTTATTGCTAAATTGAAATATTCATCAGGTTTGAACAAGACTTAAATTATTGTAATAAAGATTACAGGAGCGGCTCCGCTGTGAACAACAGCACATCTTTGACTGTTTCGTTATTTCTGTTATATAGAAAACTTACAGCAGCACTGCCAGCTGGACCACGGCATGCTACTTTAACATTTACTGTATATGTGAGTTTTATTTCTGTATTGTTTTTCACAATTCAATTATTAAACTATACAAACATTCACACAGTGCACAAAACACGGGCAACAGCGGCTGGCAAAAACTCCCTATTGAACGAAACCAAGACTCGGGATGTTAAATTCATCCTGCTTTCACTGACTAACTGAAAATACTCTCCAAAAATGACATGCTTAACTTTCTCTTACTATTATCTACCATTTGAACATTGCTGTACAATTGTGCACAAAATTATAAAATATAAGACTTTACTAATAAAACAAGAATTTCTGAACATTTTTGCACAATTATCCTTTCTTTTTTTATCCCTGCATGGTACAACCAGTTTTTGCATAATACATAATACAGGAAAAGACGAAGAAATGATTGTTCGTGTGGTTCCTCTTTGGTTGAAAATTATGTGGCAATGCCAGTGATGTGGGTTTATTAAGTGTGCAGTTATCTGCAACAGACACGTCGAAGGAAACAAGTGAATGGAATTGCTTCATCTTCATAATTGAGGATTCAGACAAGATGGGGCAGGGTTAGTGGCATCTGTCAATGAAAGAGGATCTTCAGGTTTAGACTGGTGTCTTCAGTTTTGATGATCATGGAGAAAGATGTGTTTTTCTTCTGAAGCCATATCTTCAACAAGACATACAATTCTAATTATTAACTATGCTTTTATCAAAAGCAACTTACAAGCAATTTATCATGAGCAAAAATACTCATAGTACACAATGCCAAATGTAAACAAAAAGTGTGTTTGTTCCTGGTCATGGTTCCTGTAGCGCAGTTGATGGTGTCAGCAGATCGGTTGGAGATTGGCAAACCTCACTCCACCAAAGAGGAACACAGGGTTGCCGTGAGTCTTTAAAAACATCTTAAAATATCTTAAAGATTTTAGGCCATAAAAAAGTGCACTAATCTTATAAAAAAAATCATTATTATCAATGAATTTATTATTTGCAGACTTCTGTTGCTGTAGATGACTGCAGATTCACGCTGCTGTGTTTAAAGGCAGTCAGGCTAGACTTTCCTGCACTGAATCTCACTGACCGCATATGAATGCGGGAGACCACAGCAGTTTCACATCGCTGTATCGGACACTTTGGGGAATTCTGCCCTGGCCGTTCAGCAAAGAACCAAGAAAAGATAAAAACAACTTTGCAGTATTGCAGGAAACTGGAGTAGAAATGTTTCACATTTTCAATTCAATTAATTTGTGCCATTTATTAATTGACGTGTGGTGCTCTGAAGATTTTGTGAAGGTTTAACTGCAGCTTTAAGACTTTGAGCACACTTACTTTAGGAAACCTGCTTCATGTTCTCCACACTAGACACATCTGCCCTCAGTTCCCTGCATTATTGAGTCAGTAGCATGACATGTTCTGTGCATGATGGCGGTGTCTGACATGTTGGAGTGAGAGGAACAGATGCTCCACATCTCTTTCTGTTCTGAGGTGAAGATGCAGGGAATATAATTCAAATTAACAATGGCGTTCCTGTGCCAATCTGTGTCTCTCCAAGTCTGTGGAACACGTTTCATGTGCTGTAAAATCTACTCTGAGCATGTTAAAGGGTTCGTTCACTCCAAAGTGGACATTTTAGATATTTTGAAAATTGTTGATTTTCAGAGAGACATTTTTCATAATAGCTTCTTTTGTCTTCCAGAAAAGAAAGAAATCCATAAAAGTTTGGAACAACATGAGGATAAATGATGACAGAATTTTTTTTATTCATTTATCATTTTAAATTCATTTCTATTTGTCTCTTGCACAAATAAGTTATTTTATCAAAGTGGTCATGGATGTCCTACATGAAATTTTGGTAGCACTTTGTTTTACAGTCCTGTTTCGCATGAACATACTATGTACTTATTGTAGTAATGACACTAACTAGATACTAACCCTGAACCTACCCCTAAACCTTAACTTAACCCATGTAGTTACCTTACACTACTCATTACTTGTGTGGTAAGAACAGTATAAGTACATTGAAAGTGCACATACTGTAAAATGAAGTGTTACCAAAATTTTACAATTTTTGTTTGATAAATAGGTTATTTATGTGTGTGTATAAAGGCCTGTATTTATGATTTAATATAATTCTTCCATAGCCTTACTTAGTGAAAACTGGCTAAAGAAAAAACGTGTTTTTCCAGTTTGATTGAAAGAAAGAAAGTATACATGATTTATTTTGAGATGTATTTTGTGTGCGTTTGTTCTGGTGTAGAAATATGGTATTGCTTTTATTAGTTTAGGTCTTAAAAACATTACATTTTATGGTAAAGTGGGCAACAACCCTCGAACAGACAGTTTGGGAAGCACAAGACGGAGAAAAACAGTGATGTGTTGCAAATGGTTTACAATAAATCTCAGCATTTTGCCATAGTCACGGTTTTGTTTTTACAGTAGTAGTTGTTTTATTTATTACAAATACATGTCAAATATTAACTTCACAATGACCCGGAGTTGGAAATGACAGATGTAGGAGCATTAAGCTGTAGAACCAAAATGATTATCAGTGTCTTCATTACAGTAATGTCTTTAAACATGACCTGTAATAGTGTGGTATCCACAATACTTGGATTCATTTTCATGAAAAATGTTAGTACTTTTGCATGTCTGGATGCCTGGCACTAAAGGTTTGTCAGTGACAACAAATACTCAAAATACTATGCATCACACGCCTTTATAAGTTAGTAAGCATCAGAGGCACTTCTGCTATGAGCACATGACATTGATGGACATGTACGTTTATCTTAACAAGCGATCACTCCTGACATCCTTTCTTCCGCTAGCCAATCATGGCATGTGAAACCTCTTGATTTGAGTCAAGGTTGAGGTAATTAGGCTCTTGAAAGAGAGTGGAAGTTGTTAAAAGATGTTGTTAAAGGTTTGATTCATCATGTAGCATATTGCAGTTACAGCATGCAAATCAGTTTAAATGTAAGACTCGAAGTGTGGAACGACGCTCATACAGTATGTGCGTTTGTCCATCATATGTGTGTGTTGTCCATCATATGTGTGTGTTGTCCATCATATGTGTGTGTTGTCCATCATATGTGTGTGTTGTCCACAGGAGCGCTGGAGGAGTCTGTCCCGAGATCCCCACAGCGGCCGGGAGACAGACGCAGGGTGTTGAACAGGGATGTGCGGAACGACTTGCAGAGGAAGAAGTAGATGAGAGGATCCAGCACTGAGTTGAGGGAGGAGAGCCACAGCGTGCTCTCCTTCAGCTGGAAGAACAACAGCTTCTGCTGGCAGTTGAACATCTGTCCTCGCGTCTGGCTAATAGTGTACGGCACTCGGGCAAAGTGGAAGGGAACAAAGCACACGAAGAAGACGGCCAACACCAGGAACACGTTTGCTTGGATGCTGGTCTTGTTGAGCGGTCTGTGGGGAACGTCCGCTCCTCGCCTTGCCTCGTGCTGAGCTCGCGTGCGGGCGTACGACTTGTAGAGCTCCTTCGAGATGAGCGTGTAACATATGATCACGACTACAAGGTTTCCCCAGAAGATCACCTGGCACACGTGGTTGACCACCTCATGCCACTTCAGCCCCAGCTCGGTCTTGAGGTCGCTGCATTTGAAGCGGCCCGAAGTCTTGAGCCGGCTCGTCAGGATGACGTTGGGCAGAACAAGAGCCAGCAGAGACGTCCATATGAGGGCCGAGAGCAGCTTTCTGTGGAGCAGGCGTCTACGGCTGGTGCCTACGAAGGGCCACATGGTCTTTCTGCAGCGGTCGATGCTGATCAGCCCGAAGAACAAGATGCTGATGTACATGGTGAGGTAGAACAGCACGGATGACACGCGGCACACAAACACACGCACGCCGACGGATGCCTGGTTAGCATCGGCGAGGATCTTAAAGGGGAAGGTGAGGGTCATGATTATATCAGCCACAACGATGTTCTTCAGATAGATGATGAAGTGAGATTTACTGGGGATTCGGAGGAACACCCACGCTGCCAGGCCGTTGAGAGACGCGCCCAGGATGAAGAGGACGGAGTAGAGGACCGGGAACACGGTGGTCTTCAGAGCGCCCTCGCGGGAACAGGCCTCCTGAGACTGGTTCCCGGAGGAAGTGCCCGTGACTTCTGCCAGCGCCGTCACCAGCTCCACGGCTGTGTGATTCCTGTCGCAGAAAATACATTTAGAATAGCATACTACCGTTATGTACAGCTGAAACTCGAAAAATTTGAATATCGTGCAAAAGTTATAATTTTAATGAGCTTATGAAAACCCCAAATTCAAAATCTCAGAAAATTAGAATATTACATGAAATCAATAAAAAAAAGGATTTTTCCTTTCAATACAGAAATGTCGGCCCTCTGAAAAGTATAATCATGCATATGTATATAGTTATATATACTAAATATATTCGTTTCACCTTTTAATTTGAATTACAGAAATACATGAACTGTTGCACAACATTCTAATTTTTTCTAAGTTTCACCTGTGTGTGACTACAATTGGCCACAATTGTTTTTTTCTTTTCTTATCGAATCATAAGTGTATAATACAAATAACATATCATAGAATGATCTTAATACTAAGTGTCTTTAGCTACTATAAATGTACTACTGTACATTTAACCCTTGAAAACCCTGTAACACCGTTTGTGTTCCTGGTAAAAAATGACCGGCCTCTTAAAAATTGCTTGTAAATCGCTTATGCTAAATTAAAAACCAAATATCGGATTCAATCTTTTTGTCAACTTGTTTTCTTTCAATTAGGGCAGGTTTGGTATTTCTTTTTTAAACTGATCGATCGTAGGCCTCATTGATCTGAGGATAAAGTTCATCTCTGAAAAAGAAAGCCTGTAATACTTAAAATAGTTTGTTTGTGTACATGAACGTGTGTGTGTGTGTGTGTGTGTGTGTGTGTGTATCCACACATGCACAGGTCCGAGGTCTTTATCTTTGCAAGCACACATGAACACGTGCCTGAACACTAAATGATTCTCTGATTTTCAACGGATGGTCATTTTTTACCAATATAAGCTCAATTAGGTCTACAAGCAGTTAGTTTAAAAAAGAAATACAAAACTCGAAATACTTAAAAGTTGTCAAAAAGACTGAATCCAATATTTGGTAATAATATAGCATAACGTCATTTTTTACCAGGAACATCCCAAGTGTGACTTTGTGCCATTTTTAGAAACAATCTTCCTGGTTAAACATTAAAGCACACTAGTGTGATCAATTGTACAGAATATTTGTATTATTAAATGTTGCCAAAATTACCCATAAATAATGCTTTTTTTGGTCAAAAATTTAAAAGTGCATGAGCTCAAATCAAGGAGGCCTACTATCAATCAAATACAAAAAGAAATACAAAAACAGTCCTAACTGAAAGATAACAAGCTTTTAAAAAGACTGAGTCCAATATTCGGTGATAATATAGTGTATTGAGAGATTTATAAGCAATTTTTGAAGGCTGGTTATTATTGACCAGGAACACCACAAGTGAAACAAAATGGGTTGAAAGAAATTTACAAGAAATTACAAACATTCTCAGACAAACATTGGGGAAGTAGTTATACCCTGGATGAGTAAAGTCAGTCCAATAGAAATAGTCCGATAGTCCAATGAGTAAAGTTAGTCCAATGCAATAACGGTAATTAGCATTTTTGGGAAAAAGAATATCCTCTCCAGGTCAAAATGACCTGAACACAACATTAAGTAAATAATTTAATAAAAGTCGATTTTTGTGTGGATACATGTTTCTACATTGTACTATTTTTTTTTTAAATACCTGCACATAATTACATATATTTCTTCCTATCTTCTCTTACACCGTAACCCACTCAAGCTCAGACCCGTCTCTCATCTCAATAGCAGCACACTAGTGCAATGCAACAGGAACACAATTAATACATTGCACTTAAGATTTTTTTTCATTGTAGTTAGACACCTAATATACAGTATGATTGATTTTATTTAATAGAAATTATTTTTTTAAATTAATTATTTAAAATATAACTTTCAATATTAACAATCTAACTTTCAATATTAACATTTAAAGGTAACCAATAATTATAATGATTTCCTTTTATAAAAATAACATTTAGAGTAGTGTAGGGTGAGAGATAGATTAATACATGTATTAATAAGTAAAGATAGCAAAACTCAATTACACACTGTAAGACATTTTGTGATGGTCCACTGAATGTATTATTATTTGCTTGTTTTGTAAATCCCTTAAGTGTCAGAGTATTATGCAAAATGTAACACGTACCTCAACATGACTCCAATGTGATGAGTTTTCCTTGAGATCAGTCTTAAAGTCACTTTATTTTGGACCTTTCTGAAAGGAAACGAATCTTACTCTCTCCCTTCTGCTTTTTGTTTCCTGATATACCATGCAGACACAAGAGGAAGTGTAAAACGGTCTGAAATCTGCTATTATGTCAACTATGTTTTAGTTCAACACTGTTTGTGCTGACCAAGCCAAAAAGATCATGCATCAGAGTTTGTGACACTAAAACCACGGAACACACAAATAGATCTTGAATTTAATGTATTTAAATAGTGTCAATGTTCATTTTCAAACATTTAGTGTTTTTCTCAATCGTTCCTCATTTAGTGTTTTTCTCAAATGTTGTTTCAAAGCAGCTTTACAGAAGATTCGGTCTTAAACACCCAGTGAGGAACCAGACTCTTCTTGAGCGCACACATCGTCCCCTGGTATTACAATGAATGTACATACTAAATATTATGTGTTATACAAGTCATGTTGACTGGATTAAATGATCAGTTCTCACTGCACATATTGGGTGCTTTCTTGAACGTAAGGCTTAAACGGTTAGTTCACCCAAAAATTGTAATCATCACCATCAAGCTATCCTAGGTAATCAGGAGACTACAGCAAATGTGTTTCTTGTGATACTGTTTGCTCCAATATATAAAATAAATAAATAAAATCACAGCATTTCTTTATTTTACAGACATGTATTTAGAATCCAGCTATATATAAACTCAGTAAAAAAAAAAAAAGCATAGAACCAGCAAAATGTTTTAACGTGTAAGTATTTGCATGACCATTAAAAGTATGGTGGCCAAAAGAGCTCAATTTGCTGTAAATGAAGAAAATGCATGCAAATATGAAAAACACCAGCAAATTAAGAAAACATCTTCATCAGTTTGACAACACATGTGCTGCAAATACTCACAACTAAGGAATTCAGGCCCAACTACTTCTACTATAATACAATGAATAATTCAACTTTAAGAGGATCATCTCTCTGACATCACACAGAGAATGACTGAAACTAAATTTGCTCTGGTAAGGAATAGAAACATGAGTACCGTACAAAATGTTTAATCTTTATTCATTCAAATCTCTTAAAAAACAAGCATACCAGGAAGCCACAAGCTCTGACCATAAAATGTTTCACCAAAAAAAAACAAAAAAACAACAACCACACAGTGACTTGTCAGCGGAGATAACAAAAATACAATGACATGACACTTTAAATAGAACAATATGTAGGGCTGAGGGCTAAAGGACGAGGAATACAACCAGTCAGTTCTGAGGAAAAGCTTCTAGTGTGATAGCCATGATGTGAATAAAAGCTTTTTAACTTTTTTGGACTGTATTTTTTTTTTCTAAAAGTATATTTTTGAAACCTAACTGTCACAGGGTAGGCCTGTGACTAGACATGGACTGAACACGCACATGCACACGCACATACACTGGCGTCATGTTAATACAGCCTGTTTGTCTGCACTGACAATTATGTACATGGACTTGTGTAGCATTTGATGGTATTGTGTGTTTTAAGCCTGGCATGTTGTGGTGTATTATGTCCTGTATGTTGGTATTACCTGGTTTGCCTGAGTTGAGTGGGGAATCGGTGGCTGTAACGTCAGCGCATGTGATAGTTTAATAGGATTGTTGTTTTGTGTACAGAATTAAATCACCCCACCACTATTAGTTGGTTTATATGGTTTATTAAAGGGTTAGTTCACCCAAAAATGAAAATGATGTCATTAATGACTCATCCTCATGTTATCCCAAGCCCGTAAGACCTCCGTTAATCTTCGGAACACAGTTTAAGATATTTTAGATTTAGTCCGAGAGCTTTCTGTCCCTCCATTGAAAATGTATGTACGGTATACTGTCCTTGTCCAGAAAGGAAATAAAGACATCATCAAAGTAGTCCATGTGACATCAGTGGGTTAGTTAGAATTTTTTGAAGTATGTTTTGAAATGTTTTGAACTGTTTTGAAGGCTTTCCTGTAGCTCAAACAGTAGAGCATTGGCGCTAGCAACGCCAAGGTCATGGGTTCGATTCCCAGGGAAAGCAAGAACTGACAAAAAAATGTAAAATGTGTACCTTGAATGCAATGTAAGTCGCTTTGGATAAAAGCGTCTGCCAAATGCATAAATGTAAATGTATGAAGCATCGAAAATATATTTTGGTCCAAAAAAAAACAAAAACTACGACTTTATTCAGCATTGTATTGTCTTCCGGTTCTGTTGTGGATCCGCGTTCAGTGACGCTGCTGACGTAAGACGCTGCTGACGTTTATCTGGTGCGCCCGAGCTTCGTTTACAGTCTGAGGGAGACGCACGCTGGAAACAAAACAATCTTCGCAAACATGTCTAAGGATTTCGACACAGAGGAAGACTTGCATTTTTTTGCCCAGCCATATTTATTTGAATCCGAATACACGGGCGCACCAGATACACGTCAGCAGCGTCTTACGTCAGCAGCGTCACTAAAACTGTCACTGCACTGTCGCACATAATGCCAAAAAAAGAAAACGCTGCAATGCAAAACACACAGAATGAATGCAGTGACACCACAACACATCCACGACTGAGAACCAATGCAAACACACACATACTGTACACACACATAACACCATGTTCAGGTTTGACTGTAATACTGACACATACTTCAGTACAAAATGCTAAACACTGACAGAGTCATTTTTATTGTTATAATAATGATTTTATAATGTCTATACATAAATGGAACAGCGTGTGAAAAGATATGTACCTATATTATTATATATTACATTTGAGGCAAATACATTTAAAAATACCATAAATCTTCCCCAAAACTGTACAGTAAAAACATTGAAGTGAGTGATATTATGTTTGTTTAAAAATAATAATAATAATATACAAAATTATATATATAAAAAAAAATACATATAAAAAAAAAAAAAAAAAAAATTATATATATATATATATATATATATATATATATATATTTATAATATCATTATGTTATAAAATCACATTTTACTGTCTAGGGTATGGAGATACTCTGAACATCCCGAGTGTACACCCAAAACTAACACATAATTATAGTAACACATAATATACAGAACGAGAAAATTAAGTTTAGACAGTTAAAATGTTATGAAACCTGTGATGAATGGTATGAAGAGTCTGTCTAGCCACTCGAGTGTTTTTTAAGACATGCCTTATTGCATAAGAGCAGTTTACATGATTCAATGCAGAGTGGCAGAAAATATACATAGCGGAAACTACTGATGTGTAACAATATATTAGATATGTGCGGTACAGTAATGAAACAGACAGCCTATATATTAAGAGCTAATGTTAATCAAACAATTGTGGTATCATGGAGAAAAAAAAGTGAATATATATTTTTCCTATATATATTTGGTTTTGACTCTGTGTGCCAAATTTGGTGTTATTATCAGGGACTTTAAGGTACGGTTGCTCGAGGATTTTGCTTTGGATCCTTCAGAAAACTGTAACTCATTCATTTTTTTGTCTGATTCCAACAAATCATACATAATTGTCCATTTTTTTTAGTAGAGAATGTGAACAATAACTCATTTTTGAAAATTTGCTAATTGCGACTCATTTTGCCAGCACGGGTCACAAATGCAATAGGGTGTAAGTAAGGTTGGGCACAACACACAAGGCCTAATAATAATTCTAAAATATTTAAACTATTTTTGTATTCTTTAAAAAAACAGTAAATGTGTGCATCTTATGTTTTTCCACTTAATCATCTTCGCTCATCATGTTTGGCAGAGTCATTAAAAGTGAGTATTTTGCTAAAGCCAGCTCTTCTGAACTGCTGGAGTGAGCTTTGGTGTGTTTGGAGCAGCAGGTTCAGATAAAGCATATATCTGGAGCTTTATCTGTTTTTATCTGTTTAATGGTGTGTCTTGGAAGCGATTTATTCCTCTTGATTGGTCACCTTGGGAAGTAAACGTTGCAGGAAATTGCCTAAATTTATAAGCCAAAACAAGAATTAGTAAGTTATGAGATGGTTTGTCAAATCATCAATGAAAGCTGGGTTTAGGTGGAAAACTGCATTTCAAGATCAAACAGAACAAAAACTGTCTTGCTTAATATGAGCCTGGGTCACTGTAGCGTCAGGAGGGAGGATCATTTTAACACAAACTACACCTATTTAACTGGACAGACTGTAGGCGAATGTTGCAATCATTCCAGTTGCATACAAGGAATAATAATAATTAGGGCTGCCAACTTTTCAATAGTAACGTAGGAAGTCAGATTATTTTCCGAGAACTGGTTCTTTCTGATAGTTAATTTCAATGATCATCCATACATCCCAATGTCCATAATATCCATCCTAAAATAGTATGTCCCAAAGCATAGTATGTTGAAAGGACTGTGAAAAGTTCCCAGATGGTCTTCTATTTTTATTTATTCATTTAATTTAATATTCAACAATAATATTGATCGGCCAGCATTGACACCATTATATGAGAACTGAACTGAGCTGGACGATGACATCACGGTTTTCTCCAGAGCGGCTATATATATATAAATTAACTAAATTAATAACTTTTTACAATAAAAATGAAACATCACTGACATTACTTAAGCTGGACTGTGACGCTATTTTCTTCAGCAAACAAACTTTGTTGCATTATTTTCCTGTTATCTCTGTGAACCTGCTTTGAAACAATCTGTATTGTTAAAAGCACTTTATAAATAAAGGTGAATTGACTTGACTACTATTTCCGGTGGATTTCCAAAGTGTGGATCCGTGCTCACTATAACAGCTTATATTGGCCACAACCCATTGCGCTTTGGAGAAGGAATCAGTTCAGAACTACAAACACAAGTAAAAAGTGTTGAAAAGCGCTAAAACATGGCGGATATGCACGACCAACGGATTAGATAAAGGTTTGAGTGACTAATAATCAAAGTTTAACCTGATCAAAAAAATTTTTTATTTTAATGTTATCCATGTTATATTTCATCTGCAATAACAATGTGGACTTCTATAAAGATCCGTTTGGCCATTAAGTTTTAAATGCATCGTTATTCATTACAACAATTCAAACAATTTACGCTTCACAATTAATAATGGTCTTTTTCTATGATTGTTACTTTTCTGAAATAAGACATCCTTGATGATGTATGTGGCCAACAAACACAACCTCCTGAGGATACAGCCTTCGCAATGGTGCTAGGTAATAAATAATAACTGATTCAACCATAGTGTACCTTTTTAAAATTGTTAAACTACCTTATTAGTTGTGACAAATCTTGACATATCAGAAACCTTGCTAAACTTCAGTTAGTTTATCATCAGTCACCTGTCTCGCCTCCTGATCAGCCATGTTGAAGAGACTGACTGGTGTCGGGGTCTGTTCCTGCCTTGGTTGGAGCAAGAGCGTTTGGTCTACCATTGGTAAGCACAAAATGGCCGTTATCTGATTGGCTTAAGTAGACGGTGTGTGGAGTCTACCTATTTGTGGATTTGTGTGAGTCTAGACCAGGGGTCGCCAGCTGGCGGACTCCAGACCGAAGCCGGGCCGAAGCCTTTTGACATAATGAAATAAATAAATGCCGTTATTTTCTAATAAAATCACATTTATATCAGGCACATCAAAGTCAGCTCAGTAGAGCTATTTGGGTCCTACTACAGTTACTATGCTCACTGTTGCTACGTTCAGACGCGCAGTCATGCATGTGTGACAGAATCAGTTAAGTGATTGACAGTTGTGGTGTCCTATCAGGAAAGAGTATGGGCTATTTAATGCTGGTTGGCTGTATCCTGAGCCACGTCACGTCTTGTCCCTCTTGTTGCGTCATCCACTAGCGCTTCAGGTATGTGCTGGTAGCGGGTGGTTTAAATCATGTGTTTAGAACGCTACTGATGTGTTGTCATCTCTTCAAATTGTAGCGTGTCCATTAGTACTTTTCCGATGGTGCACTTCATCAGCTCAGAGTGGGTGTCTGCTCACCTTTCAGGTATGTAAGTTATCTCTGTATTGAGGGGTGGGATATGATGGCGTGCGGTATAGTGGGTCGCTATGTTACTATTAATGTGTTGCTTCCTGTACCCCAGTTGATCGGTGGTTTTGATGAATGCTGTAAACAGTAGCCTGTGAGCATTATATGTGAGGTGATATCCTTTTGTGGTAAGTGTTATGTAAGATGGCTGGAAAGTTGTAGTGGAAGGAGCACTAGTAACATTTCGCTTCCTTTAAGGCGTTCGTGAGGCGCGGGTCTTCTCTCTCATCCTCGGGACAGGTTTTCGGGTCTTCGGCACAATCTCCCTCTCTCGTTTCGGCAGTGATTGTGCTTTGCATGAACCTGAGTCCATCTTGACTATGAGGTTTGCGCTGTCCTCTGCATCGCGGTGATTGCGTCGTGGGCCGACAAACACGTCAACAGGATTTGTATTGTCTACTTCCCTTCCTTTTTTAGAGTGATAAGAGAGTTATAGTCTGACTGTTAGTGGTATGAGAACCAGTGTGTGTGTGTGCTACATCAACTCTATTTTATGGTATTCTTTCCTTTAGCCCAGCCGTGTGAATTTTGTTTAGATTTTGCTTTTGTTACTTAAGTGTGTGTGTGTTGTCATTGACCTGGATTATTGTATTTATATTTTGGTTGTGATACTGTTTTTTTGTTATTATTTTGGGGGTTTTATTAAACTCCTGTTTATTTGTTTCTTCCAGGAACTGAGGTGGCCAGGCGGAAGGACCTTCTCTTGCATTGTGGTTGTGGTGGTGCTGCAGTGGGTGACACTTTTTGGAGTGCCTGTGTGTGTGATCCAAGTGCACGGTGACATGTGTGTGTGAGTAGGATTGCGCTTTTGGAAAAGCCATTAAGTGGTCCTTCCGCCGGTAAACTCAGCTTGGTTGTTTGGGTATAATTTTTCTCGTCTGATCTGTGAGTTAAAGGCAGATTTTCTTTTTTTTTAAACTCCTCCTAAACTCCTCCTCCTAGGATTGTGTTGGTGTTGCCATTGACTGCTGTGATTTACCTTTCCTGCTAATTCTCCGTATTTGTACATGTAGCGCTGAGCGCCACCTTTTTAAAAAGAACATTCCATTTTTACTATTTTTGTACGTCAATAAAGATTATTTATAAATTGCTTGTACTTGTGTCTCTGCTCGTTCTGGCACACACGAACCTGTGTGACCTAGTTAATTGCTGGGTTATTTTGATATTCCCTGATTGGTTCAGGGTGGCATAGTCGACAATTATCACCATAAACTAAATTATTTATTAAAATCCTATACCGCTCCGTCACACATGCAGTGAAGAGAGCGCTGACAGATGAACCTTTCAGCGAGTGAAAATGTAAAGAAATTAAGAAAGTTGACGTTCAAAACCGAGTTTTCCGAGATGAATGGGTGGAAAAATACGCATTTATTCTTCCTGCATCGAGCTGTACGAGGCCTGTGTGTCTCATTTGCTTTGAGTCTGTCGCGGTTGTCAAAAGTGGAAACATTAAACGTCATTACGAAGCTAAACATAGACACTTTGAAGAAACTTATCTGGAAAATAAATGAGCTCAAAGCCCAGTATGAGCGATCTACACGGGTCCTCTCTCACTCATTCACCGCCCAACAACACTCTGAGAATACAGTGGATTTTAGGCAAACATAACAAGCCCTTTACAGATGGGAAATAGTAAAGGAGTGCATGGAGTGTTCTGCGTGTGAAACACTTTTAGAACACAAAAGAAAGACATGAACTGAGAGAAATTAAACAAACCCCAGTTTCAGCTGCAACAGCCACAAAAAGAGCTGAAATGTTAGCAGAGGATGTTCACACTGCAGCTTGCACAGCTTTGGCAGCCAAGGAATCGACTGATGTTAATGACAATGCTCAGCTTGTGGTGTACATTAGATTTTACCATGCTGAGGAAAAAGATTTCACTGAGGACATCTTAGGTGTCACAGCACTTACAACACACACCAGAGGCCATAAAAGAGATGTTAACGCAAAGAGGGATCAGAACAGTTTTTAGAAGATGAGAGGAAAAATGAGTACTGTATAATGGCATTCCTTGTTGACATAAACTCACACCTAAATTACCTCAACTTAAAACTACAAGGCAAGAACAACTGTGTGTGATTTGGTAGCTTCTGTCCAGTCTTTCTATAGGAAGCTGGATATTTTCAAAGAGAACTGCACACATTTTCCTTCACTGAAACAAACCAGTGAGAGAGATGCTTCCTTTCATGTGGAGTTCATACAGAAACTGATAGAAAACTGCAGAGATCGTTTCGTGAACTTCTGCCTTGGAGACCAGCTTCTCCTTTTCATTCAGAATCCATTTCTGGTAAAAGAATGTACTTACATTTTCACAGGAGGCAACACATTTATACAAGTGGGCAGATGTGGGACTGCTACAAGTGGAGCTGGTTGCTCTTCAAGCAAACGTGGAATTAAAAGAGCAGTGTGGAGGTTTGACCCGTCCACCTTCTGGATACAGACTGTGCCAGAGGATATTTTCCCTGGACTTCCCTGGAAAAGTGGCACTACACACCTTTAGCATGCATGGTCAGCTTTCTCAACACTTAACATTATCAAAAGTAAATACAGGTCAAGAATGACCAATCAACATTTACATTCCA
Organism: Gila orcuttii; assembly: GCA_026230005.1. Lineage (NCBI taxonomy): Eukaryota > Metazoa > Chordata > Actinopteri > Cypriniformes > Leuciscidae > Gila > Gila orcuttii. The sequence goes on along the minus strand of JAPDVR010000009.1, from coordinate 2,151,577 downwards.
GTTTGAGGATTGCACTGACCCCATTCCTCCCAAGATCCAAAGTGTTGGAAAGGAAAGGAAAGGCCAGAGACAATTTCTCCTGTTGAAGTTCTCAATCAGACAATGTATCCAAATTAAGATGAATGTAATGCGATTTTGTTTTTTTCTTCAGAACTAGAAGTTTTATGCTTCCATCTTTAAGTTCAACCCAGTTCAGCCTAACAGACAATTTTATTTACATTTCATAAGAGGTTATTTACATTTTTATGGACTTAAAGTAACAGTACAAAATAAGAGATACATGGTTTCTTGCGCTTTTTCATTTTTCCAACACTGGTGGCACTATTTTTTCTGTTTTTTGCTGTGTTTCTGAATGATATTGCTGATTATCTTTTACCAAATGAAACTTGAAGCACAGAAGAGAGCAGTGTTCAACATTAGATATATTTAGTTAAGTAGAAATAAAACATGTGAATGAAGATAAAATGGGATGTGAGAATTCTGATTTATTTGAACAGGGAGGTTTGCGTTCATTGACTGTGTCTCAATTCATTGACTAATCTCAATTAAAAATCTCAAAAGCACTTTAGTTTTCCCTTTAAGTTGTTAATGTTGAAATTAATGTATGTTCAGTGCAGATTTAGAGATGAAGGCATTTTGCACAGTTTCCTTCATCATGTTTTTGTCAGACATGGTTACTGGTTAAATTTAGATATTTTGCACCAAAGCAATTTAAAGGACATAACAAAACAGCATTAAAATGAGATCAGTTTTGTGAAGGATTACTTATGTATGCTTATACATATATATTATGTCTTTAGTCTGGTAAAACCCATCAATTCATGTTTTTAGGTATATAATTGTCCGGACCTCAGCTGGTGAGGAGGGTTCATTTATTTTAATTTAAGCAATTTTAAGCAATTTTAACTCTGCAAGACAGAGTTGTGTTTATGACATACAAACATATGTGAGGATACATTTTTATTTTATTATATACAATTTTATTTTATTTATTTGTGAATCTAATTCATTTTTGTGAAACTCCTGCATATATTTGTGGATCTCATTCTATTTATTTGTGAATTTATTGAACTCTTGCAAATCTCTTTACATTTATTTGTGGATCATAATGTATTTATTTGGAATAATGCAACAATTCTAACCCCATAGAAAACACAGTTTGTTTTCTTTATTTTACAAAAGCACAAAGCTTTGTCGTTATTGTGAGTGTACACAAATACAAGTAGACAAAAATAAATGATGTAATACTTGTTTCTGAATGACAAAAAAATGGCTGAGCATTTTAAGTCGATTTAGCTGCTATGTGGAAAAAAAACACCAAAACGCGCTGACACGTTCGTCGACCCCAGAGGGTTAACAAATAATCTTTAAAACCCCAATCATTGTGAATCATTGTAATACTGAGTGTGACCGCTAGATGGCAGTAAAACCTAATAAGAAGAACCTAGAGAGATGATGACGAAGCACAGTTGTTGAGTTGCTGCTGCACTGTTGATTAATGCTTCCTACATTAAAGATAGACGTTTAGAGTTAGCATTTGTTTTTGTTCTTTTGCATACTACAACATCACAAATTGTCGACAAGGATGTATGTTAATGTTCCTGCGTCAGCGATGTTTTTGCCCTGTCCGGAGGAATCATCGATGCCTTTTGACATGTGGCTGCATTTGTTTAACAACTTCTTGCTAGTGATTAATGCAAGGGGGGGGGGGGGGGGGGGATGTGCTTGGCCAGACGTCCGCAAAAGAGCCACATTACTCCATTGTTTGGGAATGGAGGGACAGCGGATATTTTACGCTCTACCAGAAACATGAGACATGCATGCCTCTGCTGTCACTGCACTAGAGAAACATTTTACTCCAAAAGTCAACGTTGTTGTTGAACGCTATGCATTCAGAAAGCTCAATTTCCACATGAGACTATTGTGCAATATGTAGCTGCCTTGCGTGCCCTTGCAGCCACCTGTTGTTTTTGAGGATAAATCTGATGACATGATACGTGATCAACTACTGGAACGCTTGTTGAGTGACAGTATTAGAGAAAGGTTGTTACTGGAGTCACACCTAACACTGGACACAGCCGTAACTGTCATCATGTAACAAAAGACGAGAAGCAAATGCAAGTAAACAGTAGGTTTATTGATGATGATGATGATGATGATGATGATGATGATGCAGTACAGGCAGATGTAGAACGGGTGACACAGGGACTTCGGTGGTCAGGATCCGGTGGTGAAGAGACGATGGTGCGGTGACGGTGAAACAGCAGACGAAACCCAGTGACGAAGACGGAGAACAGGAACTGGAACACAAGGCAGGAACTGGACACTGGAACACCAACACGAACGACATCAAACAACGATCTGACAAGGATGATAGAACAGCGGTAAGTATAAGTAGAGTGGTGAGATTGACTGCAGCTGGTGAAGTGAATGAGGATCAGCTGAAGTGGATCAGGTGATGTCATACATTCACGCCCACTGCACACGTGCATTCAAACCACAACATAAACACGAGACGAGAAGGAACAGAGAGTGTGTCTACCGTGACAGTACCCCTCCTCCTAAGAACGCCTCCTGGCGTTCCCAGACTCCTTGCCCTGTCGATTGTAATCATCGATGAGGGAGTGATCCAGTATGTCTCTAGCAGGCACCCAACTTCTCTCCTCCGGACCGTAACCCTCCCAGTCCACCAAGTACTGGAATCCGCGTCCTCTCCGCCTGGAGTTCAGTATACGATTAACCGAATACGTGGTCTCCCCATCTACGAGTCGCGGTGGGGGAGGAACCGGGACAGGCGGATTAATATGAGAATGAAACACGGGTTTAATTTTAGATACATGGAAGGCGGGATGGATCCTCCTGTACGCGGGAGGCAATTTGAGGCGGACTGCCACCGGGCTAATGATCTTGGTGACAGCAAACGGGCCAATAAATTTGGGAGCAAGTTTGTTAGATACGGAGCGAAGAGGAATGTTCTTGGTTGAAAGCCACACCTTTTGACCAACGACGTATACGGGAGGTTTCGACCTGTGGCGATCGGCCTTAGCCTTAGTGCGCGCCCCCACCTGGAGTAGAGTCTCACGGGCTCTAGTCCAGGTACGGTGACACCTCTGAACAAAGGCGTGAGCGGAGGGGACCGCGACCTCGGATTCCAGACTGGGAAAAATTGGTGGCTGGTAACCTACACTACACTCAAACGGAGATAGGCCCGTAGCCGACACTGGCAACGTGTTGTGGGCGTACTCCACCATGGAGAGTTGTTGACTCCAAGAGGAAGGATTCTTGGAAACCAAACATCGCAACACTCTCTCCAAATCCTGGTTGGCTCTCTCGGTTTGACCATTGCTCTGGGGATGAAACCCTGAGGACAAACTAACAGTCGCCCCCAGTAATCTGCAAAACTCTCGCCAAAATTTGGACACGAACTGGGGTCCCCTGTCGGACACCACGTCAATCGGAAGGCCATGTAAACGAAAAACGTGATCTACGACTGTAACCGCTGTCTCCTTAGCTGAGGGTAATTTGGGTAAGGGGACAAAATGGGCTGCCTCCGAGAATCGGTCCACTACAGTCAAAACGACTGTGTTCCCCTGAGAGGGCGGGAGGGCGGTAATAAAATCTAGTGCGATGTGGGACCAGGGTCTCGAAGGAACCGACAGCGGTTGGAGTAACCCATCTGGAGGTCGATTGGAAGTCTTACCAGTGGCACATACCGAGCAAGCCAAAACAAAATCGTGAATGTCGCGAGCCATAAGTGGCCACCAGAACCGTTGCTTGACCAAAAAGCTAGTACGATTAACTCCTGGATGGCAAGCCACGTTGGAGTTATGACCCCACTGAATAACGTCGGACCGTAATCCCTCCGGCACAAACAATCGGTTCGGTGGGCAACCGGGCGGAGGCGTTACCCCTTCTAAGGCCTTCTTGACCTTCGATTCGACCTCCCATGTGAGTGTGGAAACGAATAGAGTTTCGGGCAAAATACACTCGGGAGTAGACGGGCGTTCGGAAAAATCAAATATACGGGATAGTGAATCGGGTTTGACGTTCTTGGAACCCGGGCGGTATGAAAGAGTAAAATCGAAGCGATCGAAAAATAATGCCCATCGAGCCTGCCTGGAGTTCAATCTTTTGGCGGTTCTGATGTACTCTAGGTTCTTGTGATCAGTCCAGACAATAAAAGGTACCCCCGACCCTTCTAACCAGTGGCGCCATTCCTCCAACGCTAACTTAACTGCCAACAACTCTCTGTTACCAATGTCGTAATTGCGTTCGGCTGGAGATAAACGATGAGACAAAAACGCGCAGGGATGCATCCTGTCGTCTGTGGAAGAGCGTTGGGACAACACTGCGCCTACTCCCACCTCTGATGCGTCGACCTCCACCACGAACTGACGTGAGGAATCAGGGGCGACAAGGATGGGGGCTGAAACAAAGCGGCCCTTCAGTTTGGAGAACACAGCTTCGGCTGTGTCTGACCACCTGAACGTAGTTCTGGGGGAGGTCAAGGCAGTCAGAGGTGCGACCAGTTGGCTGAAATTGCGAATAAAACGCCGGTAGAAATTGGCGAATCCCAGAAACCTCTGCAGGGCCTTGCGGGAATCTGGGCTTGGCCAATCTACCACAGCCTTGATCTTCTCAGGGTCCATCCGCACTCCCTCAGACGAGACGATGTACCCTAGAAACGGGACCGACTGTGCATGGAAATCGCATTTCTCCGCCTTGACAAAAAGCCCATTCTCTAGCAACCTCTGAAGCACTCGTCTGACGTGTTGCACGTGTTCCTGGAGAGAAGAAGAGAAAATCAATATGTCATCCAGGTAGACATATATGAACTGATCGATCATATCTCGCAACACGTCGTTGACCAGTGCCTGGAAAACCGCTGGGGAGTTGGACAGCCCGAAAGGCATGACCAAATATTCAAAGTGCCCCCTGGGGGTGTTAAACGCAGTTTTCCATTCATCCCCCTCCCTGATGCGAACCAAATGATAAGCGTTACGTAAATCCAGTTTTGTGAAGATGGACGCTCCCTGCAACCTCTCGAAGGCAGAAGACATCAACGGCAAAGGATAAGTATTCTTTACCGTGATGTTATTCAGCCCTCGGTAATCAATACAAGGTCGCAGAGAACCGTCCTTCTTCCCCACAAAAAAGAACCCCGCCCCCGCTGGAGAAGAGGAAGGGCGAATGAACTTGGTTGCTAGAGAATCAGAAATATATTTCTCCATAGCCTCCCTTTCTGGAATAGAAAGTGAATATAACTTGCCTTTAGGCGGAGACTTACCTGGCAGTAAATCTATAGCACAGTCATAGGGACGATGCGGAGGGAGAGAAGCAGCACGAGACTTACTGAACACCTCCTTCAGGTCCAGGTACTCCGCGGGCACGTTAGACAGATCCCCTGCTTCCTCCTGAAACACAGAAACAGGCACAGACGAACAGGCAGACACGAGACAAGACTTATGACATTCCTTGCTCCACTCCAGTACTGATCTATGGTGCCAGTCCACTCGGGGGTTGTGACGGATGAGCCAGGGGTGTCCGAGGACGACGGGTGCAAGGGGTGAGTCCATGATGAAGAATGAAATAGTCTCAGAATGGTTGCCGGAAGTGGTGAGGGTGATGTCTTCAGTGCAAAGGGAAATGGTGGGGAGTTCTTGTCCATTGAGTGCGTGAACGGCAATTCTGTGACTGAGGGGTCTGAGGGGAATCTGAATTTTCTGTGCAAAAGTGTGGTCCATAAAATTACCTTCAGCCCCAGAGTCCAGAAGTGCATGGCAGTCGTGCTGTTGGACTGACCACCTTAGTCTTACCGGAAGGAGTGTGGAGGTAGATGTAATCGATGATGAGGTCTTTCTAGCGGAGATCCCACCCGATAGTAGCCTCAGTTTTACTATCGGGCTTGGCCTTTTACCGGACAGTTGTATGCGTAATGTCCCGCTCCTCCACAATACAGGCAAAGGCCCTGGGATCTCCGCCTCTCCCTCTCCTCCCGGGAAAGCCGAGCTCGACCCACCTGCATGGGCTCGGGATCGTAGACGGGGCTGACCACGTCCCTGCCGCTGGATCGTGGAGGGTCGGTCCCTGCGAAGGTACGGGTGGACGGGACTCGGCGCTCGACCCTAGACAGCCGAGCGTCCACCCGCAGAGCCAAGTCGACCAACCCGTTAAGAGTGGTGGGTAGATCCAGGGCGTAGATCTCCCTCTGGACGTGGTCAGCCAACCCATGCAGGAACATATCCCACTGCGCCTCCTCGTTCCAGCCGCACTCCGCCGCCAGGGTCCGAAATTCAATAGAATAGTCCGAAACCGACCTGTCCCCCTGCTGTAGTTCCGCCAGTCTTCGGGCTGCCTCTCTCCCAGAGACAGCCCTGTCGAAAACTTTCTTCATTTCGGCGGCGAGGGTCTGGAACGAGGCGCAGCATGGGTGTTGGTTCTCCCACACCGCCGTTCCCCAAAGCGCAGCCTTCCCCGTCAGCAGGGTGAGTACGAACGCCACCTTCGCTTGTTCCGTGTTGAACGTGCGGGGCTGTAAAGCGAAATGCATAGTACAGCGGGTCAAAAATGCTCTGCAAAAAGTGGCCTCACCGGCATAATGCTCTGGCACTGGAAGACGGGGCTCTGGCTGGGAGGGTCCTTCTGGTGGTATGGGAGGAACGGTCGGTGTGGGCGGCGCAGTGGGACCCTGTAGGCGTTGGATCTGCTGGGTGAGCTCGGACACCTGTGTCACCAAGGCCTGTACTGCGCGTCCCGTGTCGCCGATCTCTCGCTGCTGCGAATCCATCCTCCTGATGCTATGGTGAATGAATTCCTCCATCGATCTCTGCGACGCACTCGCTGCTTCTCTTTCCAGGTCAGATCGTTCTGTCATCATGTAACAAAAGACGAGAAGCAAATGCAAGTAAACAGTAGGTTTATTGATGATGATGATGATGATGATGATGCAGTACAGGCAGATGTAGAACGGGTGACACAGGGACTTCGGTGGTCAGGATCCGGTGGTGAAGAGACGATGGTGCGGTGACGGTGAAACAGCAGACGAAACCCAGTGACGAAGACGGAGAACAGGAACTGGAACACAAGGCAGGAACTGGACACTGGAACACCAACACGAACGACATCAAACAACGATCTGACAAGGATGATAGAACAGCGGTAAGTATAAGTAGAGTGGTGAGATTGACTGCAGCTGGTGAAGTGAATGAGGATCAGCTGAAGTGGATCAGGTGATGTCATACATTCACGCCCACTGCACACGTGCATTCAAACCACAACATAAACACGAGACGAGAAGGAACAGAGAGTGTGTCTACCGTGACAGTAACTCTTGCTACGCAGATGGAAGCTGGTGCTGATCAAGCCAAAAAATGATTTCAGACAGGTGTTTTGGGGAATTCCAATGCAGACTGTGCACTGTAAATCACACAAAACTACAAACAAACCGCACCACCGCTCAGGTAGGCCACATGCTGCCGCCACTTCTTCTCCACTTAGATCCTACTTTAGGTGTGGTTCTGACAAGCATCTAGCCAACTCCACTCAATGCCCAATGCAAATGCCCAATGCAAGTCCTGTAATAAAAGGGGTAATTACTGGTCGGAACAGAACGACATACGCGAGCAAAAAGTACATGAGGTGCAGTTAGCTGATGTGACTATATTGTTATACGGGCAACACTGATGAGCTTGCTCCAAAGAGACTGTTCTGCAATGCCACCATTCATACACCTGCCTCTGTTGCCAAGGAGATATGGCCTACTGTAGATACAGGCTCAGCGGTCTCTTTTTTTTAAATTTTATTTTATTTTTTTTATTTTTTTATTTTTTTTATTTAACAATCAGGCATACATACAAACAAACCAACATAGTGCAGTAGTGAGCAATCTTGTAAATCCATACTTCCAGCAGTGACAAGAGTGATTTAAGTGTTTAAGTGTGTATGTGTGCGGGTGTGAGTGTGGTTATGTGTATGTGTGTGTATGCGTAAACAAAGTAACCGTTTATTATGTATTACCATTGTCATTACCATCACCATCCCACTTCCACCATATTGCCAATATTGTGTTGGTAGATTTTTTACTTCCATCCTTCCTCCTATGTAATAATTGCCATTGTCAATCCTGCATAAAATACGATATAATAAGATAATATAATATAAGATAATATAATATAAGATAATATAAGATAACCTTCCCCCTCATCTCATCAGTCCATATCTTTTCCTATATATATATATATATATATATATATATATTTTTTTTTTTAATCTTTATTTCTTGTGTTATGTGTGTTATGTGCAATGTCTAAGGTGCATTAAAATAGGGAGTACAGTGCGAGAGTGTCTCAAATTGGGACAGAGATGCTGTCCCGTTGAAACCACTTCTCGCCTGTCTAGCCTGCCTTGGTGTTTGTGAGGTTTTTCCATATGTCCTTAATCCTTTTTTTTTTTTTTTTTTTTTTTTTTCTTTTTTATTCTATGTTGTGGTGCATTAAAAACCCATGAAGAGATAAGGGGGAAGCTATTGCACTAGTGATGACAATGATATCTAATTCTAAAACAGCATTGACAATGGCAATATTGATGATGATAATAATAATAATAATAATAATAATAATAATAATAATAAATGACAATGATGATGGCAGTGGTGATCATAACGGTAAGAGCAAAAGACAGCAACAACAGTAGTTACAACAATGAAACAACAAAAAAAAAAAAAAAAAAAGTGAAAATAGTAATCATAACAGTAACAGTAAAGATAGCAATAACAATGATGACAGAAACATGTTTAAACAACTAATATGAATATTCGTGGGTTGAGTAAGAAGGTGAGAGAAGTCAGAGTTGAAAACAGAGAAAGGATTCATAGCTGTAAGAGGTCAGAAAGTGTTGGACGGCAGGGATCAGTTTCAGATGTGTTATTATGAAGGGGAGATGCGAATAATAAGATTTTTCCAGATGTTAATGTGTAATTTATTTCTGGTTTTCCAGTTCATGAGGATAGTTTTCTTGGCGATGGCTAGAGCTGTGAGGAGTATTTTAGAGTTTATGGTTTTATCAGTTATTATTGTGAGGTCCCCCAGCAAGCAAAGGGAAGGCGACATTGGGATGTGGCAGCCAACTATAGTTGATAGTGCCTGTGTGACCTCTTCCCAAAAGTGTTTGATTGGAGTGCAGTGCCAGGTTGCATGAATGTATGTATCTGCAGAATTTTGATTGCAATGTGTGCAAATTTCTGATGTGAATCCCATTTTAGCTAATTTATTGCCCGTGTAATGCGTTCTGTGAAGTATTTTGTATTGTATTAACTGAAGATTCGAATTTTTGGACATGTGATAGATGTTTTTACAGATTTGGGTCCAGAAGTTGGCATCAGGGGCTATTGATAGATCGTTTTCCCATTTTATTGTTGGTAAGTATATGGTCTGAAGTTGATTTGAGATCATTTTGTATATTTTAGAGAGAAGTTTCTTTGGGGAGGAAATGTTGACCAAGTCTGATATTGCCGGTGGAAGTTCTAAATTTGTGTCTCTGATGTTTATTTTTGTCAGAACAGAAGATTTGAGTTGTAGGTATTTTAAAAATTCGTTGTTCCCGATGCCATACTCCTGGGCCAGTTCCGGAAATGGTCTAAATGTGTTAGATTTGAAAATATGCTTAATGTGGATGATACCCTTTTCCGCCCATGTGTGAAAGTTCAATGTTTTTTTATTGCTTATAAAGTAACGGTTGTTCCACAGTGGGGTGAGGTTAGATGGAGCTAATGTAGAATTAGTGATTTGGTGAAATTTCCACCAGGCTGTCAGAGTGGTGGCTATAGTTACTGCCTTAAAACATGTGTGTTGTTTAATTGATTTGGTGAGGAATGGTATGTCAGCTATATTTAATTCTTTGCATAATGATTGTTCTATATCTAGCCATACAATATCAGATTGGGTGGGGTGAATCCATTTGTATATGTATTGCAGTTGGTTAGCCATTGAGTAATATTGGAAATTTGGTGCTTCTAGTCCTCCTTGAACCTTACTTTTTTGAAGTGTAGTGAGTTTTATCCTTGGCGTTTTATTTTTCCAGTAGAAGCGAGTTATAATGGAGTCTAGTGATTTAAACCAGGTGAGTGTGGGGTGGGTTGGAATCATTGAGAATAGGTAATTAATTTTCGGTAAAATCGTCATTTTTATTGCTGCTATCCTGCCGATTATGGAGATTGGGAGATTGAGCCATCTGAGCAAGTCGTCTTCTATTTTTTTTAGCAATGGTGTGAAGTTGAGTGTTACCAACTCTGACAGTCTGGAGGAAATCTTAATGCCTAAGTAAGTGATGTGATCTTGACAAATAGGTATTGGTGATTGCTGGGGAGCCACATCCCATTTGGTTTTATGTAAAGGGAGGGTGGAAGATTTATTCCAGTTTATTGCATAATCGGATATTTTTGAGAAGGACTGAATTGTTTTAATTATTTCTTGAGTAGATGTTAGGGGTTCTTGTATATATAGTAGGATATCATCTGCATAGAGTGAGATTTTATGTGTTTGTTGTGGTGTTTCAATACCTTTGATTGCTGGGTTTTGACGGATAGCTGCTGCTAAAGGTTCAATAAAAATGGTGAATAGGGATGGAGAGAGTGGACATCCCTGCCTCGTTCCCCTGTGCAGTGTGAAGCTTTGTGATGTTAGTCCGTTCGTTGTGACTGTGGCAGATGGTGATGTGTATAAAATCTTGATCCAGTTAATAAACAACTCTCCAAAGCCGAATTTTTGTAACGTGGTGAATAAAAATTTCCAGTTGACCCTATCGAAAGCTTTTTCGGCGTCTAATGTGGTAATGAGAGTATCTTTCTGTTGTACTGATGAGTAGTGCATTAAGTTGTATAATCTGCGGGTATTATTAGATGCATGTCTACCTTTTATGAAGCCGGTCTGATCAGGATGGATTATATACGGTATAATTTGTTCAATTCTATGGGCTAGTGCTTTGCTAATAATTTTTATGTCGACATTCATAAGTGAGATAGGACGATAGTTGGATGTGACGGTGTGGTCTTTGTTAGGTTTAGGGATGAGTGATATAAGTGCTGTATTCATGTGGGAAGGGAATTTTGCGTTATGTTTTATGTCTGTTATTGTTCTGCTAAATAGTGGGTATAAAGTTGACCAAAAATGTTCATAGAACTCAGCAGGGAAGCCATCCGGACCTGGTGCTTTATTATTTTTGCATGCTTTTCAATGCGGAATGAAGTTCTTTTTCAGTGATTGGTGATTATAGTGTGTTTATTTGTTCCATGTTGAGTTTTGGTAGAATGGTGTTATCGAGGAATTGGGTTATGTCTTCTAGGTTTGGATCAAGATCAGATGAGTATAATTTTGTATAGTAATCTTGAAATATCTTGTTTATTTCAACTGGTGAGTTGGTTAGCTTCCCTGCCGAGTTTCTGATGGAGGTTATGGCTGTTCTTTCTTTATTTCTTTTAATTTGACTGGCTAAATATTTTCCGGATTTATTGCTATGGTGAAAAGTTTCTTGACGGAGCCTGTGAATCAGAAACTGGTTTCTTTTGTTTATTATTTCATTGAGCAATATTTTTTTTTCTCTAATTTCTTTATAGATGCTTTCTGATTGATTATTTGCATGTAAAATTTCTAATTCTTTTATTCTTTCTTCCAGTTGGGTTTCTCTTTCTCTGTCCTTTTTTTTTTATGTACTGAATATGAAATAATTTTCCCCCGTAAAACTACTTTCCATGTTTCCCAGAGTAGTGATGCTGATGACTTTGGAGAGTCATTTATTTCAAGGAAGGATGTCCACTCTCTCTTGAAGTAGCTGTCAAATTCTGGATCTTTCAAGAGTGATGTATTAAAACGCCATCTGGTGGGGTGCTTTTGTATTGCAGATAGGTTCCATGTTAGAGTTACCGCAGAGTGGTCGCTAATAATGATCGGATGTATTTTGGTTTCTAAAATATTTGGTATGATTGAATTACTGGTTAGAAAGAAATCAATGCGGGAGTAGGTTTGGTGGACATTAGAATAAAAGGTGTATTCTCTGGCAAGTGGGTGTTGTAGCCTCCAACCATCGCAAAGACCCAAATCACTCATGAACTGTTTTATTGTCTTGGAAGATTGCCCAGATTTTCCTGTGTGTTTTGACCTGTCAAGTGATGGATTGATTACAGTGTTATAGTCTCCCCCTATAATTATTGGACCGTTAGAAATGTTTGAAAGAGAAGAGAAGAAATTTACAAAGAAGGAGGAATCATCAGAGTTTGGCCCATAAATGTTGCCAATTGTAATTGGATTATTATTGATTGAAATGTTAATAATGATAAAACGGCCTTCAGGATCTGAAATGGTTGTATGGTGGTTAAACTGTATTTTTTTGTTTATTAAGATGCATACTCCTCTTTGTTTTGAATTATAGTGGGAGGAAAAACAGTGGTTAAAATGTGTAGTTTTTAAGCTGTTCTGTGTATATTGAGAGAGGTGTGTTTCCTGTATTAGACATATATCCGCTTGTGTATTTTTTAGGTAATTTAAAACTTTATTTTTTTTTGTTTGTGAACCAACACCACGAATATTCCAAGTTATGAATTTCAATTGCATGAACCTATAATGTATATTTCATAGTTACCTTGTGTGAATATAAGTCTGTGTGTGTGGATGTGAATGTGGTTGAGTGTGTGTGTGTGTGTGTAAATCTATAACAACAAATGACAAATAAAACAGGGATACCTATAAACAACAAATACAGAACATATAGCGGTCAGCGGTCTCTATACTACCACACCATGTCTATAAACAATATTTCAGCTCCACCCCCTTGTCCCAACCTTCTGCTAGACTGGTGACCTACACTCAAACACACATTCCAGTACTTGGACGTCTCCATGCTCAGGTGTGTGTAGCGAATTCGAGCACTCCAAGCACATTCTTCGTGGTGAAGCAAGGTTCTGCATTGCTAGGTATGGACTTAATTAGTAACTTGCATCTCTGTATTAATGCTGATAAGGTTACCACCTCAGATGCAACGCCAGCTACTCCCGTTCTGTCCACAGCCTCTGCTGAGCCTCTCATTACCCCTCCACCGGGGATAGGGTGTGTGAAACACACTCTGTGCGCCAGAAACTGGGATGCTGTCCCGGCTGAACTTGATTGTCTGCAGCAGGCTGGCATTATAGAAGAAATGTATGCCTTTGCTTGGGTTTCTCCCATTGTAGTTACGAAAAAAAGAATGGAGGCGTACGAATGTGCACTGACCTTCGTGAACCAGACAAGGCACTGAGTGCTACCCTCTGCCACACATCGATGTGCTTCTGCGAGGTGCTACTCTTTTCTCTACTGTTGACCTGGCCAACGCCTACTACCAGGTGTCCCTCCACAAGGACAGTAGAGACATTACGGCCTTCATCACACACAAGGGCCTATTTAGATTTTGCTGGGTTCCATATGGCCCGGCATCGGCTCCGTCAGCTTTTCAAAAGATGATGGCAACCGTTCTGGAAGGAGTACCTAATGTCCAGAACTATCTGGACGATCTAATAGTTTACAGTGCCACTTCTGACGAACACGATCAGACTCTCCAAACTGTCCTGCTAAAAATGAAAGAGGCTGGACTGGTTCTGAATGATCCTTACGATCCTTCCTGGGCCTTGCTTCATGGTACTCAAAGTTTATTCTGAATTTTGCAACAGTGGTGGCTCCCATGCATGAATGTGTCCAGGATAAAGAGACCTTCACATGGTCTGAAGCTGCTCAAGCCAGTTTTGATGAGGTTAACCCTCTGGGGTCGCTGGTTGGCTACGTTGGTTCCCTTTCGAGAGGTCTCTCCTATTGCGTAAGTAGCTTACGCTATGGGAAAACTCCTTTTCTCGAGAATATTGAAGTCTTTATGTAAAACGCATTACAGCTGCACAGCTGACAGCAATGAGCGAAGGCAGCTCGGTCATTGGCTGTGCTGCGGCAACTTGCTCGAACCAATGACGGGGCGACTCTGAATGCGCGACCAATGAGCGCGCTTCGCGCCCGCGCGCGTCAGAGCCCGCCAAGATGGGCGTGGCCAAGAGCTATATATTGGGCGCCCCGTCATGAGAGTTCTTTAGATTTAATCTCTTTCAGCGAACACCTTCTTCGCTGGATCCTCCGGATTATTGAAAGCCTTCGCCGCCGTGGAAAAGCATACCAGCGGGATTGCTACGAGGACGTCGGCACCTTCAGCCGCCTTCGAACGCCATCCTACTGAGCCATCCGGCGTGCCACACACGCAAGTATTTTACATCTGTTCGCCCCGCGACATTTGTAAAAGAGCAATTTTCTGAGGCGTTGTTTCAAATGCCTTCCTGCGCGTCGTGCAGAGACCTTCTCCCGGACGGGGATCGTCACATCATCTGCGCTCGCTGCCTGGGCCGGGACCACGCAGAAGCTGCTTTGACCAAGGGCGGATGCCCGGAATGTGACGACCTGGGTCTCTCCACACTGCGGGCTCGCTTCGCCGCTTTCGCCGCGAGCGAGCCCGTCGCCGCCACCCCTCTGTTTGAGCCGCGCGTTAAGAAAAAGCGCCGCTCACAGAGGCTTCCTGAACCTGAGCTCAGTGACGTCACGCCGAGCCCGAAGAACCACGTCTTCTCCCGAAGAACCAACCCGAAGCCGACTGGATGAGTGGTTTCTGCAGGGGCGCCAGCAGGCCCCTCGGCAAAGGCCTTCTCCCTTCTTCCCGGAAGTTCATGACGAACTCACCAAGTCATGGAAAGCCCCCCACTCTGCGCGTCTAAAGCCTTCTTTTTCTTCGTCGCTCTCCTCTGTGGACGGCGCGAAGGAGAGAGGCTACGAGGGAACGCCGCCCCTCGAGGAGGCCGTGGCCAATCATCTCTGCCCGCCCTCCACCACCGGATGGAAAGCCAAAGCTTCCCACCCCTCGAAGCCCTGCCGCACTACTTCTGATCTCGCCGGTCGCGCCTACGCCGCCGCCGGCCAAAATGCATCAGCGCTTCACTCAATGGCGGTACTTCAAGTGTTCCAAGCCAAGCTTCTCCGCTCCATGGACGAGTCTGGCCCCGAACCCAAAGCCTTCAAGGACCTACGCAGCGCAACTGACATAGCTCTGCGAGCCACGAATGCCACCGCCCAGTCTATTGGCCGCGCCATGGCTAATTTGACTTTTCTCGAGCGCCATCTGTGGCTGACTCTGACGGAGATGAAGGATGCGGATAAGGCGCCGTTTCTCGACGCGCCTATCTCCACCAGCGGGCTGTTTGGACCGGCGGTTAAAGGTTTCGCCGAACGCTTCACTGAGGCCCAGAACGCTTCACAAGCTATGCGCCATTTCCTGCCCAAGCGCACCAGTTCATTGCAGAGCAGACAGAGACCGCCACAGCCGCAGCGGGCTAGAGCAGCTCCCACCGCCTCTCAGCTCGCGCCTCAGGCTGACGCTCGATGCCGCTCGCGCTCCCACAACCGCAAGCCGCCTCCTGAGCGACGGGGTCCTCGGCCCACAGATTGTGCTGAACCCTGAGCCTCGAAAGCCTTCCTAGCCACAGGAATGAGAAGAGAGAGTGCGTGTCTCGCAAAAGCTGGACCACTCTCTCTGCAAAATCTCAAACATTACCCAGTCCCCTTACAGGCGGCTGGAAATGTCCATACAGCAGTCAATGGGCCAGTCACAGAGCTCGCTCACCTGCAAACAAACGCCGTTTTTACGGCGACGCACAGAAAACACAAAAAGAGTCTTTTTCTGCCTGTGTCACTAAGGGTTCACATGTCCACAAAGTGTGCATTTCCAGATACTGTCAAAACAGTGCCAAATTCATTCCCAGCTCAGGCTGCGCGCCCCATGAATGTAGATCACGTGCCTACGGTCATGTACGCACCACTACACACAAGCACTGTTCACACAGTTATGAATTCATCCCCAGTAAAAGCGGGAAACATTATAAAAGTGACGCGTGTGCCTACCACTGTTTATGCACCCCCACTTATAAACACTGTCCTTACAGTGTCAAGCACAACCCCAGCTCAGGCTGCAAGCTTTACAGACATAGCGCGCGCTGTTGTAATCACACACGCGCCCATTCACTCAGCTGCTCAGCGCGCGCCCGCGCCTCTGAGAGCTATGAGCTCAGGCGATTCGCTGGCCGGGTCCCTACGTCACAGCGGCCCGCCCTAGCCTGTATTCAGCCCATATCTGTACACGCAGCGGCATGGGAAAACATTCCAGATATGCCAAAATGGGTGTTGAATATAGTAAAACACGGATACTCGCTCCAGTTCGATCGCAGACCACCACGTTTTACGACTGTGGTCGAGACGAAAGTGAGAAAGGAGTGTTCACATGTTCTACGCACCGAGGTGCGCAAACTAATAGAAAAGGGCGCTGTGGAAACTGTTCCCCCCTCTATGAGCGAGGCAGGTTTTTACAGCCGCTATTTTCTCGTCCGGAAAAAGGATGGCGGTCTCCGCCCCATCCTAGATCTCAGACACCTGAACAAAGCACTAATGATTCACTCGTTCGGAATGTTAACAACCAAACATATCCTCGAGCAAGTACGCCCAGGAGATTGGTTTCTCTCAGTGGATCTGAAAGATGCTTACTTTCACATTCCAATAGCGCCTCATCACAGGCCGTTTCTGAGATTCGCTTTCGAGGGACAGTCTTACCAGTACACAGTACTTCCATTCGGCCTGTCCCTGGCTCCCCGTACATTCACGAAATGTATGGATGCAGCACTTTCCCCCTTGAGGCGAAGGGGAGTGCGAATACTGAATTATCTCGACGATTGGCTGGTCCTAGCACAATCAGAGAGTCAGTTAATAACACACAGATCTTGGATTATCAGCCATTTAGAATGCCAGGGTCTAAGAATCAATTTTGCAAAAAGCATACTATCTCCCAGCCAGAGGATTTCTTTCCTGGGAATAGTTCTAGACTCGATGCAAATGACAGCTCGTCTCTCATCAGAGCGCGCGCTCACCATCCGGCGCCTTGCAACATCATTCAGGGCGGGCGCGCGCGCCCCGTCAAGCAGTTTCAGAGGATTCTCGGTCTCATGGCCTCAGCATCGGCCGTACTCCAGCTAGGATTGTTGCATATGCGCCCTCTCCAACGCTGGCTCAAAGAGCCGCGTCCCTACTCACGCGTGGCGTTCGGGCCACTTTTTAATCAGAGCGAACCACGGCTGTATAAAAGCCCTGACGCACTGGAAAGCCGCCGACTGGTACCAGTCAGGCGTGAGTCTGGGTGTAAACACAAGGAGAAAGATGATCACGACAGATGCCTCCAAAATAGGTTGGGGGGCCCTTTACGAGGGCAGGCCTGTCTCCGGCTTTTGGTCAAACCCGGAGAAGCGCCTACACATAAACTGTCTGGAGATGAAAGCGGTCGCTTTGGCTCTCAGAGCCCTGCTTCCACATCTAAAAAACGAACACGTCCTGGTCCGAACGGACAACATGACGGTAGTGTCGTACATAAATCGCCAGGGTGGACTCAGGTCGAGCTCCATGCATTCAATGGCCAGGAGACTCATCTTATGGTCCCAGCACAACTTGCGCTCGCTGAGAGCAGCGCATGTGCCAGGCGCCCTGAACCAGGGGGCAGACATGCTATCCAGAGACAAGATTCTCCCAGGAGAATGGGCTCTCAACCCGCTGACGATTCAGTGGTTATGGAAAACCTTTGGCAAAGCGGAGATCGACCTCTTCGCCTCCAAGGAGAACGCGCACTGCTCTCTTTTCTTCACGAAAAGCACGGACGCGCTCGCCCAGAGCTGGCCGAGCCGTCCCTTATATGCCTTTCCCCCGATCGCGATGCTGCCACAGGTCATCAGTCGGGTCAGAGAGGAGAAAAACGCAGTGCTTCTGATAGCCCCACTCTGGAAGAACCAAACATGGTTTCCAGATCTGATGCAAATGCAATCTGCACCACGGCCGATTCCACTGAGGCCAGACCTCCTCAGTCAGGCCAGCGGGATGATATTTCATCCCCGCCCCGATCTGTGGGCCCTTCATGCATGGCCCCTCAACGGGTTCCCAGGAACCTCACGAGCGGAGCGCTAAAAACCATCGCTGAGGCGCGGGCGCCCTCCACGAGACGCTTATATGCCCAAGGGCCTGAACCCTGAAACATGCGAGATTACGAACGTACTCGCTTTTCTACAAGGGCTTCTGGAGGCGGGCCGCACCCCCTCCACGCTCAAAGTATATGTGCCGGCCATCACAGCGTCACACGACCCTGTAATGGAACGTCCATTGGGAAGAAACGACCTAATTATTCGTTTCCTAAGAGGCGCTAGGAGGATGAACCCTTCACGCCCCCCCTCAGTGCCGATCTGGGACCTAGCTACTGTCCTAGACGCTCTTAAAGGGCCCCCGTTCGAACCACTCCGAACCGTGCACCTTAAACAGCTCTCGCTCAAGACTGCACTCTTGCTGGCACTCGCCTCGGTCAAGAGAGTGGGCGACCTGCACACGCTTTCGACAAGCGCTGCCTGCCTAGAATTCGGACCTAACGACTGCAGGGTCGTCCTTAGGCCAAAACATGGGTATATTCCTAAAGTGCTCAACACTCCATTCAGAGCACAGGTTATCTCCCTAACTGCGCTATCGTCTCCAGCAGACGAACACGACACTAATCTACTCTGCCCCGTTAGGGCTCTCAGAGTGTATTTGGAGCGTTCTGCCCTATTCAGACAGACAGAACAACTGTTTGTATGCTTTGGCGGCCGTACGAAAGGTTCCGCCGTTTCAAAGCAGAGAATCTCTCACTGGATAGTTGAGGCTATAGTGCTGGCTTATGAAGCTAAGGGACTTCAATGCCCCTGGGGAGTCAAAGCACACTCCACCAGGAGTGTGGCTTCTTCCTGGGCATGGTCGAGTGGGATACCGATCGAGGATATTTGTGCGGCGGCAGGCTGGGCCTCACCGTCCACATTTATCAGGTTCTACAACCTACAGGTCCCGACATTGCATTCCAATGTACTATCAGCATGATGCTAGTTGAACTACGAGTTCGTATCTAGATTATGTATGTGCTTGTGTCACACTGAGCGCCTTCTAGCCGCTCTGTATTTTTTCCCACATATAAAGCTCGCCTCTGCCGGCTAGTTGGATGATAACTTTGCTTTTCAGCTTAGGCACCTGCCTCTGGCTATCATAAGGCGAAGTTCAGCACGCACGGCGTTTTGCATGGTGTTCCCATAGCGTAAGCTACTTACGCAATAGGAGAGACCTCTCGAAAGGGAACGACTTGGTTACTAACGTAACCTCGGTTCCCTGAGAGGAGGGAATGAGTATTGCGTAAGCTGCCGTGCTTGTGCTTGGTTAGTTCGCTTCAGTCGTTTTAACCTAAAGAACTCTCATGACGGGGCGCCCAATATATAGCTCTTGGCCACGCCCATCTTGGCGGGCTCTGACGCGCGCGGGCGCGAAGCGCACTCATTGGTCGCGCATTCAGAGTCGCCCCGTCATTGGTTCGAGCAAGTTGCCGCAGCACAGCCAATGACCGAGCTGCCTTCGCTCATTGCTGTCAGCTGTGCAGCTGTAATGCGTTTTACATAAAGACTTCAATATTCTCGAGAAAAGGAGTTTTCCCATAGCGTAAGCTACTTACGCAATACTCGTTCCCTCCTCTCAGGGAACCGAGGTTACGTTAGTAACCGAGTCGTTATCAGTGTTTCTTAGTTAGGTTAGGCTTTC
This sequence comes from Gila orcuttii, assembly GCA_026230005.1. NCBI lineage: Eukaryota > Metazoa > Chordata > Actinopteri > Cypriniformes > Leuciscidae > Gila > Gila orcuttii. Next base: position 2,131,895 of record JAPDVR010000009.1, on the reverse strand, counting down.
TTGTTTCACGAAAGGTAAGCTAACGCTAGATGTCCTGCACTGTTAACTTTGCTAACCATCTCATATTAGTTGATACCCTCATAATAAACAATGTATTCCTTATTTTCTCTTCTGCTTTACCTTCTAGATAAATGACAGAACATGATGGTACTTCGCAGGTCAGTATCATATCAAGTATGCACCTAATGTAATATTGCCTTTATAAGAATTTACTATGCTTAGAAAACTATGGGTAACAGTTACCATGCTTCTTTTTTCTTCTTTTTTTACCAAGCGAACCATACTACAAGTGCGAACACACTCTTAATAATTTAAAATCAAGGCAATTTGCTGTTTACTCTGTACTCCAGGAAATAATATTTGGTAACACTTTATATTACGACCCGCAAACAACTGCGTAAGTACACCGAAATTACGGTACGTTTCTGTATGTAACCCCTCTTCTCTGTGCTAATTATGATACCGAATGTAGCTAACCCAATTTAGTAAATATAACACAAGATGGGGCCCTGGGTTTGTTCTAAAATAAATAATAATAAAACAAATAATGCAGATGTTGGTTTATTGTATGACTACTTGGTTAAATAAACTTTGCAACAACTTACTTTGGCGGTGCCTCCACTTAGTAGTAAATTATTACTTTAATTCAAATTACACTACTAAGAATGTATGCTTTTTAACTCACAGATTAAACCCACCAATAATAGTGTAAACTGCCTGGAAAGAAAACACACAGAAATGTGAATGAAGTAATTATATACAATTTACTGAAATGAAAATAAAGTATTCAATTTGTGTGATCGAATATGTTGAATTTAGAGGGAAACAGTTAAATAATATGCAACACAAAATTAAAACAATTCCAATATGAATCCTCAATTCAATTGACACCCAAATCAAATCAATCAAATTAGTAGAACCTTAGTGACAATAAATCAAGTGGGCCCACACATTCATTCAACTCTCATTCAGTATTAAACAAAATAAATCGTTGCAGGCCTGTGACGTAGCTTGAGAGCGTGGTGGCCAAAAACACAACGGCCGCTTCACTTTTAAAGCAAACAAAATAGTTACTGCGAGTGCTTGGTAGTACTCACGACCTGAGAAGATGTTCAGTTGCAGACGAACGTCAGGCACAACTGTACAAGGCTGCAAGTTCAATCAGCTACCAGTTAGCAGATACATATTCCCGTGACGAATACTCAACGCCACGAATCATCAGAGAAACTGTAGAATATCTTTCCCCACTGATGCAGAGATGATCCTCGTACATAAACACAACCACAAAAAACAACTGTCCGTTTCCTTCAATCAATAAGACAAGCATCCCAGAAATGCACAACGATTGGTCATCCATAATAACTGGGTGTACTTTATCATATTTTTAACAGAACTAAGCGGATTGCAAGTTCCTTTCACTTTCACCATGCACTGCTGCCAAATACGGTGCACATCTCCCAAACCCCGCCCCCTCCTGAGTAATCAACATCGGAGTTTATCCAATCAGAAAACAATAAAGTAAAAATAAACAGGTATTTCAGTGCAAGCTAGTTAGGATGTATAAAAGCATGTGAATGTTAATAGGTTTAACCCAAACTTATTAACCCCTTGCGGTCTGTATTTCTATAAGCATACAAAATCCCATCTGGGCTACATGTAATTATAGTGTACTTATGTGTAGGTACTGTATAAGGAAACAATATGTTAAGTTTTGGGTAATAAAGGGGTAACAAGCAGATATACAACCTGTAAAGAACTTCGTAAGTAAACCGAAATTACGGTGTACGTTTCTGTAATTATAGTGTACCTCCGTGTAGGTATAAGGGAACAATATGTTAAGTTGTGGGTAATAAAGGGTTACAACCAGATATACAAGCAAATTATTTATAATGTAATGATTTTAAAACTAACAGGTACCTATTCTGTTAATATATTCCAGGCAAAAATGGTACATACAACATACAATTTTTGCCTGGAATATATTAACAGAATAGGTACCTGTTAGTTTTAAAATAATTACATTATAAATAATTTGCTTGTATATCTGGTTGTACCCCTTTATTACCCAAAACTTAACATATTGTTCCCTTATACCTACACGGAGGTACACTATAATTACAGAAACGTACACCGTAATTTCGGTGTACTTACGAAGTTCTTTGCAGGTTGTATATCTGCTTGTTACCCCTTTATTACCCAAAACTTAACATATTGTTCCCTTATACCTACACGGAAGTACACTATAGTTACAGAAACGTACACCGTAATTTCGGTGTACTTACGCAGTTGTTTGCGGGTCGTAATATAAAGTGTTACCTAATATTTAAATGAAGATGTGAAAGTGTATATTGTCAGCTTTAATTTAAGGTAACATCTTGTTGTAAACCTTTTTCTTCTTAAGTGTAGGAGACTTAGAAGTGAAGAACCAGGAGACTTGGGGGTATCTTTTAAGCAGAGTTCTTTATTGCTGTGGCATCGCTGTAGTCTTCCAAGTCTAACTCAATAGCTAAAAACACAGTGTTTATACCTTTCAAGGGGGAGGGATTTAAGATCAGCATGTCAGTGTAACTCAGAGCCTCTGAAACAAAGCAGGTAATAAAAGGTCAGAAGGCAGCCGTAAAGTCAGCCTGTTCTCGGAGATTCCTCAGACCTGCATTATCATAGAGAAACAAAACAGGTAAATAACAGCCTGTTCCCGGAGATTCCTCAGACCTGCATTACCATAGAGAAACAAAGCCCAGCTGTTCTTGAGAAGTAACAAGAAGTTAATGTCATCATCTATGCCTCCAAACGGCAAACACTTGTGTGAACTTTCTCAGTTAAAATACTGTTGAATAAATTTGTAACACTACAATCTATATCATGTGAACTATGTAGGAATGGCATCTAAGTCAACTTGTTTTATCTTAACAAAATTAATGGGACATTTTTATGGAATCTTAAATGACACCATCATAATTAGGACTAGCAGGGTTCCTATTCAATTTAAAAAGGGATGAGAACTATAGGATTTGATTTAAGTCATTTCCGGGTCTGGATAAGTATGGGTAAAAAAAAAATAAAAAAAAAAAAAACAGAAAGAAAGAAAAAAAAAGGTTTCTAGACATTTGCACCAATTCAGTTTTCTAAAATTAAAGAATTTGTAGAAATTAACTATTAATAAAATACATTTATCATACAAGCAGAGTGTTTCCTTGGCAAAAGTTTTGTGATTATTTAGTGATTGTCGAAAATGACATTTTCATTACTCAACTGTTTTCAAAGTCTCTTTTGAACTTCACTCAAGACTTTTTGGTGACCACATTTGCAGTATTGAACTAATGTGTCAGAGGTTAATATATGTAAAGCGTTTTAAGTTTCCTCTCATCAAATAAGTGCATGTTATCATTTTTGAAAAAAAAAAAAAGAAAAAATAAATAAAAAAATTAAAATATTTAAAGAAGACTACTATCTTAAATGCTACAGTTATATCTAACTACAGTTTAATATGGTCTGAAAAATCTTTAGAGTGGTTTGGAAATTTGAGTCTGGAAAAGTATTGAATTTTAAAATCTAAAATGTGTAGCAACCCTGGACTTGGTTTCAATAGCAACAGATAGGCTATTGTAAGTGCCACAAACACAATCAGACTTGATCTGATTTTTTTTTTTCATATAAACTAATAATATAGAACACAACTAGCCAAACGTCAGCCATCACCCATCAGATAATTGTCCACTTACTTTGGAACACAGTAAAGTGAGTGAATGTTTTCAAAGGTTCATAAATTGAACGCAGTTCATCAGGTATGAATGTAAATACCTTAAAATTAAAGCTTAACCAGTCTCTTCTACTGAGAATGTCAAATACTCTGTGATGCATTACATAAGCCAAAACAAAAGTTTTGTGTCATTGTGAAAATACTTTAGACTGCACTGTATTTAGACATACAATTTAGATGTAATTGTGATGGTTCTCATATTGATTTGAAAGCTTTATAAAGATGAAGAATCCAAGAGCCAATGAAGTGGACTCACAGAGGACCAGAGCTGTAAATGAGTTGGCACTGGCATGGGATCTCCCTGTGTTAACAGAAACCAACAGGACTTGGCTTCTTCATAATCTGATTCAACATGCAGTTCTAGCACCAATATATATATATATATATATATGTGTCCCTTCTAAGAGTGGACATATTTTATATTTTAGACATGCTTTGTTCTTTTTTGTAATGTACACTCCTGGTTACTTTTCCAAACCTAGTTGTAATTTGAGTTTTTCTCCAAATGGGAACCCTGTAACCCTTCACCAGCATCTCCAGTGCAGTAATTTATGAGTAAACTTATGGAACTGTTTCCAAGCTCCATCATTAAGACAGCAATAACAAACATACTGTAATTACTACTAAAAGAATTTTAGACAGTGCAGAATAATTTGACACAAAATTACATAGTTTGGCATAGTTATGGTAAAAGGAAACAAAAAACATTGTCTTGGCAGGTAAAAGACTATATTATTCTTCTGATATTTTTAGGTGCTTGGATGAAACTCACGCCAGCTGAAGCAGTTCAAGCAAGGATTGAGGGAATCATTGATTCTGCCACTTTTGGAATCTCGACCTGACAGTGTCATTGGTTTTTCCACGTCAGTCAATGGCTGACTGCAGGGCTGATGTATTCCTCTTTTTTCCCAACAGCAATTTTAATCTAAAAAGTGCCATCTGACAATTTTAAACTGTGGTATGTATCTTGGTATCAATGAATACTTATTTTGTTGTTGTTCTTGTGGCACTCAGAAATCCAAATAAATGGGACACATAAGCCACAAAAAAATAAAGTGGTGATAGAATGTGTTTAGTTGTCATGATCCTCTATTTTTCTTACTTAGGTTATTTTAAACCACATCAAATGGCCTGAGGAAGGAGGGCTGGAGGATGAGGACGACAGTGGGTACTCAGTCGACTCCAAATGCAGAATTATGGGGTATCTGCGTCAGTTTATGAGAACAGGTAAATTGCATATTGATATTTTTTCTATGTAAAGTCCATCTAGTGGTTTCCATTTTTAGTGTTAACTCCCCACACCACACACACACACAATTCCCTTTAAAATTAGGATTTTTTTAAACGTACCTTATGGAGGACCTTGAGTTATCATGGTTCTTTAAAAAAATGATCTGTATTGTGATTTAGAATAAACTTTGTCATAAGCAATATCTCATTGGCAGTGGCTTATTGCCACCTTTTGAAAAGGTTTGTTGCCTGTTTTTGTACAACACATGGAGAAATTAAAATAATAATAAACTGACAAATGTTTTGTCTTGTTAAGTCACAATTTATACAAATAATTTATACTCATTTAAGCAAACATGTCAAGACACCATAGGAAAAACATGTACACTAGTATAGACCTTTAACCTTAACATGCTTGCAAAAAAATAATAATAATAAATAATACCGTTAACATCTCAGGTTTGAGATTCAGTTTTCAATCCTTTGAGAATCCTTGTCTTCTGCTTTGGCTCTTTGTATTTTCAGTGTCCTAAGAGCAGCTGAAACAGCTTGCCAAGTTTTGGGTTGGATGGGAGATACCCATGGCTAACATGAAAGTGGAGGTGGTTAGAGCAGAATATCCCACTTCATCCACATCTTTCCGCACCCTTCGCTTGCCTGGTTACTACAACAGTTTAATGTACATTTAGAGAACTGCATTGCCACAAATGACAGGATTGTTGTAGAATGTGGAAAGAATTCACAATATGCAGGTCTGAATTAATAAGTTATCTAATTTAATTTGGTTTTCCATTAAATGTTAGCTTTATAACAAAAAGAAGAATCTAAACATTGTTGGATATCTAAGCATTGATCAGTTATTCAATGTTCTGAGATATTGAAGCGGTTTTATTCTGCCTTCACTAGTGTTCATGAACTAGCTTTACAGATAGCTAACAGTTTCCAATAAAGAACCAGAAGCTTCTTGCTGTTTTGTGGTGTTTTACCGAAAGGACTGTAAAACTGTAACATACAAAAATAAAGAAGAGCATATTACAATATCAATATGATGAATATACAATACAAACTAAATAAGTAGTCTAGAAATAACTAAAACCTTCAAATCACGATCGCATAGCAAGCAAATAACACAATGCTACTTTACATAGAAAATGCCATAGAGAAGCTAACGCTACTAGCGTCACATATTTCCTTACAAATTACAAATAGAAAACATGCTAAAATGACTAAATAGGATATCAAAGGAAAGCTAAGATCTCTATGAAACAAATACTTACAGACAGATATTCATCAGAGACCAAAATGATAGTTTATAAACTTTAACACTCCGGAGTTTGACTTGCAGTGAGAATGTTATGAGAACAACTGAGCTACGGAAACGCTGCGTGGACAAAACACAAGAGACTCAAAACTCAAATACCTCTTCTCACAAGAGGGCAGTACACAGTACACAACCCTTAACTAATAACAATTTCTGAAACAGGTCTTGAGTACACCTTAGCAGTACCTTCTTTAACTATGCGTACATCTACTTTACGTACTCTTTTATCTCGACCAGGATAAGTGTCCACAATAAGCCCAGTAGCCCATTCGTTTCTTTTGACCTGAGAGTCCTTTAGGAGGACAACGTCACCAATGGCTAAGTTTGGTTGATCTGCTTGCCATTTTCTTCTTGGTTGAAGGGTTGCAAGATACTCTTCTCACCATCGTTTCCAGAACGAGTTAGCCAGACTCTGCACCTGTTTCCATTGCTTCCGGTACAAGTCTTTTGGATCGAAATCTCCAGGAGGAATAGAAACGGGACAGATTTTCTGAGTGAGAAGAGCCCTTGGAGTCAGCAAATCAGGTTGTTGAGGATCAGAAGACACAGGTACTAATGGACGACCATTCATTATGGCTGTTACCTCTGCCATGAGTGTCACAAGTACTTCATGAGTCAGATTTGGAGAATGAACCTTCAGTATCATAGCATCAAAGATACGTCGAGCCACTCCGATCATTCTTTCCCACGCCCCTCCCATGTGAGAAGAGTGAGGTGGGTTAAACTTCCAAGTGCATGCCTCCTTTTTGAGGTAGGATTGAAGCTCTGGGTCTTCTGAACTTATCTGAAGCTCCTTGCACGCTCCAACGAAGTTCGTTCCACAAACTGAACGGAAAAGTTTGGTGGGTCCTCTTATGGCCAGGAACCTTCTAAGTGCATTTATGAAACTTGAAGTAGAGAGAGACTCAACTACCTCGATGTGAACTCCTCGTGTGACTAAACAGATGAACATTACTGCCCAGCGTTTGTTCTCTACCACTCCACCTCTTGTACGGCGGATGCAGATGTTCCACGGTCCAAACACGTCTACTCCGACATGCATGAAAGGAGGAGGTTGGAAGAGACGATCAGCTGGAATGTCTGCCATTTTTTGTTGTTGTACATTTCCTCTTAACCTGCGGCAAGTTGTGCATTTGTTGAGAAGATTTGTAACCAACCTTTTTCCTCCAAGGATCCACAGTCCAGCAGACCTGATGGCTCCTTCAGTGATGTGTCTGCCTTGGTGCACAACCTGTTCGTGGTAGACCTGAACCAGCAAAGCAGCAATGTGATGCTTCTTTGGAATCACGATAGGCTGGCTTTGTTCTTGAGTTATTTCCGCAGAAGTCACACGTCCTCCTACTCGCACCAGTCCTTCTTCGTCCAAAAACACATTGAGATTCTTCAGTGGACTGTGTTTTAGTATGTCCTCACCTTTGTTCAGAGTTCTCAATTCTTTTTCAAAGGTCTCACCTTGAACAGTTTGTACAATGACTAACTTTGCTTGAGTTAGAGCGTCCATCTTTGCTTCATTTGAATCAGTAGCTTTTGAGATAGATCTGGCCTTTTCAATGAGCTTGGCGATAGCTTGAGGGAGGCGTTTCCAACTGGAGAATCGCTCAAACCTGTGTGACCCGAGTGAATTTGCCACAGTTGTAGTTACAAATGTAGACACTTGTGGGCGGTCTTCAATGTCTGTGGCAGGTTCAACAAGTTGAAAGTCTTTCGATTGCACAGGACACTCTCCATCACTTTCCCTCAAGAAGTCGGGACCAGTGAACCAATTGGTAGAACTCAGTAAGGAAGCTGGCACATGCCGTGTTCCATTATCGGCAGGATTGATTTCCGTGCTCACAAAGTGCCACTGACTGGGTTCGGATGACTTTCTGATGCGAGCAACACGGTTGGCTACGTAGACATAGAACCTTCGGCCGCTGTTATTGATATAGCCTAAGACTACTCGGCTGTCAGTGTAGTATTTCACTTTGTGAATTTCGATGTCAAGTTCATTTAGCAACATGTCTGCCAACTCCACCGCCAGAACTGAAGCGCATAACTCCAAGCGAGGTACTGTGTGGACTTGTCTAGGAGCTAATTTGGACTTGCCCATGCAGAAGCCTACGTGGACGTAACCTTTGGTGTCTATGACTCGAAGGTACGCAACTGCTGAAATAGCTGATGTAGAAGCATCTGCAAAGACACACAACTCTCTTTGACAGGTAGATTGCAGTGACATGTTCACATACTGTCTAGGAATTTGAAGTTTCTCAAGGTCTACAAGCGAAACTTTCCAAGATTTCCATTGTGCCTCTTTTTCTGCTGGCAATTGAGTGTCCCATTCACAGTTCTCTGAGCACAATTCTCTGATGAGAGCTTTGCCTTGCATGATGATGGGGGCAGCAAACCCAAGAGGATCGTACAAGCTGTTAACAGCAGAAAGGATGCCTCTTCTTGTGAATGGCTTGTCTTCTCTTGATACGAGGAAGGTGAAACAGTCATTTTGCCAGTCCCAGTTAAGCCCTAAACTTCTCTGTAAGGGCAGGGGCTCTGCGCCAAGGTCAAGATTTTTCAATTCTTTTGCACGTTCCTCAGATGGAAATGCTTCCATTACGTCTGTGTTATTGGAGGCTATTTTGTGCAAACGAATGTTAGAGTCCGCCAGCATTTCTTTGGCGCTTTTCAGAGTTTGAATGGCGCTAACGTCTGAAGGAAAGGAAGCCAGTCCGTCATCGACGTAAATGTTTTTAAGAACAAACTGTTTGGCCTCGTCACTGTACTCATCTTGTGTCGCCAGCGCCGCCCTCCGGAGACCATATATAGCTATGGCAGGAGACGGGCTATTTCCAAACACGTGTACAGTCATCCTGTACTCTCTGATTGCCTCTGTAGGATCGTTACCTTCGTACCACAGGAAACGCACAAAGTCGCGGTGGTCCTCGCGAATGACAAAACAGTAGAACATTTGCTGTATGTCCGCAGTGATTGCCACAGGTTCTTTTCGTAAGCGCAAGAGGACCCCAATAAGTGTGTTGTTCATGTCTGGACCACTCAACAAAACATTGTTCAAAGATGTGTCTTTGTAAGTTGCACTAGAATCAAACACTACCCGTATCTGATCAGGTTTGCGTGGATGGTATACACCAAAAAAAGGTAGGTACCAACACTCTTGGTCTTTGGTGGATGGCAGGACGGGTTCTGCATGTCCTGACTCAAACATTTTCTCCATAAAGTTCAAGAAATGTTCTTTCATTTGGGGCTTTTTGTCAAGCACTCGACGCAGTGAGTTGAGACGTTTGACTGCTTGGTCTCGATTGTTGGGTAATCTGTGCCTATTAGTTTTGAAGGGCAGTGGCGCCACCCAGCTGTTGGACTGGTCCATGAACATTTGTTCATCCATGATCTCCAAGAAGAGTTCATCCTCCACTGACATGGCAGGTTTGTCATCATGTGGGGTTCTCCTGAACAATTTGTTGGTGAGACTGTCGTTTTCGTCTATGTCCATCAAGCTGGACATGTTCCAAGCGCTAAATGGGCCGTCAGAGCTCAGAACCTTTTCTTTAACGTGGAATGAATTGGTGCAAGAGTCCAACAGAGATGTGCGTCCGTTGTTCAACACTGATGTGCGGTAAACACTGACTTTGCTAGGCACATGAGCACCCCCAAGGCAGACATCACCTATTATGACCCAGCCCAGGTCGAGGCGCTGGGCGTATGGAGCATCATGGGGGCCGTTGTAATGTTCCCTGACCTTGTGCACTCTTGGTATGTCCCGACCGAGGAGGACCAGTATTGAAGCATTAGGGTCCAAATCAGGAATCTTGGCTGCCAAATGCTTAAGGTGAGCGTGGTGTCTTGCGGCCTCCAGTGTCGGGATCTCAGATCGATCATCTGGGAGCATGTTGCACTCGATTAATGTGGGCAGCCGGACGCTAGTGTTGCCGTCAAGAGACTCCAGTATGAACCCGTCAGCTTGGCGTGCACTTGTCTCTCCTACGCCTGAACAGGTCTTCAGAGTGTAAAGTTTGGTGTCTGTGTTAACGTTAAAGATCTCAAAGAATTCTGTCTTTGCCAAAGACCTATTGCTTTGCTCGTCTAACACAACATAGGCTTTCACTGGCTTTTCCTTGTGCCCAGCAGGATAAATGTGTACTAGACAGATTTTGGAGCATGAGCGTGAGCTGATACCTTTTCCACATACCTCTGTACATTTGGACACAATGGCACGCATAGGACTTTCTGCTTGCTCCCCGCCATGCACGTTAGGAGCTTCAGAGCCTGGAGTTTCCGTTTTCCAGGGTGCTGGTCCGGGGTGCAGTGCGGTGATGTGTTGGTCACTTTTGCACTCGTTGCAATGTACACTTGAGTCGCAATCTTTTGCCATGTGGTTGACGGAAGAACAGCACTTGTAACAAATGGCCAATTCTTTCAGAATGACTTTCCTCTGATCCAAAGTCTTTGCTCTGAAACCACAACACTTGCGAAGGGAGTGTGGTTTGTTGTGGAGCGGGCACAGATTATCCGGGTCAACCACCTTTTGGTCAGAGGATTCACGATTGCCTTTTGGAGCAAGTATTTCTGTTTTTCAAACAGATACTGCAGTTTTGAAATTGGGCTTGATCATTCTTTCAGGCCTATAAACACTTGGACCACCAGTGGAGAGCAAGGGAGCAAAGCTTGGGTCATTTAAAGTTTTAGCTTTGTCGCACACAAACTTCACGAAAACAGGAAATGGTGGGTATGAAGCATGGTATTGCTCTTTATAGTAGGATGCTGTGGTGATCCATTTTGCTTGGAGGTGAAATGGGAGTTTCTGAACAATGGGTGTGATGCCCCGGGATGTGTCTAGGTAACTCAGGCCATGCAGGAGTCCATCTGCCCGGGCTGCATCAAGCTCTGAGATGAGATCACCTAGCTCCCTTAACTTGCAGTTTTCTCTGTTTGCGATTTTGGGAAAATCTTCCAACTTTTTCAGGAGAGCATTCTCTATCGCTTCAGGGGACCCATAGCTGTCCTCCAGTCTTTGCCATACCATTTTGACACCAGCTGTGGCATCGTAGGTGTGCACAGCCCTTAATCGTTTCACTTGCTCTGATGATTTGGGGCCTAACCACTTGCAGAGGAGATCTAACTCCTCTCTTGGGGATAAATAGAGACCTACTGTAGCGTTCAAAAAGGATGCTTTCCAAGCCCAATAATTTTCAGGCTTATCATCAAACGTTAGGAGCCCTGAGCTGACCAACTCTCTGCGCACCAAATATTTGGCTAAGTCCGATGTGGCTGGGGAATTGGACTCGTTTGCACTGGCTACAGGGTGTGGTGACGACAGCCTAGGCTGAAGAGGGATTGACTGGTTCATGAAACGTGGCTGAACTCTGTGGTCGGTAGTAACTGGGGTAGGATACTGTGAGTGAGATGTGAAAAAGGCATTTTTGAACGAGCTTTGGGCATAAGAACGATTTGCTCCACTGGTGATGCCATACTGTGAGGAATGCGTCACTGGTAGCTCTTGAAACCCATATTCACTAATCTCGCTGTTTGGTATGTTATGCTCTTTATCTTTATGTTGCTCAATATCACCACTGTATTTTACTCGCTGAGCTGCTGGAAGCGTCAGTGTGGTAGCTTGAGGGTAATCAGAGCGGTTATTAGTCGGTGGAGGTGGAGCTGGTATGGATTCAACTACGTTGCCGCTGTTTTCTTGAAACCAGGACTCTCCACCTTCATCCCGGCAGCTGCTTCCAGGACCTCTGCTTTGGCGTTGGCAGCAGCAGCTGCACTCTGTAGACGCAGTTTGAGGAGGTCATCGCTGAGCTCTGCTTTCTTTTTTGTAGCCTCAGCCTCGATGTGGGCCTTTTCTTTTATCACCTCTGCTTCTCTTTCAGCGTATGATGCCTGTGCTTGAGCGGCTGCTGCTTTAGCGCGTGCTCTAGCAGCCAAAACGCTTGCATTAGACCACTGCTTTCCCTCTTGGCTCTCAACGAAGGCGGTCGCATTTTCTCTCCCTCTCCCTCCCCTTACCTCTCCTGCTTTGCTTCTCTCGTCACGTCTAATGTCTTGTACTTTGAGAGACTCTCTCTACACTGCTCTCCAAAACCAAGAAATTATGGATTTGATCAACTGGTCTCTCAACGCAATTGACACCATCTTCTCGACAAGAAGCTTGGGTTCGGGGGAACCTGACTGCCCTGCCGGGACGTTCGCAGCTGGCTACACGATGGACGCGTAGGAGAGGTGGCGGGTCGTGTGTCTGGCGGCTCTTTCCGTGGAGGACATTGAAGATATCTACCTATTCGGCACCATGATAACAGGTCTTCTGCTGATTGGATTAGGCATTGCCCTGGTTTATCGAGAAACTAAGAGACGGTGACAGCTGTCCAAAGCCCCGCAAGGCTGCCCGTGATGATTGAAGCGGTGGGCAGAGCTGTCAGCACTCAGACTGGGTCTATGAACCACAATGGAGAAGCTTTGCAAAGGCAAATGGATCGTTTCAGAGACCAAAATGGACCAGGAGAATAGCCTGTGTAAATTGAATGCGGCTACTCACCCCAAGACCAAACAATCCCAATCTTACCTGTTTCGGCACCCCCCTACCAGCACTGGCCTTGGCCAAGGCCGCTGCTGGAACAACAACTCTCCCGGAAGAGCACTGCAGTGAGCCGCTCTTGCGTTCCTTCCCCGACTCCCCAGACACCTGGTGATTGTTGACTCTGCCTGGAACATGATCAAGGTTGTCTCCATGGCAACTTGCTGTGTATCGCTATGACAATCCTGCGGACTGAGGCTCCTAGATTATGGTGCTGGCTTAGAGACTCTCTCCAGGCCTACACACACATGAACTTACACATACATGGATATGCACCTGCCCCACACCCCATCCCACGCCTTCGCCGCTTCGTACCCCCAGTCTAACAGGCGGGTCTGTGACCAGCGCCATAATGGCTGCAGGACCGGATGCTGCTTGCCTGTGCTGGACTGTTGCAATGTCTTGTTTGTAGAGTGTACTGTTTATGTGCTAATGTTGCTGAGGTGTTTTTTCCTGTTCCCAGACTGTTCTCCTTACAGGAGCATAGTCTGGGGGTTGCCTTTTTTTTCTCCTCACCTCTCCTCATGTCATGCTGTATTTTTCTCAAGTTGGCGCTGATTATAGCAGCCTCGGTAATACCTTATTACCAAAGCAAATTCCTTGTATGTGCACAACACTACTTGGCAATAAAATTGATTCTGATTCTGATTCTGACTGGCTCGTGACCGCTGACTGGTGCGTGACCGCTGACTGGCGCGTGAGGTGTTGGAACAGTTCGATCTTGTTTCCCACAGGTCACCAACGTTGCTGACTGAACTTTGGCGATCAGGGACAGCAGTGTTGTCTTCCGTGTCGACTTTTGGCTGACTTTCCATCTGTCTTTTTACTTTTCTGCCTTCACTAGTGTGCATGAACTAGCTTTACAGATAGCAAACAGTTTCCAATAAAGAACCAGAAGCTTCTTGCTGTTTTGTGGTGTTTTACTGAAAGACTGTAAAACTGTAACATACAAAAATAAAAAGAGCATATTACAATATCAATATGATGAATATACAATACAAACTAAATAAGTAGTCTAGAAATAACTAAAACCTTCAAATCACGATCGCATAGCAAGCAAATAACACAATGCTACTTTACATAGAAAATGCCATAGAGAAGCTAACGCTACTAGCGTCACATATTTCCTTACAAATTACGAATAGAAAACATGCTAAAATGACTAAAAACGATATCAAAGGAAAGCTAATATCTCTATGAAACAAATACTTACAGACAGATATTCGTCAGAGACCAAAATGATAGTTTATAAACTTTAACACTCCGGAGTTTGACTTGCAGTTATTATTATTATTTCTTTATTTCAGACCCATGGGTCCATATAAATATACAACATATATAAACAACCAAACACCAAACACAATTTAAAAGACATACAAGCTTTCTTTCCAATGCTTCCAAAAACAAGAAAAATACTTTGTATCACTCAATGCAATGTAATTTAAGACCCTAATAATACTATTTTTTGAAACACTCAATCTACATATAAAATTATACATACATTTTCTTAAAACAGAATTCAACGTAGGCACATTATAAACCACAAACATTTGGCTTGCACTTGACCACCTTGGGTGCTTAAGCAAAATTCTTAGTGCATCATTGAATGCCACCTGAAGCTTTCTCATCTTTGTTTTAGAGTATTTACACCAAAGGTGGGCTGTATATAAAGAAGTACAATATGCCCTTAATAGAGTTATTTTAACCTCATCTGTACACAAACAAAATTTACGAGCAAGCATATTAGCCTGCCCATACAGTTTACAGCACTGGCGCTGCACATCATCATCATCATTTAAATCATTTTTAATGATGTGACCTAGGTATTTTACTTTATTTACTACATTTAAAACTTGGTCATCTAAATAAAAAGAAGGAACATTTAATTTATGGTCTTCTTTGGCTTTAACAATCATGATAACACTCTTTTTAATATTGAATTTTATGTCATGCTTCATACCATAGCTTGAACAAATTCGAAGCAACTGTTGTAAGCCTGCACTGTACGGAGACATAATAACAATATCGTCAGCATACATCAAATGATTAATGATACTATCACCTATCAGGCATCCAGTCTTACACTCATTTAATTCCACCGAAAGACCATCCACATATAAATTAAAAAGAAGGGGTGACAATAACCCCCCCTGCCGAACCCCATTCGTCGTATAAAACGGCTCCAAAACATTATCACCCCATTGCACTTTTAGAGTTTGATGTATGTACCAAAAATGTAAAATTCTTATCATATATGGGGAGACCCCTCTTTCTTGCAGTTTTGTAAATACCTTAGTATGATTAACTCGATCAAACGCCTTCGAAGCATCTAAGAAACACATAAAAACTGTGGAATTATGAGAATTGAACTTACTAGCTACTTCTTTTAACGAATATATGCATAGATCAGTGCCATGGTTACTTTTAAAGCCGAATTGATTATCCGTAGTTATTAAATATTCTTTAATCCTATCCATGAGGATTTGTTCAAATATTTTAGAGAGGACACTTGCCAAAGCAATTGGCCTATAGTTTTCTGTCCCAGTTATTTTACCCGTTTTATCTTTAATAACAGGAAACACAAAAAAAAAAACACAAAGCAAGTAACACTGAGATCCTAGAGCTAGCGTGTTTCAAATGTTCAGCTGTTATGCGGTCTGGACCACCAGCTTTATTATCGGCCAGTTTCTCGATTGCGTACTTAACCACATCAGGTGTAATAATCATACCTAGATCATTTGATACATGACCAACTTTAAATTCCTTCCTCTCAACACAATTAAAAAGACCTTCATAATATTTTCTCCACAAGTTGAGAATATCCTCAGCCCCAACAGCCCCATATATGCTATTCGGCATAGGTATTTTCCTGTTATTGATAGCATTAACTTCTTTCCAAAATTCGTAAACATTATTTTGCTGAAGGTTCTTGGCCATTGAGTTAGCTCTCATGGACAGCTCGTTCCTTTTTATATATCGCAGAGCGTATTTAAATTTAGCATTTGCCAATTTCTTATCCTTGGCATTCTCCAACACCGGCTCTCGCTCGCTTTCCATCTCTGCCGTGATGCCTGATTCTCTGTCTCATGTGCGCTCGCTCTAGATTCAGGGAGATTTTAACTCATTTGCGGCATAACTAGTCGATCACAAGTGGCTCAACAGGTAAATCTATAGATAAACTCATCTTTCAGGCATTTGACCGACCGGGTTGACATTTCAGTGTGAGAAATCGGGGGTGTGGCGTGTGAGCGTGTGAAACCAATCAAATGCGTGTCTCACGGCCAATGCGTGAGAGTTGGCAGCTCTGCGGCCTTAAGATTATATTTTTTAACCCTTTTTTGGCAAAAAGGTCTACTGGCATCATCTAAGCAACCCACTATTTCATCATACATCTTACATAGATTGTACTTGTGCTTAGGATTCTTAAATCCAGCATTATCACACACAACAGTATCATTTGGCACTTCTATATTGCTCAACCTCTTCTCTGTCAATAATTTATATCTCAAAAGATCATTTGCTGTGAGTCTTGCCCAGTCTAATTTACTTTTTCGTTCAGAATGTTCACATTTAGTCAACTCAGGTAAACTTTCAACATTTAGCATAATTGCAATTGGTATGTGGTCAGTTGTAGCTAAGTTATATAATATTTCAAGTTTATCTAGGGAAGCATGTGCATCTGCTGTACATATACAGTGATCCAGCCAGGAAGTTGTATTCCATGCCTCACTTATATATGTAAAGCTATCTGCAGGCAATAATGTTTGGCTGGAAAAAACCAACTTGCTATCCAGGCAAAACCTGATTAGCTGCTGTCCAAACAAAGAATTATTATCAGCTATGTCAGCATTCAAATCCCCCAATATAAATATACTAGTACATACATTTTCATTTATAAAAGCACTTATAAAAGCAAGCATATTCATATATTCATCTTCATTTTAGCTACATTCATATGGAGCGTACACGTTCAAAATTACAAAGACCTTTTCATTATGCTCCACTTTGATTGCTATACACCAGTCGGCTTCTAATCTAATCACAGTAATCAGAGGGTCGTATTTCTTATGCCAAAAAATGGCCACGCCACCAGGTATTCTGCCACGCATTATTCTCTTACTTAAGTCAGTTGTGGATTCTCCAACTCCATGGAAATCCTCATGCATGGAGTTAAGTTTATCTAGATCTTTTTTGGATAAAAAAGTCTCTTGTAAACATAGAATGTCCGCATTCTCCAAGAGTTTGTCAATAACAAACCGTTGAGCTTTATCACTAACATTCCGACCCAAGCGCAAACCTCTGGAGTTATATGACACAACTCTAAGATTCATAGATCATATTCATGATACAGTAGACGCAAGCGCCTCAGATGCCGACACTCTTCTCAGGCTATTAGATGTTCCTATATTCACAAGGCCAGCATTTGCCCTGGGTTTGCGAGCCTCAAAAAATCGTCGTACAAATACTCCATGTGTCCAAATCTGTGGCTCATATACATCTTCCACTTTATCACATTCGACAGTTACTTTAAAGGAACTGTATCTATTCTGAGCAGTATCCATCTTTTGGCAAACAACATCACAATGGAGTTTATCCTTCAAATAATTGGCCAGTGTCTCAGAGTCTAGATCAGGCGAAAATTTAGTGGGAAAAACACTCACCCGCTTAGTCTTCACAACTTGTATATTCCCCTCAGGACAAGTTCCGACAATGCCATTTGGCTTCTTCCCTCTTGATTGATTTAGACGAGGCTTGGGCTGTACATCATCGTTCTCACTCTAATACTTTAGTCGGCGACCCTCCTTCACCACCCGACTCCATGCAGGCGACACAGCCAGAGTACCCCTCGATTGCACCTCCGTCGCACCTTCTACTTTAGCGACATCTCGAGCCGAAGTCCCAGTCATCAGCACAGCACTCCGCCCACTCCGACTAGGGGCCTCCTCACCAGACCGGGCGGCAACCACCGTCGCACCACTCACTCCACCCAGCTCAGGCCGCCCACCATCCAAGGACACACGACGCTCCGCCCGAAGTCCACTCTGGGCTGGCTCCATGTCATGCCGGGAAATGGATGCGTCCCCACCGCCAGGATCAAGTTGTTCAATCACACATACTCGTTGGTTTATACCAGCCGTCATCTGCCGAAGATCTTCACAGACATTAGTCTGCGTAGACATGGCCTGTTTCATATCGGAGATATCCGAGCTTAACCGCTCAATTTTTCCAAGCAGGCAAGAAACATCGAGGCTATTAAAAGTAACCGTCGGTAGTTCGTCCAGGTAGTGTGAGACAAAGCGAGGGATACTTTCGCCGGCCTCGTTAAGCAATTTTAAACAGCTCTTAACATTGTTCACATCCTTTTGCGGCCCCTTATGTGCCACACAGCGTTGAAAAGAGCTAGGGCAGAAATCAAAGAGAACTTTTTTAGAGTTCTCAATCCATTCCGTCCCAAAGTGATTCACAGCCAATAAAATGATGTCATCCTGGTTCAAAGTCTTCATCTTAATAACGAGAAAGTTTAAGAATTCATCCTCCTCTATTACTTGACCATCATTAGTCGTGTATATTACTGGTTTTATTCGAGGTTTCCTCGAAGCACTGCAGTGTGCATTCCTGCCACCTGCACCCGCCATGTTGCCTGGATCGAAACAGCCAGTGCAGTGCAGTGCCCGTGCAGTGAGAATGTTATGAGAACAACTGAGCTACGGAAACTCTGCGTGGACAAAACACAAGAGACTCAAAACTCAAATACCTCTTCTCACAAGAGGGCAGTACAGGTTTAGAGTTGTATTTGACAGTGGTACAAATGCATTTACAATAAAAGTGGGAAAAAAATCATGAAGTTGTGTTTATTTGATTGCATCGGGAATTAGTTCATACAGATGGTTCTGTTGGGTCCACAGCAGCACTAAGTCCAGCCGGGTCATCAGGACTCAAAGGGCAGTCACTCTCAGGGACATGGACACCACAGTTGGGATCACAGCGTATACGGCCACTACTTTCCCAGTCAATCAAAGGGATGTGCAAATCCTGTAAGATAAAGTCATTATTTCTCCTGCCACAAATGCATGGTGTTTTTGAGTATAATTCACAAATATTTACCTCATTGTACTCTTCGGAGTTGTGCTGTAGACCCATGTGCCACAGTTGATTTGGGAGGTTGATTCCTCTCAGTTGAAAGGGGGTGATTGTCCCAACCATCTCTGAATACATCAAGCTGGGCTTGCAGGCGGGGAATAAAAACATAATTGCAGCAGAAGAGATGAACACTACTGGACAGGTCAAGGAGACCATCCCCCTCCAGCTGGTGCAGAACACTGCAGAAGTGGCATGTGACTGCTGTGAACACATCTCGCCAGAGACGTTCAATTCTGTTAAAAGCACAAATTTATTTCAGCATTTAGAATATTCCTGTCCAGAAAAAAGTTACTCCAGAATAACTAGCGTGTCAATAAAAGAAAAAGAAAACAAGACAATAACAACAAATTAAGAACTATAGTTTGCAATATAATAGTACTGTTAAATATATATATAAAATATTTATTACAAATAAATACTGTACTCATGATAATGGATACCTCTGATTATGTAAACTTTTCCCTGCAATGAAGCTGTTTCTCCCGGATCCTCGGATGGAGAACATAAGGCGAGCCACATCAACATTTTCCACCCCATGGTCACCACGAACCCTTGAGAAGTAAATGTGGCAGAATTCAAGACTGCATCATTTTTTACAATTCATATAATTGACAACTTAATATGCTTTAATAAGACAAGCTAATATGCGATTCATACAAAGTACAATCAGTTGTTTAGTTAAGAGTAAAATATAAATTTAACTACAAGGTTCACCTTTCTGGTAAGCCACATCTCTCAACAGCTTCATTATAGAAGGCAATGGTAGTGGAGGCCTTGTTGTTATTGGCAATATGTTGCTATTGGTCGATATGCATCAGCGATCTGGGGCCTGGGACAGAGTATGTCCTGCGTACCACACACCGCAACTCTGACATTCTTGTTACAATCCCTAGTGTCAACTCTGTGCATTGATGCACGAACCCTCTGCCACTGCACTCGATGTCCCTGTGCCCGCATCAGTCCCAACATCATTCAGTACCCGGCATGTGGGTTGCTGGAGTGAATGTCTGACACCAGGATGTCAAGTTGATCATCAGTTAAGTCACTGTACAGATCCCTAACAGAAAATCCCCAATCATTCATATGTCTCTGCAGTGTCCACCTAGAAACCCCACAGATAGGCCCATATTAAGTAGCTCAGACACATATTCATGGGATATTATAACTCTGGGGCGGCCACTATTTCCCCTCTCCAGGGAAACTGTTATACATGTTTCCTTCTCATTTTGCACAGAGACTAGGCGATGCACCTCAGTAAGGGCATCAGACACTGCATGAAGGATCTGAAGCTGGCTTGACACTGCACTGAGTACAACAAGCTCCTGTGAACATACAAACTCTAAATAGTCAAGGTCTAGAGGGGCACAATCAAGGAAACTTGATAGTCTGATGTAGAGCCTGTCCAGTAAATGACCGAGCAGCATTTCCTAGAGAGAACACAAATATAATGTTACAAAACCAGTTCAAACTAATCCTTCCAGTATCTCAAAAATATTGACTGCCTAAATTATACATCCAGACTATGCCAAAAAAGATTATAAAACATGACTCAAGTCACCTTCATTTATATAGCTAACACGACACCATTCTAACAGAAAAGTCCATGACTGGACTATAATAATATAACATTTTTGCATTAAACAAACCTGAAATTAAAATACTGGAATCATATTTGTTATAGTCGTGGCACAGAGAAACAATGATAAATATAAACTAACATTATCGCTCACTCACTATACTCAAACTTGGTTTCATGAGGAAGCGCCTGTTTCCAAGTGGTCTGTCACAGGTCAGCAGACGTGATTTAGTGGGACACTGCAGGGCACATGGGAGTGAGATAACTTACTATTCTTAAACTATGTAAATATTGATTTTATATTACATGAAACATCTATTTGCAGTAACGTTGGATTACAATCATTGTTTAAATCATTTAGAGGCTTTATAAAATGTTAATTAACCCCCTCTGTGTCTCTCTGCAGCTTCCAATTTTGAGTCCGCTTCCCTGTGTAATTATTACTGGGCTCTGACATCCCTTTACTTTACTATGGTATTCCTATAAAACTTAATACCCTCCAAAATCAAACAAAACTAACCAAAAAAAAAAAAAAAGAAGCATGGTAACTGTTACCCATAGTTCCCTTTCGAAGGGAACTCAACAATACGTCATCGACGTTATGGGGGGAACGCCTCAGGCGTGACAGGTGTCTGAAATCAAGTATCAACTCACAGCAATCATGTTGACTGGCGACAGCCCGTGCATCATCAGCTCGAATGATGAGCGCGTCAATCTGGATGTATAAAAAGTGCGCCTTGAAACCGTGACAACATCTTTTCGTCTTCAGGGACTGTTTGTCTGTTTTGAGTAATCAACAATGAAGCGTGCAGAGAAGGGGAAAATACTTTCCGCAAGTGTGCCGACCCGTGTCCCAGATATTTTCTGCCTGGGAGAAGAGCACGCGCGGGGAGTTCTCGAGGGAACTTCCTGCGCAAACTGTGAGCGTTTTTCTCTGAAAACGCTCCGTTCTCGTCTGTCCCACTTCTCGAGGGAAGTGGGCGCGGCATCTGAACCCCGCGGTGTTGGTCCCGCTCGGGCTGAGGCTCAACGGCGCGTGAGCTCGTGGGGCTCTCAGATGGAGCTGGCAGATCAGCTGGAGAGGGGCGTTAACCTCACGGATGATCTGCCAGCTGACGAGGATGAGTTACGGGTCGTTGTAGAGGAGGTTCTTTCTCTTTCTGATGGATCTGTGTCTGATTCTCTTCGGGCCGGGCAGGAGTCGGCTACTGATGATATCAGTCTGGTTAGGACTTAACCATCTCAGCCCTCCTGCCCAGTGTACGCTGATTTGGTGGATGTTATGGGGCGCGCCACCAACAGATTGCAGTTGCAGTGGAGGCGCGTCCGGGAGGAACCTGTTCGTGGTGTTTTGGACGATCGGTTCCTTCCTACCCATAAGCCACCAGCTCGGACGAGCCTTCCATTCCTTCCCAATCTCCATTTTGAGATCGAGAGGGCATGGAAGAACCCGTTCTCCGCGCGTCTTCATCTACATCAGCAGGCTAGTTTCGCTGCTGTGGATGGGGCCGCGGAGCACGGGAATGTGTCGACGCTGCCGGTCGAGACGTTGGCTAACTATCTCGCCTCTGATCGGTCTTCGTCACTGGGAGCCCCGACCCTGCCATCCAAGCCACTTAAGATTACATCAGGCGGCTATGGTGGCCACGGAGAGGCTTCTGTGGCTCAACCAGGCTGACATCGGGGAGAAAGAAAAAGCCTTTCTCCTCGATTCGCCGGTTTCGCCTTCTGAGCTTTTCGGACCTTCCGTTGAGACGGTGGTCGATAAGTTCAGGGAGGCGTGGGCGCGCTCTGCGGCATTTAAGAGCTGCATGCCGCGGAGGTCCTCGGCCCAGCCCAGGCAGCCGGGAGGGCATTGTCCGTTGTGGTCTGAGGATCACAGACAGACTCAGAAGGCCAGTGTCGCTTCCTGTGCATCCCCTTCTCCTAGCAGGGGGAGCAGGGCGCGCAGGAGGCATAACTCCCGCGGGAGGCAGGATCTCAGGGAGGTGATCCAGAGTAAACGTTCTCGGACTGAACGTTAGACATCACCTCCCTGGATCTTGTCTCTTAACCATTGTGAAGCAGTAGAACTCAGGTTTCTGAGTCCTTGAGTCCTGATGTGCTTCATTTCGCACGCTGCAGGTTTTATGTTGAGTGAAAATGTTTTTTTTCTGCGCAAATAACAATTTTCTCTTCAGAACTCGCCTCCTGTACAATAAAAAAGAGCCGGGGAAAACATGTTTGGCAAGCAAAGGTAATGTAGAATTGTAAGGTGAGCTGAGCTCCCACATGTGGTCGCCAGGTTACAGGCCTCACCAGGCCTTCCAGGCTATGAGCTTCCATATGTCAGGTCACAGGCCTTATCCAGCCTTCCTGACTATGAGCTCCCACATACTGTGGTTATCAGGTTACAGGCCCCACCCGGCCTTCCTGATATGAGCTCCCACATACTGTGGTCGCCAGGTTACAGGCCTCACCGGCCTTCCTGGTTATGAGCTCCCACATACTGGGTTTCAGGTTACAGGCCTTACTAGGCCTTCCTGAATATGAGCTCCCACACACGGTGGTCGCCAGGATACAGGCCTCGCCAGGTCTTCCTGGTTATGAGCTCCCACATGCTGTGGTCGCCAGGTTACAGGCCTCACCGGCCTTCCTGATATGAGCTCCCACATACTGTGGTCGCCAGGTTACAGGCCTCACCGACCTTCCTGGTTATGAGCTCCCACATACTGGGTTTCAGGTTACAGGCCTTACTAGGCCTTCCTGAATATGAGCTCCCACACACGGTGGTCGCCAGGTTACAGGCCTCGCCAGGCCTTCCTGATAAGAGCTCCCACATACTGTGGTAGCCAGGTTACAGGCCTCACCGGCCTTCCTGGTTATGAGCTCCCAAATACTGGGTATCAAGGTTTTAGGCCTTTACCAGCCTTCCTGATATGAGCTCCCACACACGGTGGTCGCCAAGTTACAGGCCTCACCCGGCCTTCCTGATAAGAGCTCCCACATACTGTGGTAGCCAGGTTACAGGCCGCACCGGCCTTCCTGTTATGAGCTCCCACCTTCTGTGCTCGCCAGGTTACAGGCCTCACAGGCCTTCCTGATATGAGCTCTCACCTTCTGTGCTCGCCAGGTTACAGGCCTCACCCGGCCTTCCTGGTTATGAGCTCCCACATGCTGTGGTCGCCAGGTTACAGGCCTTGCCAGGCCTTCCTGGTTATGAGCTCCCACATGCTGTGGTCGCCAGTTTACAGGCCTCATCGGCCTTCCTGATATGAGCTCCCACATACTGTGGTCGCCAGGTTACAGGCCTCACCCGGCCTTCCTGAGTATGAGCTTCCACATGCTGTGGTTGTCAGGTTTCAGGCCTCACCGGCCTTCCTGATATGAGCTCCCACTTACTGTGCTCGCCAGGTTACAGGCCTCACCGGCTTTCCTGGTTATGAGCTCCCAAATACTGGGTATCAGGTTACAGGCCTTACCAGCCTTCCTGATATGAGCTCCCACCTACTGTGGTCGTCAGGTTACAGGCCTCACCGGCCTTCCTGGTTATGAGCTCCCACATTCAGTGATCACCAGGCTTCAGGCCTCCTCGGCCTTCCTGGTTATGAGTTGTCACATGTCAGGTTTCAGGCCTCACCAGGCCTTCCTGAATGTGAACTCCCACTCACTGTGGTCGCTAGGGTGTGGTTGTGAGCTTTCACCTTCCAGGTTGTAGGCCTCATTAGGCCTTCCTGAATGTGAGCTCCCACACATTTTCACTATCAGGTTACAGGCCTCATCTGGTCTTCCTGATTATTTTAAAACCATACTTATGGTAAGTCACACGACGGAACGTCTTGTGTACTTTCTAAAATCCATTTTCATGGTAAGGATCATGCGCTGTATGCTTCGGTCCCTTCCTATGTGGCCCAGACCCAGGTCTTTCACCACGGGTCCCACTCTAGATGCGTCCTGTCGTCAAGGTTTGCTACGACAGACGCCTTTTTCTGATCCAGGCCTTCCTGGATTCGGAATAACTAAATACACGCACTTTTGTTTCATGTACTTTCTAAAATCCATATTTATGGCCTATCTGGAAGTAGCCCCACATGGTGTGGTTGTAAGGTTACAGGCCTTGTCAGGCCTTCCTGATATGAGCTCCCTCCTACTGTGGTTGTCAGGTTACAGGCCTCGCCAGCCTTCCTGGTTTTGAGCTCCCACATTCAGTGGTCACCAGGCTTCAGGCCCCCTCGGCCTTCCTGGTTATGAGTTGTCACATGTCAGGTTTCAGGCCTCTCCAGGCCTTCCTGAATGTGAACTCCCACTCACTGTGGTCGCTAGGGTGTGGTTGTGAGCTTTCACATGTCAGGTTGCAGGCCTCATCAGGCCTTCCTGAATGTGAGCTCCCACACATTTTGACTATCAGGTTATAGGCCAGATCTGGCCTTCCTGGTCATGTCAAAACCATACTTATGGTAAGTCACATGATGGCACATCTTGTGTACTTTCTAAAATCCATTTTTATGGTAAGGGTCATGCGCTGTACACTTCAGTCCCTTTCTATGTGGTCCAGACCCAAGTCTTTCACCTCGGGTCCCACTCTAGATCTCGTCAAAATATGCTACGACAGACGCCTTTCTGGCTAACTTCTTCATTCTGATCCAGGCCTTTTCTGGACTCAGAATGACTAAGTACATGCACTTTTGTTTCATGTACTTTCTAATGTAGCCCCCACGTGGTATGGTAGTCAGGTTGCAGGCCTTATCAGGCCTTCCTGGTTATGAGCTCCCATATTCTGGGTCTCAGGTTACAGGCCTCACCGGCCTTCCTGATATGAGCTCCCACACACTGTTGTCGCCAGGTTACAGGCCTCACCCGGCCTTCCTGGTTATGAGCTCCCACATGCTGTGGTCGCCAGGTTACAGGCCTCACCCGGCCTTCTTGGTTATGAGCTCCCACATGCGGTGGTCGCCAGGTTACAGGCCTCACCCGGCCTTCCTGGTTATGAGCTCCCACATGCTGTGGTCGCCAGGTTACAGGCCTCACCCGGCCTTCCTGGTTATGAGCTCCCACATGCGGTGGTCGCCAGGTTACAGGCCTCACCGGCCTTTCCTGATGTGAGCTCTCAGGTACTGGAGCTCCCCACATAGGGGGTAATCAGGTCTTTGGCCTCAGCAGACCTTCCTGGTTTTGATCCCTCTCTTACTTCCTCAGTGTTCAGGACGAGCACTGGGTAGGCCCATGGATTGAGTGGACGACTTCCGTCATTTCTTGAGGTTGAGTTACACTCTCCAGGTGGTCCCGTCTCTGTGATCCGGAACTGAATGGTTTCTGCCAGCTTTGCAGGCCTTCAGTTTTGAACGCCTTTTCCAAGGCAGTTTCCAGAGGCTCTGTCTCGGACAGACAGGCAATGGCCAGACTGTGCGTCTTAGTATAGATCATGCCTGGTAGCATTGTCAGGAGGCATGTTTTCCCGTATAGTGACTGACTGGGAGTCCCTTGAGTCCCCTAGCCACACTCCCTGGAAGGGACCCCTTCTATTTGGAAGTTGGTCCTAAGCCTTTGAGCTGGCCCAGATTTACCTCCTATGAACTATGTTCTGGCAGTTTTCTCGGTTCATTAGCTTGGGCTATGACCGGTAGGGAGTGCTGTCACTGACAGCCCAACGTGACCTAGGGTGAGTGGTTTTTAGTGTCCTTTGTATTACTGGTGATGACAGTTGTCACTGCCATTGGGCATGCACTCCCCTCAGTATGGCGGCGTGGGTATTTCGTTCCCCATAACGTCGATGACGTATTGTTGAGTTCCCTTCGAAAGGAAACGTCTCAGGTTACGACTGTAACCTATGTTCCCTGAGAACAGGGAACGAGACAATACGTCTCCCTGCCATACCTCGGGGCCTGCCTGCAACAGTCCCTTCAGACGATAGGATGTTGTCACGGTTTCAAGGCGCACTTTTTATACATCCAGATTGACGCGATCATCATTCGAGCTGATGATGCACGGGCTGTCGCCGGTCAACATGATTGCTGTGAGTTGATACTTGATTTCAGACACCTGTCACGCCTGAGGCGTTCCCCCCATAACGTCGATGACGTATTGTCTCGTTCCCTGTTCTCAGGGAACATAGGTTACAGTCGTAACCTGAGACGTTTTCTAAGCATAGTAAATTCTTATAAAGGCAATATTACATTAGGTGCATACTTGATATGATACTGACCTGCAAAGTGCCATCCTGTTCTGTCATTTATCTAAAAGGTAAAGCAGAAGAGAAAATAAGGAATACATTGTTTATTATTAGGGTATCAACTAATATGAGATGGTTAGCAAAGTTAACAGTGCAGGACATCTAGTGTTAGCTTACCTTTCGTGAAACAAGAAAGCCTAACCTAACTAAGAAACACTGATAACCAACGTAGCCGACCAGCGCACATATTTAAACTATAGACAAATGTATAAAGGTGAGTGATTTCGGAGAAGAAAAAAATTACAATTTTTGGCGTTGCGCCAAGCAACGACCCAAAGTAGCTCTTCTGATTGGCCGAAATCCTCTGATCTCTGAACAGTGCCGCCCACTGCCTCTACAACTCACTTTTGCTCCACATTTCACGGAGATATATGGTGCAAAAGGGAGAGCACGCAAAACTTGTCACTTGTGTTTGTGCTAGAAAAATATTTCAGGCATTTGTGAGAAAATATTCTACAAGTGTGCAACTCTCATTGGATGAATTCACATACTGATTTGCGGATGTGATTTGCACCAAATACTGTATACCTTCATATGAAACGCGTCCGAAAATGAACTATAACTCAGCGAATACTTGTCACACAGGCACGAGAGATTTTTCCTTATGAAGCTTGAATTCTCTTCTTTTAAATGAATAAATATATAAATAAATATTCTCAGTTTATGTAATCTGTATGAAAATAGAGAGATGTCAGTCTTTTTCTTTTCAGCTCATTATAGCTTATTAAGTGTTAATGTCAGAGGTGGAAAGAGTAATAAAATATTCTACTCAAGTAAAAGTACTACTACTTCAATTAAATTTGACTTAAGTACAAGTAAAATTACCGGTCTAAAAATCTACTCAAGTAAAAGTAAAAAGTAGCTAATTTAAAATTTACTTAAGTAAAAGTTACTGAGTTACTTTTTTAACAGCGGGGGTGGGGTGGGGGCTCTCCCATGTAGGGTTGTAATGGTATGAGATTTTCACAGTATGATAACGTCTCAGAAAATATCACGGTTTGCAGTATTAATCAATTATTAAATAAATAAACGGTATTATTAAATTATGGTTATTATTATCATCAGTTAAAATGACAGTTAAATTAAAGAAAACAGTTTTTTGGGGCTTTTATTACAAATTAAAAATTTTATAACAAATGCTTTTATTATAACAAACTTGAAAACATTTGTATGTTTTGTTTATTAAAATTTCAATAAAACATGTCTAATCAATTGAATTCAATTATTGATAATGAATTAGATTAACAACTTATTTTTAGCATTAATAATTTATTAAAATGTTTAAGAATAATATAGTCCTATGAAATGTATTTTATTCAGAAAATTAATGTTTCTTTTTATGATTTAATCCAAATATATTATCAAAAACGTCTCAGGTTACGACTGTAACCTATGTTCCCTGAGAACAGGGAACGAGACAATACGTCAACGACGTTATGGGGAACGCCTCAGGCGTGACAGGTGTCTGAAATCACTATCAAATCACGTCAATCATATTGACCGGCGACAGCCCGTGAATCATTAGCGTGAATGATTAACGTGCGACCTGGAAGTATAAAGGGGCGCCTTGCACACATGACAAATCACCTTATCGTCTGAAGGGACTGTACGGTAGGCAAGCCCCGAGGCATGGCAGGGAGACGTATTGTCTCGTTCCCTGTTCTCAGGGAACATAGGTTACAGTCGTAACCTGAGACGTTCCCTTTCGAAGGGAACTCAACAATACGTCAACGACGTTATGGGGAACGATATACCAACTCCGCCATGCTAAGGGGAGTGCATGCCAAGTGGCAGTGACAACTGTCAGAACCAGCAACTTCAAATGAAACGCTAGAACCACTCACCCTCAGGTCACACTGGGCTGTCAGTGACAGCATTCCCTACGGTCATAGCCCAAGCTACAGCCTCACAGAAAAACCTTCATAAACATGGTTAAATAAAAAGGTCTACCTGGGCCGGCTCCGGGCCTGGAACCACAGCTTCCGATTAGAAGGGGTCCCTTCTAGGGAATGTGGCTAGGGAACCCGAAGGAACCCCAGCCAGTCACTATTCAGGGGAACGTACTCACCCCGAAATGCCACCAGGACGGCCTGACCTGGCGTCAGTACATAGACACTAGTCTGGCCAAATCCTGTCTGTCTGAAGACAGAGCCTCTGGACAACAAAGCTTTAAGAAAGGCATCCAACCCGAGGGACTGCGAAGCTGGCAGTGAACCACTCGGCCCGGATCTCAGAGACGGGATATCCCGGAGAGTATGACTCAGCATAGTGCTTTCCAACCCTTGCTAGCGAGGGGAGTTTCTCTACTCGATCCACGGATCAACCCAGTGTCTGTGTTTCAAAACACTGAGGAGGCCTGTGAAGGCCTAAGGGCTGATCTAACTGGGAGGCCTCACGAGAGGCCTACGACCGTCTGACCAGACTCAGGAAGCCGCATGCTCATAGAGACCCTCGGTGAGGGGAGCACAGGTCTGCCTGGTAGGCAAACCAGGCTGTAGGCAGAAAAAGTTCCGGGAGGGAACCAATAGCAGAGAATGAACACTTTAGCGAGCCAGGGCGCAAGCTCACCTTCAGCAGCTGCCTATTAAGGCTAGCTGAAACTGATAGCAAGAGACCACTAGCTTCATAAACCCAGCACCACTAGGGAACGTTACAGGGAGGCCCGGAGAGGCCTACTACCTGATAGCCAACGTAAGTGGGAATTCACCTTCAGAGAGGCCCGTGAGGCCTACTACCTGATAACCACAGTAAGTGGGGTGCTCACCTTCAGGGAGGCCCAGAGAGGCCTACTACCTGATAACCACAGTATGTGGGGTGCTCACCTTCAGAGAGGCCAAGAGAGGCCTACTACCTGATAACCACAGTACGTGGGAACTCACCTTCAGGGAGGCCCGGTGAGGCCTGCTACCTTACAACCACAGTATGTGGGGAGCTCACCTTCAGGGAGGCCTGGTGAGGCCTACTACCTGACCGTACTCATTCAAGGAGGCCTGGAGGAGCCTACTACCTGATAATCACAGCATGTGGGAACTCACCTTCAGGGAGGCCTGGTGAGGCCTACTACCTGACACCCAAAATATTTGGGCGCTCACATTCAGGGAGGCCCAGAGCGGCCTACTACCTGACAGCCACAATATTTGGGAGCTCACCTTCAGGGAGGCCCAGAGAGGCCTACTACCTGATAGCCAACTTAAGTGGGAATTCGCCTTCAGGGCGGCCGGCTGAGGCCTACTACCTGATAACCATCTTAAGTGGGAATTCACCTTCAGGGAGGCCTGAGTGGCCTACTACCTGATAACCACTGTTAGCTTTGAGCCCTGAGTCCGGGTGATAGTATAAGGTGGCCTGCTAAGGCCAGCCAGCTGGGGACTCGCCTATCAGGGAGGCCTGGTCGGGCCTACTAGCTAATAGCAAGTCATATTCTGCTATAAAGTACACTGTTGGGAACCATACTACACAAGCATAATTTACTAATGGGCTTCCAGTAGCGCTATAAGGTATGTCCCACAATGTTGGGACTCACCTCCGAGGAGGCCTGTTTAAGGCCTACTACCCATCAGTGAGTCAACTGCCCGAACCACCAAGGCCAACCACGTGAGCTGGCCTACAGTGCCCTCTAGGGGGCTGTCCAATCAAGGAGGCCTGCTGAGGCCTACTACCTAATGGCGCAGCCTTCGTTGGCAGCAAAGCTGTTTACGCAGCGCCTACAGCATCCTGGTGCCTAATCACATTGCCCATGGCAGTGTACTCCGCAAAAAAGCTAGCACCCTTAAAACAAGGGGAGTACAACATACGCCACTCTGCCTCAACGGAGGCCCCATTAGTCAGGGGCCTACCATCTATGCATGGGCGTCAGCTCAGGGCAATGCTCTGGCTTCAGGGGAGCGTACTTCGACCAAAGAAGAAGTGAAGCTTACTTCATACTCGACCCGAGCCATAGTGGTGCGAGGTAGGATAAACAGAACTGGGAGTGAAGTGCTCAGACCTACCCTGTATCACAGGGGGATACTCACACCTCACCCTGAGGTTACCAGGGTCCGGGCCTGCCAGCGGCTCTAGGGGTGACAGAAATTTATCTGTGCCCAACCTAGGGGAGTGGGGCTTGAATGAAAGCCATCCACCTACAACCTAGCGCTCGAGCAGTAGCTCAGCGAGGTGAGTGAAGCCTAAACTGGCGGCCTAAATCCGTAGGCCAGTTCTGCATGGCAGGGTCGGGCAGGAAACCCAGTCTTCTTCGTGAAGCGAAAGACGGCCTAACCCTGCTCAATAAAGACATATATACCACGGAGGCCTGTTTGAGGCCTACCATGTCCTTACAAACCATCCTCTGCACCATGCTGCATTACTCTAGTCACCCCAGAATGCAGAGAAGGGGGCGGGCCTTGGCCTAACGACTCCCATGGGAGGAGGCTGTTTATACAGGGATGCTAGAAACCTACATTCACAAAGTGAAGGTTCAGAGGAAGCAATGCTAAATTTTAGCAGAGCACTTCTATTATCCCTGGCACAGCCTAGGCCAGCTACAGAGGCGGCCCTGGTGAGGGCCAGCCTGCAGGCATAGATCTATCTGAGGGCTCGGAGGAGCCACAGCCTTACTAAAGAATATAGTCTGTATTATTCCATACAAAGGGCTGCATGATCGCTCAGCCTAATGAAAACCCAAACAGAGCTCAAGGGGCGAAATACTCAGGAAGAAGTCAAACGGACCCGTGGGCCGGACATAAGATCTATCTGAAGCTCTAGCGTCAGTCAACACTCTAAGTAAAAAATTCTAAGAGAGAGACCAACTACTCTACCCTGAGGTGGCTAACAGCCCGAAGGCTAACATAGTTATCGTTCTGGCCACCTAATGGGGAACTTCAGGGCCCTAATAATCCAGGAAACTTCTCTTACCTTATTACCTGATGACATAGCAAATGACATGACCCCATAGCTCTATACAGGGAACGAGGTCTGTAGAGAGATACATTTCGGAATTTTAATTCACAAAATTGACTCTTGAAAAGACCAGACAGCTCACCTGCGGCGTGCGGAGTGAAGACTCGCCAGATAGTTCTTTATGAACCTGGGGTCCACCACTTTACATGCCTGAAAGAGGCGTTTCTACTAACCAAGCCTAGGCGGGCCATCGGAACATCGTTCTTATCATAGGCCCAGCGCCAGGCCTGATGTAATGCACGTCTGGGGAGTCAGAAGAGAGGAGAGGGCTGGATTTCTCTTTTGAATGAAGCCCTCCGGGGAGATTATCCATCAGCGACGCTGTATGCGCTTGTGCTGGATAACCTCCCTCAGATCCCTCTTCTAGCGGGAGTCACGCCTTTCCTGCGCCCTGTTCCTCCACAGAGGGGGCGCACGAGAGGCGACACTGGCTCTCTGGCCCTGTCTATGGTCCTCAGACCGTGAAGGGCCAGGCCCTCCCGCCTGCCTGGGCGTGGAACCGGATCTCAGCGGTATGCAGGTTTTTTCCTAAAAGCAGCTGAGCGCGCCTTCGCCTCCCTGAACTTCCCAAGCCCCGCCTCCACGGAGGGGCCAAAGAGTTCAGAGGGCGAAACCGACGAATCGAGGAGAAAGGCCTTCTCTTTCTCCTCAACGTCGGCCAGGTTTAACCAAAGCTGTCTCTCCGTGGCCACCATCGCCGCCATCGACCGACTGATCGTGGCAGCAGTCTGTTTGGTGGCCCGGAGCGCAAAAACCGTGGTTCGGCGCGGCTCAGTAACCGCCTCAGGGGACATCCCTGCCCCCTGGTCGAGATCCTGCAGCAGGTCGGCCTGGTATGCCTGCAGCACCGCCATGGTGTGCAGGGAAGCACCAGCCTGAACTGCTGCCGTGTATGCTCTGCCATTCAAACGCGCTGTTGTCTCTAGCGGTTTGGATGGCAGAAATGGAGCTCTCAGTGTCGACGCCTGCCCAGACATGAGATAGTTCGCAAACGACTCGTCAAATGGGCGGCATCGACACATACCCATGCTCTGCGATCCCCTCAACATCAGCGAAATTAACCCGCTGATGTCAGTGAATACTGGCAGAGAATGGGCTCTTCCATGCCCTCTAGATCTCTGTGTGAAGATCAGGAAGGAATGGATTAGGCTCACCTGAGCTGGTGGTGTATGGCCGGGGAGAAACCGATCGCCGAGCCTACCGCGAGCGGTCTCTCCTCTAGTGCGTTGCCATGACAGCTACAGCCTGTTGGCGGCGCGCTCCACAACATCCACCAGACCTGCATACACGGGGCAGGGTGGCTGAGAGGGTTCAGGATCTACCTGATTATAAACCTCCTTAGCCATCTCCTGCTCGTCCTGAAGAGCAGCAAGAGCACCTGCTTCGCCCTCGTCAGCCGTCGAATCATCTGAGAGGTTTACAGCACTCTCAAGATGATCGACGAGCTCTATCTGGAAGCCCATGATGCAAGTCGCCGCTCTGCCTCGGCACGAGCGGGACCACGAGAACCAGACGTTGAACCCCCTTCACTCGAGAAGAGGGCCAGACGAGAGCGAGCGTTTTAAAAGAAAAACGCTCACAGTTCACACAGAGGATTCCCTCGAGAATCTCCCGTGCGCGCTCTTCTCCCAGGCAAGAAAAAGCACACTCGTGTGCTGTACATTTAATTTTCTTACCGTTTCATTGAGTAGCGTTTTCAAACAGACAGTCCCTGAAGACGATGAGATGATTTGTCATGTGTGCAAGGCGCCCCTTTATACTTCCAGGTCGCACGTTAATCATTCACGCTAATGATTCACGGGCTGTCGCCGGTCAATATGATTGACGTGATTTGATAGTGATTTCAGACACCTGTCACGCCTGAGGCGTTCCCCATAACGTCGTTGACGTATTGTTGAGTTCCCTTCGAAAGGGAATTATGGTAATCAAATGAAAATTTAAACTTGTGTCCTTTTATTTTTTGGGGAAGAGCTGCAAAAACAGATTTACTAAATTAAACCATTGACAAAAAATATATTCCTTAAATAATGTTTAAATAAATTGTATTATTATTGTTGTTATTATTATTATTTTGAGAAGTACGTTCTATTGTAGCCTATGCCTACAATAGTAATATATTTCTGTCATAATTTCTCCTAGTTAAACCAAACTTAAATTTTGACAGGTTGTAGTGTTTCAAAGTGTATTTGACGATGGTTTTTCTCAAATAAAATGATGAAAATGCTCATTAAGCGTTCTCTCAGAGCAGCTCTGGAAATGTCCATGTATTCATGTCCTCAAATTGTTTGTGAGACGCTGAAAACACCACGCGTACTTGAGTATGTAGTAGAACAAGCGGAGCAGCTCATTCACACCGATTCACAGAAACGCAGAACAAGCAGGTTATATATTTACATAGCAGTATTTTTGCGCTTAAATATTCACAGACCATGTCACGATTGGATTTATTGCACAGTTCTACTTTCCATGTATTCATCCATCCATCATTTTGTGTGTTTTATGTGACATCTGCATTATGTAAATTCTATTTTCATGACTGGATTCCGGGATTCCCTCTGCATCACTTATAATCGGGACATACCTTTATCTGCAGGAGGGATGGTGTCCTATCTATCCTCCTTTTGCAGCCACTTTGTGTCCACATTTTTTGCAAATTGGATATCTATCCTCGAGGACAACCACACTTTTTTCTACATCCAAAGTATTTCCATACTGGCCATAATTCACTTTATAAGAATTCGAGGGTGCTTCGCTGTCAGCTTCAGCTGGGTCTGCGTCACCTTTTTTGCGCGTTTTTTCTCCCGCCCTTCAATCAATGCAGTAGTTTCCGGAGTGTGATTTTTTTTTTCTCCCTTGTATTATTATTTTTTACTCAGTAACGGATATGATTTCAAATGTAGCAAAGTACAATACTTCAAACAAAACGTACTTAAGTAAAAGTAAAATTACAGATTTTAAAAACTACTTAAAAAAGTAGAAGTACACAAAAAAACGACTCAATTACGTAACGCGAGTAAATGTAATTCGTTACTTTCCACCTCTGGTTAATGTGACACGCCCACGGAGAGCGCGCGCTATTCAAACGCAAATGATCTGAAGCAAGCCATGCAAACATGCCAACACCCACTCAGCTGGATAAAACACATCAAGTTTAATAAGAATCATGGTACTTTACGTCTTCTTGCTACGCTGTGAGGAATAATACTATCGTAATAATCCTAGACAATTTACCTCAGAAGTGCTGGTAGTAGGCTATCATTTCGAGGAGCAACGGATCCAGCTGATGTGAACAGTAAGTTCTTTATTCTTAAGTGCTTTGTTCTAATCGCGATATGGAATAGTGTTTGTAAACCGCAAAAAGACTGTTTAAATATGAATTGCTTGTCTGTGTGTGAATGAATGGACGGCACAGACGCGCGCGCTGTTGTTTACTACAGCTGTACAGCGTGCATCTGTGCATTTTTACATGAACACATCCAAACTATATTACTATAGCCTACTGAGATGAGTAAAAATAGACTGAAATATATGTTGAAATAAAATGTCTTTGTATAAGCAACAAACTGCAAATGTGACCCTGGACCACAAAACCAGTCGTAAGTCGCACGGGTATATTTTTAGCAATAGCCAACAATACATTGTAAGGGTCAAAATGATCGATTTTTCTTTTATGCCAACATCATTAGTATATTCAGTAAAGATCATGTTCCATTAAGATATTTTGTAAATTTCCTACCATAAATATATATAAAAAATATTTTTGTGAATGGATGCAGCAAAATCGCGCAAAAAAAAAAAAAAAACACGCCTACAAACTTCGCTCGCTGCTGCCCGCTCTTTGGGAATTACCCACTCAAGTTTGGTATCTATGTCAAGCTTAGATTTCCCCCTTTCGGGTTCATAACTCTCCACAACGTCATTAGAGCAGTAAGCCAATAGAGAGCGTTAAAACAAACCCTTCTCGTGCAAAAAAAATCAGTTTTCCTCTTAGCAACGGCTTGCTACAGCGGCTCTCATTGGCTGGCGACTTCTTCACATGCACAGTGTACACAATCCGCAATGGTAACGGTGCAAGTCATGGATTCTGAGATAGCGCGTTTGCTCAATTTAAACTTTAATTACAGCAATAATTTAACGAACATAGTAAATGATTTTTTCGCAAATGATTGGGAAGATGATACAGAATGTCCAGAGACTGGCTTGGCAAAGGAGAATGACCTGAAAGACGACGAATTCGATCAATGTGTGGAACAGTTTTGTAACCACACACACACACACACATACGGGCATGTACGCATATTCATACACACGCACACACACACACACACACACACACACACACACACACACACACACACACACGGGCATGTACGCATATTCATACACACACACACTTGAATTTAGTGGTGGGGTACTCACAATGGTGTAAATTTAATTTATTTCCTTTCATTAGTAATGCGTAGCTAAGGACTTCATTTGGAGAACTTTAAAGGCGATTTTCTCAATATTTAGATTTTTTACCCCATCAGATTCCAGATTTTCAAAAGGTTGTATCTCGGCCAAATATTGTCATTTCCTAACAAACCATAGAACAATGGAAAGTTTATTTATTCAGCTTTCATGTGATGTATAAATCTCAATTTAAAGAAAATGACCCATAAGACTGGTTTTGTGGTCCAGGGTCACAAATTAACATTCATATGCTATCATAAACACGATATGTTACAGACTAAATATGAATGTTTAGACAAGATTTCGTGGTAACACTTTAGAATACGGTTCCTTCGTTAATGAATAACTACACAGAAACAAATGAGTAACACAATATTAACAATCTAGTAACTACTATTAACTAACAAGACATTCTGATTAACAAATTAGTAAGTAATAGCACACAGATGAAAGTGGTTGTTCACTATTAACTAATCAATAGTGAACTACACAATACTTCTTTTTCACGACTATAGTCAAAAAAGCAATAGGACAGGGAGCATTTATGTTTAAGGCTCCTTCAGACTGGAATAACTTACCTTCAAATATACGATCTTTAACATCATTTCACATATTTAAAAATAGTTTGTCTTCTGTCTTTTGAACTAAATTGTTCATGTTTCAGATGATACTTATATATAATTTACAAGTCACTTTATTCTTTATGTTGTTGCTGGCAAGTATTTGATCACAGCCTCTGTGTGGCTAACTAGTGGTTGTATTTACCTAAATACTTATCTTTTGATGTTTTTTTTTTTTCGTCTTTGTGGCAGTGTGTTGATTGTGGTATTGTTTATGTCTTATTATTGTAATGTGTTTGATTTGTCCCTTGTTCTGTATTGTATTGTATATTAGGACCCCCTCGAAAACGAGATGGTTCATCTCAAGGGGTTTATCCTATTCAATAAACTTATATATATTATAACTGTGTTGGCTATTTTAAACCAAGCTTGCTACAGTAGAAGGAGGGGGAAATCAGTTTTGCATCAGATACTGTGTTCAGGGTATGCATGAATCAACAAAAGACAACCAAATGAAAATCTTCTCTCTTCAACTATATTGAATTTTACACAAAACACTTCATCATACACCCAAACAAACAAAATATCACAGAAGAAAAGTCCTGGTGGGAGTGGATGAATGTGAAATGCCCCATAAAAGATGTTGATGGATAAATGTAGATGAAGTGAGCAGTCTTTAGAATTAACAGTCTTATCTGGAACTGATGAAATAAGTATCTGTCCTTCTGGTTGCAGCCCGGGATTCTTTGAATAAAGTCCTTGAGCAGTTGCCCTAATGCACCCAAGCAAACTCCAATCCACCAATCAAGGGCTATGTAAGTTACGGGTAATACAAATATCCTCTATAAAAGAAAACAACTCATTAACATCTTTACAAGTTCTTTTACCAAAGCATACACAAGATGAAATAAGAACTCTAAACTCACGGTTGAGCAGCAAACTTAACGTTCCTCAGACCAGGATTACCATTGAGAACAGCAGATACCATGTGGTTACCAAACTGAATCTACCTCTTACTCTCCTACTTCCTCTTTTATCTATAAGGTAGAAGTGCTACTGGTGCCCCCTAATGGATGGGATGAACATAGCACTGAAAATGAAAACAAATAAACAAGTGACAGGCAGTGACTGTTACATATTCCCCCCCTCAATTAGAAAGGGTTTGCACAGTACCATGAAATGGCTTTAAGTTTTGAACATGGAAAGAATCTACATGATCAGGGTCATCAACAAAGGACACAGAGTAATTTAGAGGACCAAGACATTTAATCACTCTAGCAGGACCTTTCCATTTTGCCGGAAGCTTGGCCATAAAACCCTCACTAGCCTGTGATAGAGGATGAGTACGAACCCAAACACAGTCTCCAACCTGGAAGTGAGCTGGTCGTCTTCGCAGGTTGTAGTAATGACGTTGTTTCTCCTGGGCTCGTGCTACATTCCTTTTTACGGTCTGAATAAGCTCTTGGTACTTCTCCAGAACCGGGTATGCGGGGTTATCTGGGTCAGGTGATTTGAGAACTGCTTTTTCTAAGGGACCTTTCAACTTTCGACCCAGCATGACTTCTGCCGGAGTGAACCCTGTACTCTC
This sequence comes from Gila orcuttii, assembly GCA_026230005.1. Classification (NCBI taxonomy): domain Eukaryota; kingdom Metazoa; phylum Chordata; class Actinopteri; order Cypriniformes; family Leuciscidae; genus Gila; species Gila orcuttii. The sequence goes on along the minus strand of JAPDVR010000009.1, from coordinate 2,093,559 downwards.
TTGCCATGCCGAGTTAATGGCAAAACGGAACTCTGCCAACCATCTATCCCAATGGCGGTGGTAGTCTTGAACATACGAGGCAATCATGGTTTTCAGAGTATGGTTCACCCGTTCTGTGAGGTTTGTCTGAGGATGTGCAGTCGTAGTTAGCTTTCGACACTCCATTGCTTGCAGATTTGACAGATTAGTTGTGAGGTGAACTGAGTTCCTCTGTCGGACACCAGATACATTGGTGTACCCCATCTAGTAAAGATCTCCTCTACCAGGATGCGTGCGATCTGTGGAGCTTTTGCGACACGCAAGGGAAACAACTCCACCCATTTTGAGCAGTAGTCCACAATTACTAAAAGATGTACATTCTGCTTGGGACTTCTGGGAAATGGTCCCATGAGGTCAACTCCCAGCATATGTCCGGGTTCCACTACTGGCGTAGACTGCATATGGCCGGCGAGTTTTGAAATGGATGGTTTGTGTTGTTGACATACTTGACACTCCTTACAATGTTTCCACACATCTGAGCGCATAGTGGGCCAGTAGCAAATGTCCACAAGTCTTAGCAGAGTTTTAAGTCTGCCCAGATGTCCACTAAGAGTTTTGTTGTGTGCATAGTTGAGAAAATCTTTTCTTAAGTTGATGGGTATGACTATTTGAAGTTTGGGCCCTCCCTGTCCTTGTGGCATGCTGCGGAACAGAAATCCATTTTTCAAAAGAAAATGGATGCGTGTGGGATCAGGATCAGCAGATGTTTTGGTTTTCCCAATGATCTCTTGAATGTCTGCATCTTCCTTTTGGGCTTTTGCAATGTCTGTCCATTCCACAGGAAAAGCAGAAAAAGTGGAGGATGAATCCTGGGATTTCCCCTGTGACAGGATTGTAAGTGGTGGGATATCTAGGAAACTGCGTGATAAGGTATCAGGCACGATGTTACATTGTCCCTTTCGATACTTGACAGTGAAATCAAAGTCTTGCAGGCGAATGGCCCCAACGGGCCAGACGTGAAGATGGTTTTGGATGGTTAAACACCCAGGTTAGAGCAGCGTGATCAGTGATCACCTCGAAACGTCGTCTCTCCAAATACGGTCTCCATTTTTCAACTGCCCATATCACTGCACAGCACTCTTTCTCTGAAACCGAATATGATTTCTCAGCTCCTTGCAGGAGACGTGAGGCGTAGGCAATGACATGTTCCACCTCATCTATGTCTTGGGTCAAGACGGCTCCCAAACCAATGTCACTAGCGTCAGTCTGGACTCTAAAAGGCTTTGACAAATCTGGGGAAATTAAAACTGGGCCACTGGTCAGTTCATGCTTGATCAATTCAAAAGAACGCTTACACTCTTCTGTCCAAGCCCAAGTAGCTCCTTTTCTTTTCAAGGAATGCAGTGGGGCAGCTTTCTCAGAAAATTGAGGGATGAATCTATGGTACCATCCTGCTAGGCCCAAGAAACTTTGCACCTCTTTCAGCGACTTGGGGACAGGAAATGAGGCTACAGCTTCAACTTTAGCAGGGTCAGTTTTAATTCCTTCTACTGAAATCACATGTCCCAAAAACTTCAAGGATTTCTGCATTACATTGCACTTTTTGAGGTTTAGAGTGAGACCTGCCCGACTCGGACGCTGGAAAATTTCTCTTAGATGGGCTAGATGTTCCTCCTCCGACTTGGAGTAAACCACAACATCGTCGATATATACGAAACAACTCTTACCCCTCACGTCTTTCAACACAAACTCCATAAGTCGTTGGAATGTGGCAGCAGCATTTTTCAGGCCAAAAGGTAAACTAAGAAATTCATATAATCCCGATGCCGTAGTAAAAGCAGTTTTAGGGATACTCTCTGGCTCCATCTCAACTTGCCAGTATCCGCTTTTGAGGTCGAGGGTACTAAAGATAGCTGCTCCATGCAGAGACTCAAGAATTTCATGTATCTGTGGCATGGGATAACCGTCCAAGTACGTCTTTGAATTCAAACCTCTAAAATCGACACAGAATCTCTGACCTCCTCCCTTCTTCGGTACCAGGACCACCGGTGCAGCCCATGGAGAAAGTGAAGGCCTAATGATGTTTTTATCCAGCATTACCTTGATTTCTTGTTCGATGAATTGCTGTTTCTCAGGTGATACTCTGTAAGGTCTTTTAAGGATAGGTACTTCACTTGTGGTAATAATGCGATGTTTGACTACATCTGTGTGTCCTATTTCGTTGGTACAAACAGTGGGCCATTCTCTCATCAGATGCTTGAGTTGTGTCTTATATTCTGGAGTTGTATCTGCACTGGTAACCAGTTGATGGATAAAGTTTTGCGTTTCAGGTGACTCTTCTGGTAGGGGTAAGGCAAGGTAGAAAGACAACAATGCATTGGGGGAATTGGATGACATGAATGGGAATGTCTCTTCTTGGCAGTCGTTTGAGGTAGGTAAGGTATATTGAGCTTTATAGAAATTCAAGTTGATTCCCATAGTCATCAGAGAATCCATACCCAAGATGACAGGTACAGTCAGATCTTCGTTCTTCATTACATACAAATTCAAATCATACCTCCTTCCTTGCACTTCACATTCACAGTTCCACATCCCCAAAGATGATAACACTTGGCCATTAGCTTGTTTGAAGGTCTGACCATGACTAGAATTCAGCTGTTCTTTCCGACTCAACTGTCTCCAACAGGATTCTTGTATTAGAGTCAGGGAACTACCCTTATCCACAATAGCTTGAAAATATCTGCCTCGGATCAACATTGGCAGGGTGAGAAACTTGAAGTTCAACATGTTGGCTTTAGGAATGGACTGCAGAATATGTGCATGCGAGGGATTGGATTTGTGATGGGCATCTCTGTCAGTTTGGTTCTTGTGCTTCTGCATTTCAGTGTTGGCCTGACTCCAATACCTCTTGGCTTCCTCAAAATCTCTCTCAATTTGCGTGCCCACTCTTACCAATTCACTCACCTCTTTTACAGTGCCCCTTAACAAACTTGCGAGTCGTGGATTGCAATTCCTCAAAATGGACTGTACAATCTCCTTCTCAGACATCTCTTTTTCCATCTTAAACATAAAGCACGATAATGGTATGCAAAGTCTAATTGGTTCCTTTGGACCTTGTTTCCTCTCCAGCAAACGTTTGGCGGATTCAGCTTTGTAGTCATCCGTCAAAAAACCATGCAGGAAATCCTGTTTAAACTGGTCCCAGGTGAAAATGTGTCTTCTCTCTGCTAGCCACCAGTCCTTAGCTGTCCCTTTCAACACTGAGGTGAGTGAAGCTAGTATTTCGGAGTCAGTGAGTGGTCTGAGTGCAAAATATTCTTCACAACGTTCAACAAAGGAAATCGGATCATTGTCTTCGTCTGCACCAAATTGTGGCAATTCAACCTTTACCGGAGGTAGATATGGAGCAGTTGACATGTTATCATGTAGGTTGTGAGTACGGTGATGAAACTGCTCAGTACGTGATCTATGAGAGTCTCTTGGCAAGGCTGGGGTGAGCAAAGGAAGAGAAACTGGAGTAGACAGGACATGAGCATATGACTTAAGCTTAGTGTGAATTTGCGCATCTCTCCTCTTCAAACAATCCACCATAGACTTTCCCAAATCAGCTATACTCAGCTCAAGAACTTTTTTGACTCTTTCACATTCCCTTTCAATCCTGTAGTTCAACTTTTCCTCCAACATCCGCAACTGGTCCTTAAAGGGTACGTTCGGCGTTTTACAAGTAAAGCCCTGTTTTAAGATCGTTTCTGATAAAATCGAACGGTTAAGATTAAAATTTGGACACATGCTGCTGTCCCGAGAATTTTAGGTTTTTGTGTTAGTGTAACTGGTGTGAATTAACCTTTAACTTGTTTTTTTACATTGTATTATTTTCTGTAATTCACTGTTTATAAGTTTTTCTTATTTTGTATTTAGAATGGATTAATGAACCTCACGAAATTTTGTTCAGATTATTGTTCATGAGTAAGAGAATATAACGTTAAAATAGCAGAACTTTTCTTTGGGTGTTTGTTTGGGGAGGGAGCGTCATCGGTGGAACACTTCTGGGGTTTCTCCTCGTGCGGTCTGTAATAGCCTCAGTCTACCTGTGCGCGAGGCTCATGAGCACACGCGATGTTGCTTCTCTCCGTGAATATTACTGGTATGATGATGTTTATTGTCTGAAGGCATAATTATTGTTCAATAAGTGTGATTTGAGTGTGTTCTATCATTTGAGTGTGTTAGTCGTGATGAAGTGTGTAGTAATGCGATTTTATGAAATTCATCATGGTGCTAATGTAACGGAGGCCAGCTAGTAGTTGCTGTGCGAGTAAACCTCACTCCTCTGATCTCAATAGGCGCTCTAGCGACAGATGCTAGAGGCTGCAGTCTTTAGCCTCCTTGTTAGAGCGCCTGACTCTCATGCCGGAGACCCGGGTTCGAGGGCCGCTCGGAGCGGGTCGAGTGGGACCCGGGTGAAAGGGGTTACATTGGGGCCGTGACCCGGATGGGAGTGAGGTTTAGGGGGGTGAGTGTAACGGAGGCCAGCTAGTAGTTGCTGTGCGAGTAAACCTCACTCCTCTGATCTCAATAGGCGCTCTAGCGACAGATGCTTGAGGCTGCAGTCTTTAGCCTCCTTGTTAGAGCGCCTGACTCTCATGCCGGAGACCCGGGTTCGAGGCCCGCTCGGAGCGGGTCGAGTGGGACCCGGGTGAAAGGGGTTACACTAACTGATTAGTATTTTATGCTTAGTGTGTACACGAGAGAGAGAGAGAAGCTAAAGCCCCGTTGATCCACTGATGATCTCTTTGTTTACAGGTATGTTGTTTAATTAGTTCTGTTTTGTGAAAAAAAAAGAGATCTGGTTGACTGTTAATAAATATGTACTGTATGAAGAGTGTTATAGGGGAAATGAATCCGATTCATAGATTCGTGCGTGACGCATGTGGTGCGGCCTGCACATGGTATGCTGTTAAATGCGCATTGAGCTTTTCTTTTGGATTTATGTGTACAAATTACATTATAATTTATTATTTGTTTATTATAGCATGTTATATTATATAAATACCTGAATTTATGCATATGGTCATGTAATTTAGTATAAAATTTATGTACTATACACTATTGTAGTGTATTAATAAGAGTATTAATGTGATGTATCACAAGGAAGATTATGAATGTATTAGATTTATTATTTTATTTACATGTTTTATTTATTTATTTTTGTTTAAGATCTGTAATAGCCTCAGTCGACCTGTGCACGAGGCTCATGTGCACACGCGATGTTGCTTCTCTCCGTGAATATTACTGTGTGTACACGAGAGAGAGAGAGAAGCTAAAGCCCCGTTGATCCACTGATGATCTCTTTGTTTACAGATTAAAAGGAAAAAACATTGGATCTCACTGTTGAGTAGTCGTGTGGTCATTTATGTTGGAGAGTCTGTTCCAGACATGCTACATAATTTGGTGCCGTGACCCGGTTGCACCAGATCTGCTGCAGCTGATCGCTGGGGTTCGACAACGCGGGATCACAACGCTTCTGAAATCGACAACCAAAGAATCTTCATCGTTGACGTTTTGGTGGTAGTGTCTGGACATTGATAGTACTGAACTCTCGCTTCACACACCACGCACAACCTCATTGGACTGTTGCGTTTATTTTATTTATTTATTTTCCTTGTTTTCTTCTTCGCTTGGAAAAGTGTACGATAATTGTAAAGTTAATTTTTGTTTATGATTTTCATTGTTGTCATTTTCCATTTCTAATATGGCTGAAGGGGGATGGAATGAAGACCTATTGACGCCATACATTGGCAGGGGTCGAGGGTTATTGGAGATAAGTGAGCCTAAAGTCGGTAAACCACGCGTGTTGGTCTATGATTCAGTGATCGTTCCGAATGCACCTTACAACGAGTCAGGTAAACCAGAATCTTCCACACCTACCAATGCTGGTTGTGACAATGTTACACAGCAACTACGTGACCTCATTGGTGAGCTTGGAAGCCAGATAGGTGACTCCATTGTCACACGGTTGTTAACAAACCAAACTCCAGCATTGCCTGATTTCCCTTCATTGTCTGAGCAGCAGCCTTCTAGGACAATGCCTCTGTCTCAGAGTCTTGATCTGTCCAAGTTAAATCTCATAGTCAAAGCTGACATTAAAGAACCGCAAATGTTCAGAGGGGATGGTAGTGATAAGTGCACCATTCTTGAGTGGATTGAACAGATGGAGGGGTATTTGTCCAAAAAGGGTTGCGACAAAGCCAACAGTGTGGAAAAAATACTGAATCATCTCTGTGGCCGCGCAAAGAGCATTGTTAAGGTCAAGCTGAAAAGTAGCCCGGCTGCAATACTTTGTCCTGAAGTTGTCTATGAAGTACTGCGGCACTATTTTAGCGAGAGCCCTGGCTCGTGTCAGCCGTTAGCAGATTTTTATGCGACGCAGCCAAAGCCTAACGAGCACCCTGTTGACTATTGGGTCAGGTTGAACGAGGCAGCAGAGCTAGCAGACGCTCACCTGCAAAGATGTGGTGGCTAAATGGAGAATGAGCTCGAAGATTGCAATTATGATTATCAGGAACTGTCCCAATCTTGATCTTTCCAATGTCTTTAGGTACAAGCCCATACGTAAGTGGTCAGCTGAGGAGGTCCAAGAGGCCATCGATGAGTATGAGAGAGACTTTAGGTCCTGGAAGCCGGTTCCGTCGATGCCCGTATTTGCAGTAAATCAGGCTAATGTAGTTGAAAAAGCTGTCAGCACTCAGGTAGCAGTGGGAAGTGAAAGTATGGGTGTAACCTCTGCAACACATACTGTAGGCCTGCACCCTAAAACAGGTGAATCTGCAGAATTGGGCACTTTAGAGCATGTGCTGAAAATGTTAGAAAGGGTGCTGGAGCGCACGACCCTACCTGCTTCAGAACCACGTCCCCGAACATCACAGTGGTATCGATCCCCTTCATGTGAGGTCTGTGGAGACAGATCTCACTCGACTCGCTCCCACTGTATGAGAGAAAAAAGATGTCTCGCTTGCCTAGAAATAGGACATCAACGTAGGGAGTGTCGCAATGTTGCTGGCCGAGCTGTGGCCCAGACTGGTGACGATCAGGGAAACTAGATCACTAACATTGGGGAGGGGGCAATGTGAGTGTTGAAAGTCAGCCTCTCATCAGTGAAGACGATCCAATGGTCATCTACAGCAACCATTGTCAGGTTGAGTCAAGTGGCAGTATCATTTTGTTCCAGGACATTGCGAAGCTGGAAAAAGCTGACAGTTTGTTTTATACCGATGTGTTGGTGAATGATACGGTCACTTGCCAAGGCCTGTTAGACACTGGTTCTATGGCATGTACTATTAATGAGGAAACTGAGCGCAAGTTGTTGGATGCATGCGGGATCCTTGAGCCTGTTCAGCCCCCAACTGATGTCTTGCTTGTCGGTTGTGGTGGTGTTCGGGTCAAGCCCAAGTGCATCCATCAGCTAAAGTTGCATGTGTATGGACATTCGGTTATGGTGCCTACCTTGGTCGTACCAGGGCAAAAAGACCAGTTAATTATTGGTACTAATGTGATCAAGTACGTTCTCAGTCAACTTAAGCGATCTCAAAGTTATTGGCGTGTCATGAATCAGCCAAATTCTACAGGGGAACCAGAGATTCAGTGTTTTTTGAGTATGTTGTCTGGGCATAACAGATGGGAGGGTGGTAGTATCCCAACCGTTGTCGGTACTGTTAAGCTCACTCAGGCCGTTACACTTTTGCCTCAGCACGAGCAACTTGTGTGGGGCAGACTCCCAGCAAGTTCGACTGTTTCTGTGGGCAGTACTGTGTTAGTTGAGCTGTCTAAGGCACAACCTCATCAGAAAGGTGTTTTAGTCGGGCGTGTTATAGCCACATTACCTGGTGACAGATGGTTGCCGGTTAAGGTGATCAACCCATCCAGTAAGCAAGTCACTTTGAGGCGGAATGCTAAAATAGCCAATGTATCTCCTGTTTTAGCGGTCGAAGACCTGGACGTGCAACCTAAGTATGGTAATGGAGAGGCTGTGAGTGTTCAGAGCCAGTCTGTCTCCTCTGGTGCGGATACGGGTAGTTCTCCCTTTGATTTTCACAGTGCAATGCGGAAGCTTGGTCTTGGTGACCTTGATATCGAGTCTTGCGAAGTAACTCCGTACTGGAAAGAGCAGCTTTTGCAGTTGATTCAGGGATATCAAGATGTGTTCTCTAAACACAAGCTAGATTGTGGTAAAGCCAAAGAGTTTGTCCATAGGATTCACCTATCAGATAACCGCCCGTTCAGACTTCCATACCGGCGCGTTCCTCCAGCTCAGTATCAGGAATTGAGAAGAGTGCTCTCTGAGATGGAAGAGCAAGAGATAACCCGAAAGTCATGTAGTGAGTGGGCGTCTCCGCTGGTCCTGGTATGGAAGAAAAGCGGTGATCTTCGTGTTTGTGTTGATTACCGCTGGCTTAATGCCCGGACCATCAAGGATGCTCACCCCTTACCGCATCAAGCAGACTGCTTAGCGGCTTTGGGCGGAAATGTGATCTTTAGCGCGATGGATCTCACTTCCGGCTTTTATAATATCGCAATGGCGGAGGAAGACAAAAATCTTACGGCCTTCACAACACCGATGGGACTTTACGAGTTCAATCGCTTACCGCAAGGGTTGTGCAATAGCCCCGCTAGCTTCATGTGCCTGATGACAAATATCTTTGGTGATCAAAATTTCTTGACATTGCTCTGCTATCTGGATGACCTGCTTGTATACGCGCCAGATGAGGGTGAGGCAATCAAGAGACTCGATATGGTGTTCAGTAGGCTCAGAGAGTACGGGTTAAAGTTAGCCCCTAAAAAATGCCATTTCCTCTGGCGGTGTGTGCGGTTTTTGGGGCACATTATTGACGGTTCAGGAGTAGCGACCAACCCAGATAAGGTTAGCGTTATAGGAGCAGTGACAGAGGCTGTTTGATGATGGAGGATGGGGTAACACCATCCCAAAGGAAGATTAAATCATTCCTTGGAATGGTGTTGTATTACCACAGGTTCATCCAAAATTGCTCCACCATCGCGAAACCCCTGTTTTCTTTGACGGCCGCGCCAAGGGGCAAGAAGCCTCCTGAGAAAGGTGCTGCTGTGTTCAGGAAGTTGAGTTCTGGTGACTGGAAAGAGGAGCACAGTAGGGCCTTCCAGCAGCTAAAAGCCGCTCTGATAAATTCCGTGGTTCTGACACATCCAGATTTTAGTCGCCCATTTATTTTGTCCACTGTAAGTCAATGGTGAGGATGTAAGTCAATGGCGCTGTGTTGTCAGTAAAACGCTCGAACCTGAAGGCAGAGCCCCGCTAGAGAGCGTTAAAACGTCAAGCCCAATGGAGCTAGTATGTATCGATTTTTGGACCGCGGAGAGCTCCAATGGCCGTAGTGTGGACGTGTTGGTCGTTACTGATAATTTTTCCTGTATGGCACATGCCTTTCCATGGATGGGGTGGAAATGGTCCATGGATGGGGTGGGCGCTGTGTTGTCGCAGATCGCAGAGGGTGAGACTAAGGCTCGGCCGATTGCTTTCGCTAGCAAAGCCCTTTCGCGCGCTCAGGCAAGGTATCCTGCTCACCGCTTAGAGTTTTTGGCTTTGAAATGGTCTGTCTGCGACAAATTCAGCCATTGGCTGAAAGGGCATGAATTTGTTGTTTGGACAGACAATAATCCATTGACTTACATCCTCACAAAGCCTAAACTCGACGCGTGTGAGCAGAGATGGGTTTCCAAGTTGGCACCTTATCATTTCAGCATTAAGTACATACCTGGCAGCAAGAACGTAGTGGCCGATGCTTTAAGTCGTCAACCATTTGTCCATAACCGGGTCAATCAGAGGCTGTTGAATGAGCCTTATGGTGCATTGCTTGAGGAAGCGGAGCAGTTTGAGAAAGACAGAGTACAGGATGCATTCAGGCTTAGTGCTGGTGCCCAGAGCATCGAAGGTCCTCCTTATGTAACTCCTTGGTGTTGTCCTCTCTCCAGTGCTGAGGTTTCTGCAGTATTAGAGGGTCACAGTGACTGGGCAGCAGGAGTTGAATCGAGGGCAATCTCCTGGATCGCACAAGACGCTCAGCAGCTGTCACCTCCTGGGCAATGCCCGTTACCAGTCTTTTTGTTAGATGAACCTCGAGACCGACAACAGAATGATCCTTGTCTGTCCAGGGTCCTGTTTTACGTCAATAGGGGCAAGAGAGCCTCACGTCGTGAGCGTTCTGGAGAGACGTATAAGGTGCTCAGAGTCTTAAAGCAATGGGACAAGTTGAAGGTACTTGATGGCGTACTGTATCGCGTAAGCAAAGACAACCTTGCAGGACAGAAATGGTTACAGTACGTTGTTCCGTCCTCTTTGATCACGCAGGTGATGACAGGCGTCCACGATGAAGCAGGGCACCAGGGCCAAGGTAGAACTATGCACCTGGCAAGACAAAGTTTTTTTTGGGTTGGGTTGGAACGCGACGTTTGTAGGTACGTTAAGTGTTGCAAGCGCTGTGTTGTCAGTAAAACGCTCGAACCTGAAGGCAGAGCCCCGCTAGAGAGCGTTAAAACGTCAAGCCCAGTGGAGCTAGTATGTATCGATTTTTGGACCGCGGAGAGCTCCAATGGCCGTAGTGTGGACGTGTTGGTCGTAACTGATAATTTTTCCTGTATGGCACATGCCTTTCCATGTCGTGACCAGTCAGCAAAGCAGGTAGCCCGACAGTTGTGGGACCGATATTTTTGTGTGTACGGCTTCCCTGATAGGATCCACTCGGATCAGGGGGCAAACTTTGAGAGCCACTGATCCGAGAATTGCTGCAGGTTGCCGGAGTGAAAAAGTCCAGAACAACTGCTTACCATCCGATGGGCAATGGCCTTGTTGAACGGTTCAATAGAACCTTGGGCAACATGGTCAGAGCACTGCCGCCAAGGTCTAAAGAAAAGTGGTCACAGTTGCTTCAGACACTAACGTTCGCATATAATTGTACAGCGCACGAGTCCACTGGCTACGCTCCATTCTATTTAATGTTTGGTAGGATCCCGAAGTTACCCGTGGATGTGATGTTTAGCAATGTTGAGAGAGACTGTGACGTTGTTGATCATGACAAATATGTGAAAAGGTTGCAAGACGACTTGAAAGAGGCTCTGACTGTCGCTCAGAGGAACATTGATGCCAGTCAGCAACGTCAGACCGAGTTGTACAACTCAAAGACGAAGGGCTGTAACATTGAGTTGGGTGATCAAGTTCTCTTGGCCAACAAAGGTGAACGTGGGAAGAGAAAATTAGCAGACAGGTGGGAGTCCACGCCCTATAGGGTAGTAGCGCTAAACCCCCAGTGCCACATTTATCGCATTCGTAACACCAAAATGGGCCAGGAGAAAACTGTTCATCGTAATTTGCTATTGCAAGCTAACTTCTTGCTGCTCGAGTTGGGAGGTCCTGAATCACCTGGGGATAGTGGTTAATCTGTCCTTGGAAGCAGGAGTGCATCCTTGGATGATGTTAGTTCTGCATCTGAGATGTGTTCTGTGCCTGATCGAGTTGCCAGTTGGGTGGAAAGAACCACAATTTCTGAAGATCCTCAGCAGAGGTTGTCCTGCAGATCTGATAGTGCTGCTTCATTGGATGTAGTCCCTGAGTCATTGGTTCAGGAGCAGTTGTCGCCAAAAGATGATTGTACCAAAGAAAACAGCAATGTAGTCATTCCAGATGAAGGACTGAGTTGTGATTCTTGCAGTTCTCTTTCTGAGGCGGTTCTCCATGATGACCGTTGTGTTTTACCTGCTAGAGTTGTTGAGCCACTTCCTAGTCAAGGAGAAATGAGAGTTCGAACCAGAGTGGGTAGGATGGTGAAACCTGTCAACAGATTGATAGAGAACATGACTCAATCTATCAGAACACTGAATCCAGTTGGTGGGATTGTAAGATCTTTATTGAAATGAGAATGTATTGTATTAAAACATTACATTGGACTACAATATTGTTTTTCTTTAAGTTGTAAGGTTAAGTCTCTGTGAGTCAGTGCATTTCAGCACATTTGTTGTTCCAGATCCAAGATGAAGTTTAATTTGAGATGAATGGTGTTTAAGGCACCTTTTGCGGGTGATTGCAGTGGGCCTGATCAACCTGCTGTACACACCTTCCCTGTGAGTGGGAAACATTTTGTTGCACCATGTTTTGGATAACAGTTGGTCTAAATAGCTCCAGTGTATACGATCCCTGTATAAGTCAAAATTTGTGAAGTTCAGGGTGGAGAATGTAACTGGTGTGAATTAACCTTTAACTTGTTTTTTTACATTGTATTATTTTCTGTAATTCACTGTTTATAAGTTTTTCTTATTTTGTATTTAGAATGGATTAATGAACCTCACGAAATTTTGGTCAGATTATTGTTCATGAGTAAGAGAACATAACGTTAAAATAGCAGAACTTTTCTTTGGGTGTTTGTTTGGGGAGGGAGCGTCATCGGTGGAACACTTCTGGGGTTTCTCCTTGTGCGGTCTGTAATAGCCTCAGTCTACCTGTGCGCGAGGCTCATGAGCACACGCGATGTTGCTTCTCTCCGTGAATATTACTGGTATGATGATGTTTATTGTCTGAAGGCATAATTATTGCTCAATAAGTGTGATTTGAGTGTGTTCTATCATTTGAGTGTGTTAGTCGTGATGAAGTGTGTAGTAATACGATTTTATGAAATTTATCATGGTGCTAACTGATTAGTCTTTTATGCTTAGTGTGTACACGAGAGAGAGAGAGAAGCTAAAGCCCCGTTGATCCACTGATGATCTCTTTGTTTACAGGTATGTTGTTTAATTAGTTCTGTTTTGTGAAAGAAAAGAGATCTGGTTGACTGTTAATAAATATGTACTGTATGAAGAGTGTTATAGGGGAAACGAATCCGATTCATAGATTCGTGCGTGACGCACGTGGTGCGGCCTGCACATGGTATGCTGTTAAATGCGCATTGAGCTTTTATTTTGGATTTATGTGTACAAATTACATTATAATTTATTATTTGTTTATCATAGCATGTTATATTATATAAATACCTGAATTAATGCATATGGTCATGTAATTTAGTATAAACTTGATGTACTATACACTATTGTAGTGTATTAATAAGAGTATTAATGTGATGTATCACAAGGAAGATTATGAATGTATTAGATTTATTATTTTATTTACATGTTTTATTTATTTATTTTTGTTTAAGATCTGTAATAGCCTCAGTCGACCTGTGCGCGAGGCTCATGAGCACACGCGATGTTGCTTCTCTCCGTGAATATTACTGTGTGTACACGAGAGAGAGAGAGAAGCTAAAGCCCCGTTGATCCACTGATGATCTCTTTGTTTACAGATTAAAAGGAAAAAAACATTGGATCTCACTGTTGAGTAGTCGTGTGGTCATTTGTGTTGGAGAGTCCGTTCCAGACATGCTACATATGCTTAACAAACACAGACTGAGTGGTATCAAACGAAATCTCTCGACTTGCTCGAGCCAAATATATGTAAGAAGTTACTGAAAAAAATATTCTACTATGTTTTTCCCATCTTTGTAAGTGAAAGGCCTAGACGCTCATCCTCATAAAACACGCGAATGAGGTCATCAGACTAAGACAAAGGGAAGATCTGGCCCCAAAATCTGTGAGTTGCTATTGGTCTGTGCTCCCAAAGAAGGGGCGTTAAGTTTCACCTTAAAAGATCGCGACATGGCTCTTCTTGCTCTCTCTCTTCGTGCTCCTCTTCCTCGCATCATGTAACTCCTGCGTGATCCCCTCCGGGGATCTATTCCTTTGTTTGTTTAAGTTTTATTTTTTTCCTCAGACGAGTAAGTGAACTTAGCTTGAACGTTTCTTTGGTAATTTACGTCCGAGACCTTTAAACCTTCGTTTGAAAGTGCGCGCTCCAGACCATCTGCAGACCACGTGACGCTCCGACGACACACACACACACGAAACTAGGCCGCTCACCCACGCAGCCGTTTCCAGCAACAAAAGAGAACCATGTGCAAGTATATTAGTTTTTCGAGTGTTCAGAGCATTAAGATGTGTTTCCCCATGTTGTCTCTCAAAGGTTTTAAGGTCTGTAATTTGCCACTGATCCTTCCAGATTCTCTCTCTCTCATTCTCTCTCTCTCTCTTTATTGATGCATTATCTTTCATTGTGTCGTTGCCATTATTGTGTTTGTAAATACATTTATTGTTTGTTATAACCGGTATATGTAACTTTGCCTTTATTAAATGCATTATATTCATTTATTGATTCTGTCTTTTCGCTCATATACAAGTCCCTTTAATCTATACGATCTCAGCTACGTGCTTTACAAATTTATTGATACTTAAAGAGGTATCGTTATAGAACAGGAAAGTTATTCCTTGTGGCCAGAGGAATAGCTTATCTTGAAAGTCTATAAAGTAGGATAATTTTGTGAGGTTTAATGAGATCGAATCATCAGGTTTGCTGGACAGACAGATGATTCGATCATAAATTAATCCCCTTTAAGATTATCCTGACGATAGATCTATGATAGACATAATTGATATATTAAATATTTAATTATAATCCGTTTTGATTAAGTATTGATATACAATTGAGCTGATAATAACCTGTCTGTAAAATATAGTCTACATATGCAATTAATTATAATCCTTTATAATCCTTTGTGGTTAATTGTCTAGGTACATATATGAATGCAGATGCAGGGAACATATTATCCCTTTTTGGGAGATTTAACATATATGATTATCTGGGTCAAACCTGTATGAATGATTATTAATTGTAAATTACTAATTTTTGAATACATATCCCCAAAGCCTGACTCAGGTTCCTTACACAGGGTATGCATGAATCAACAAAAGACAACCAAATGAAAATCTTCTCTCTTCAACTATATTGAATTTTACACAAAACACTTCAAACAAACAAAATATCACAGAAGAAAAGTCCCTGGTGGGAGTGGATGAATGTGAAATGCCCCATAAAAGATGTTGATGGATAAATGTAGATGAAGTGAGCAGTCTTTAGAATTAACAGTCTTATCTGGAACTGATGAAATTAAGTATCTGTCCTTCTGGTTGCAGCCCGGGATTCTTTGAATAAAGTCCTTGAGCAGTTGCCCTAATGCACCCAAGCAAACTCCAATCCAGCACTCAAGGGCTATGTAAGTCACGGGTAATACAAAAATCCTCTATAACAGAAAACAACTCATTAACATCTTTACAAGTTATTTTACCAAAGCATACACAAGATGAAATAAGAACTCTAAACTCACGGTTGAGCAGCAAACTTAACGTTTCTCAGACCAGGATTACCATTGAGAACAGCAGATACCATGTGGTTACCAAACTGAATCTACCTCTTCTTCTTATTATTATTATTCCTTTTTTGGCGATTCGCATCAATTTCGTGCATTATCGCCACCTACTGTGAACATGATCCAGAGACTCTAACCACTCCTCATCTTTACCCACTATATTAAAACATTATATGTTAAAGCCAGCGTTGCGTGTTCAGCTCCTCTGGCTTAAAAAAAAAAAAAAAAACCTTTCAAATCCTATTAATTCTCCAAATATGTGTTCTCCAAATAATTAAATAAAGCCTCTCTATTATCCTTTTCCTGATCTTGTTTTAATATGTTTCTCAAAGTTATATCAGTCTCTTCTTTTTCCTGAATCTCTTCAAATAATTGATCTCTATCCTCTTTATATCTTTCAAAAAAACATGTTCTACTATTTCATCTTCTCCACAACATTCACAGAGTCCTGTCGGATGCTTAGATATTAATTTCAATGTTTTATTAAGTCCTGTATGTCCTATTCTAAGTCTTGATAAAATGTTCTCCTCCCTTCTACTTCCACCTGAGTACCTCTTTTTCCCTACTTTTGGTTGGATTGCATACATACTTCTTCCCTCACTTCCTGTATTCCCACATTTGTTGCCATCTTTGATTTATCTGTGTTTAAATTATAGCTTTAATTTCATCTCTACTATATGTTATTTCCAATTCTATTCTATCCTCCAACAATGCTTGTTTCGCCATTTTATCTGCTGCCTCATTCCCTTTTACACCAACATGAGCTGGTACCCACATGAATATTACCCTCACTCTTTCCTGCTGTAACATATATAATTATTGTAATATTTCCACTACTAAGTCCTATCAAGAGTCTGACTGTTGTGCTTCAATGCACATAAGAGCAGAACTGGAGTCTGAACATATTACCACATCTTTTAATCCTGCCTCATTTATCCATCTCAATGCCATCATTATTGCAATTAACTCCCCAGAAAAAAATGATAATTTATTTGATATCCTTATTTTCCTTGATATCTGCATTTTTGGAACAACAAACGCTACCCCTACATGTTCATTATCTGGATTTTTTGATGCATCTGTAAATACTTGTATTTTATGCCCATAATTTAACCATAAGTATTCCCTTACCTGGATTTCCTCCATTTCACTCTGACCATCTTTCTGCCTGTTTTCTAGCATCCTTAAATCAACTGAAGGCTGTGGCATAATCCACAAAGGGACAGCTGGTAACACCACTCTTGGAGTAATTTTTATCTTTTTAATATCCAACTCTTTTACTAAATCACCAATCACCCATCCAAAACTATTACACTTCCTTTTTCCATACTCCCAACACTGCTCTAATACCCTTAAAGTAGGATGAGATTTGTCCTGTCCCATAAGATTTGCCCAATATACTGCATTTAACTGTTGTCTTCCTAATTTGAGAGGCATATCTCCTACTTCTACCTGCAACGCTGAAACAGGTGAAGAAGGGTAAGCTCCACAACAAATCCTTAATGCCTTTGCTTGAACTCGCTCTAGTTTGTCCAAGTGGGTCTTTGCTGCTGATCCATATACTATGCTTCCATAACCTATTACTGATCTAATTAACAAAATATAAATGGTTTTCAATGCCAGCCTATCTGCCCCCCAGACTTGCCCGGACACACATCTCATTATATTCAACACTCTTTTACACTTATCTTCCATCTTCTCAATATGCCCTTTCCATGTGAGTCTGCTGTCTAACCAAATTCCAAGAAACCTTATTTTGGATACCCGTTCTAGATTAAGATTGTACAATTTTAATTTAATTCCATCATCGATTCTTTTATTAGTGAAAAAAAATTACTTGAGTTTTTTCCACTGAGAATTTAAATCCCCACTTAAATGACCATCCCTCCACTTCTTTTAAGGCATTTTGCATTTTCTTCACAACATACTTTATATTCCCCACTCTGAACCATAGAGGGATTGTTCCCTCAGATTTCTATCATCTGCAAACAAAGATCTGCAAATATTTTTATCCACCCTCTTAAATACATCATTTATCATGATTATAAAAAGCAATGGACTGATGACACTCCCCTGAGGAGTGCCATTCTCTATCATACCTTTTGATGATATGCACTCTCCCACTCTTACCTTAATTGATCTATCTTCCAGAAATTCTTTTATCCAATTATACATTCTCCCTCCTACCCCCATACGTTCCAATTTTAGTAGCAACCCTTCTCTCCATACCATATCGTATGCCTTTTCAATGTCAAAAAATACAGCTACCACAATCTCTTTATTAATCAATGCCTTTCTAATATCCGACTCCAAGCAAACTACTGGGTCCATCGTTACTCTTCCCCCCCTAAATCCACTCTGATTTATAGATAGCTTCTTCTCTTTTTCCAAATAATAAATTAACCTGTCTGTAATCATTTTTTCCGTTATTTTACATACATGAGAGGTGAGTGCTATTGGTCTGTAATTTGTTGGAATACTATAATCCTTCCCTGGCTTCCTTATAGGAATAACTATTGCCTCTTTCCAGCTCTTAGGTAACACTCCTTCCATCCATATCCTATTTACAAACTTCAATATTACACCCAATGCCTTTTCACTTAAATTTTTAATCATACTATAGCTTACTACATCTTGCCCAGTTGCAGATTCTTTCCCTCTTTTTAACACTCTCTTCAATTCAGGCAATTCAAATGAAACGTCTAAAACACTGTCCAAAACTGCCCTTCTGTCTTTCACTGTCGGATTATTTTTTAACATCTCTTCTCTTATTCTCTTTCTTTCTTCACACAAGTTTCTGGAGGAATTAACCTTAATAAACTCATCTCTAAACATTTTTGCCTTCTCTTCATCTGTTACTGCTAACTAATTTGAATCTACCTCTTACTCTCCTACTTCCTCTTTTATCTATAAGGTAGAAGTGCTACTGGTGCCCCTTAATGGATGGGATGAACATAGCACTGAAAATGAAAACAAATAAACAAGTGACAGGCAGTGACTGTTACAATATATATATATATATATAATCAATAACTACTATTTTTTTAATACTTCCCAGAGAACTACTGAAAAAGTTTAATAATTCATACAAAACTAATCAATAACTAATGCAGGACAAATGACTAGCACTGCATTAACATTTTAACTGCTACTTTAAACGAATACACAAGGTTTATCAATATGTAATTGATAAATTACATATTGTAATTTATCAATTACAATTACATATTACATATCAATATGTAATGTAATTGATAACACTTGAACGAGTTGCTTTCAACCAAGTGTCATCTTTCCTGTCTCTGACCAACCAGCTAGATGTCAACCAATCTGGCTTCAAGAGAGGCCATTCAACTGAGACTGCACTACTGTCGGTCACAGAAGCCCTGCGGATCGCAAAAGCTGCTTCCAAATCTTCAGTTCTCATTCTGCTGGATCTTTCTGCTGCCTTTGACACTGTGAATCATCAGATCCTTCTGTCCACCCTCTCATCACTGGGCATCAAAGGAACTTCCCTCCACTGGTTTGAGTCCTATCTCACAGGTAGGTCCTTCAGGGTTGCATGGAGAGGCGAGGTATCCAAAGCACATCAACTGAACACAGGGGTTCCCCAGGGTTCAGTGCTTGGACCGCTCCTCTTCTCCATCTACACCACATCATTGGGACCCATCATACAGGCACATGGTTTCTCTTATCATTGCTATGCTGACGACACACAGCTCCACCTCTCATTTCAACCAGATGATCCCACAATAGCTGCACGAATCTCAAACTGTCTGGCTGACATCTCGGCTTGGATGAAGGAACATCACCTGCAGCTCAACCTGGCAAAGACTGAGCTTCTCGTTCTCCCTGCCAATCCGTCTCTACAGCACGACTTCACTATCCAGCTAGAGTCATCCCCAATCACCCCATCAAGGTCGGTCAGAAACCTTGGAGTAATATTTGATGACCAGCTGACCTTCACAGACCACATTACAAAGACAGCTCGATCATGCAGGTTTGCAATGTATAACATCAGGAAGATCAGGCCTTTCCTAACTGAGCATGCAACACAACTTCTCGTCCAGGCCCTGGTTATCTCTAGGCTTGACTACTGCAATGCTCTTCTGGCTGGACTTCCGTCATGTGTTACTAAACCTCTACAAATGATCCAGAATGCTGCAGCCCGCCTTGTCTTCAACGAGCCCAAAAGGGCCCACGTCACTCCGCTGTTCACCTCCCTGCATTGGCTACCACTCGCTGCTCGCATCAAATTCAAAGCTTTGACGCTTGCTTACAGATCTACCACAGACTCAGCTCCGTCCTACTTTCACTCCCTACTACAAGTCTATGTCCCTACCAGAAGCCTACGATCGGCCAAGGAGCGACGGCTCGTGGTGCCATCACAGCGAGGCACTAAATCTCTCTCCAGAACATTCTCATTCACGGTTCCATGCTGGTGGAATGATCTCCCCACCCTCGTCCGTAATGCAGAATCCCTGACAGCATTCAAAAGACAACTGAAAACTCATCTCTTCCGTGAGTACTTAACATAAAAAAAAAAAAAAAAAAAAAAATTCTCCTTTAAACCTTTTAAATCTTCCCTTGTCTGGCTTTTGCTACTCTGAGCAATGCCTGAACTTTGTATTTTGAGCACTTCTTGCGTTGTTCTTCCCTCTTCACGATGACTCGCTTGCTTTAGTCCTCAGATGTAAGTCGCTTTGGATAAAAGCGTCTGCTAAATGACTAAATGTAAATGTAAAATGTAATAGCATAGCAGACTTATGATTTGGGAAATAATTAGCCTATGCTCTCTCCTAGAGAACTATTTATCAACTGAATAATTTTAAAGAAAAAAGGATTTTTAAATGCAGTTCTCAGGACCTTACTTGTCCTGTGGCCAATTTTCCGGCATTCCTCTGGACTGGCATTGAATCACTAGAGTCACGGTGACGACTGGAACGTATTGAGTTATCAGCCATCCAAATACCATATACAGTGATTTTATTATTTAACCTACCACACACAAAAAAAATGTTTTTATGTATGTCTCCTAGCTCATATATGTGTGTGCAAATATCTTGTGAAGGATTAGAAGATTCTACACTTTAGGATTGGCTTTTCATTAGTAACTACTGTAAGAATCATGGTAACTAACTAGTAATGACTCAAGTGTTACTACATACTTCTAAAGGAATTACTAATTATTTGGATCGTATTATAAAGTGAAGATCATGGTAACTAACTAGCAATGACTAAAGTGTTACTACATACTTATATGGGAATTACTATCTAAAACTTCACCAAAAACCTCAAAAGCTTAAAATAATTAGTAATTCCTTTAGAAGTATGTAGTAACACTTGAGTCATTACTAGTTAGTTACCATGATTCTTACAGTAGTTCTCTGGGAAGCATTAAAAAAAATAGTAGTTAGTTATTGATTAATTAATAGTGAACTACCACTTTCATCTGTGTGCTATTACTTACTAATTCATTAATCAGAATTTCTTGTTAGTTAATAGTAGTTACTAGATTGTTAATATTGTGTTACTCATTTGTTCCTATGTAGTTATTCATTAAAGAAGGAACCGTATTTTAAAGTGTTATCGATTTCGTTGATTAGTTTTGGATAGATTTGGATAGATTAAGTTTTTACTGTAAAAAAAAAGACTACTGCCACATCAAATAAGCTTTTGTTCGCCAATTTCTGCTCATATGTTAAATATATAGGATGGGATGTTTTGTCAAAAATAAAGTAGGTATATTGAATTATCAACTAAGATGTTATTATAGTGTTTGTTCCAATATTCAAACTAATAAATCCTTATCTTTGAAATACTTAAAGGGATAGTTCACCCAAAAATGAAAATTCTGTCAGTATTTACTCACCCTCATGTTGTTCCAACCCTGTAAGACCTTCGTTCATCTTCGGAACACAAATTAAGATATTTTTGATGAAATCTGAGAACTGGATCACTCCTCCATACTCCTCCATAGGCTTCAAAAGGATTGAAACTTGCCGGCCTCGAAAAGTTATTAAAGACATCGTTAAAATAGTCCAAGTGACTACAGCGGCTCAATCTTAAGTTTATCAAGCGACGAGAATACTTTTTGTGCCCAAAAACAAACAAAAATAACGACTTTATTTCAACTATTCATTTCCTTCTCTGTTAGCCTCTAGTTAGTTAACTTAGTGTAATAGTGTAGAGCTACGTCACACGTAGGCTCACTATTGGCCGACGCTGGTCATGTGGGTGATGCGTGTGACGTACAACAACAGAAGCGCTGCGCTGTTACACTAGTGAACTCACTCGAGGCCCACAGAGAAGGAAAGGAATAGTTGAAATAAAGTCGTTATTTTTGTTTTTTTTGCACACAAAAAGTATTCTCGTCGTTTGATAATGCTTGGTCAGATCCTCCGCCGTCATGGTTTTAATTATCATTTTTACGCTGACGACGTTCAATTATATACTACCTGTACATCGACTCTATCTATCACAACTGACAAAATCTCTGCTTGTGTGCATGAAATAAAAGATTGGCTTCATTCAAATTTTTTAAAACTTAACATGGACAAAACTGAGATTATTTTTACCGGACCTCCGTCACTCACTAACAAAATTCCTACTAACTTCACCTGTGAGTTCGCTGGCTCTCACATCAAACCATCTAGTACTGTTAAAAGTCTTGGTGTAGTCTTTGACTCCTCTCTATCTTTCCAGTCTCACAGTAATTCTATCACTAAATCAGCATTCTTTCATCTACGCCGCATCGCTCAGCTCCGTCCCTTCATCAGTATCTCAGACGCTGAAACTGTCATCCATGTGTGATGGAATTAGTTAAGTGAGTGACAGTTGTGGTGTCCTATCAGAGGAAGAGAACGGGTTATTTAATGAGGGTTGGTTGTTCCCAAAGAGCGTCACGACTCGTCCCTCCTCATTTCGTCATCCACTAGCGCCTCAGGTACGTGCTGATAGTGGTTGTTAAATCGTGTGTTGAGAACGCTATTGATGTGTCGTCACTTCTTTGTATTGTAGTGTGTCCACTAGTATTTTTTTCCGACGGTGTACTACCAGCTCGGATTGGGTGTCTGCTCCTCCTTCAATGTTAGGTAAGCTGTCTCGTGTGGAGTAGTGTATTATGATGGCGTGCAGTATAGCGTGTCGCTATGTTGTTAATGTGCTGCTTCCTGTACCCCAGCTGGTTGCCAGTATTGACGGTTGCGGTAAACAGTAGCCTATGGGAATGGCATATGAGGTGTTGTCCTCCTGTGGTAAGTGTCATTTAAGAAAGCCGGAAAATTGTAGTGAGACGAGCACTAGTAACGTCTCGCTTCTCTTTAGGGCGTTTGTAGAGTGTGGGGTCTCCTCTTTCGTCCTCCGGACGGGTTTCCATCCCGATCTCTCTCTCTCTCCGTATCGGCAGTGATTGGGCTTCGTTGGAATCTGAGCCCCTCTCGACAAACTGCAGTGTTCGCGCTGCTTTTTCGATTGCTGTGACTTGGCGGGGGTCGACGTGCCCGTTGCCGGGATTCTACTGTCTATTTTCTGTTTTCCTTTTTTTTAGAGTGAACGAGAAAATTATAATCTGAGTGATAGTTGGACGCGCACTAGTGTGCGTTGGTGTGTATGTGTGTGTGCTGCAACAGCCTTAACTTCTGTTATTCTTCCTAGGCTCACTGGATGTGTTTGATTAGTTTAGCTCCATTTAAGTGTGTGTGTGGGTGTGTGCGTGCGTGCGTGTGAGTCGTATTCGTTTGTTTATTTCTTTTTTGTTTGATTACGTGTGGTTTTCTTTTTTTGAAGATCAGCTGGTCTTTTGTGACCTTGATCATGTATATTTGTATGTTTGGCTTTGTTAATGTTGGTCATTTTTAGGGTTGTATTAAACCCAGCTGTTTGTTTGTTTCTCCCCAGGGACTGAGGTGCTTTGGCGGAAGGACCTTCTCTGCATGGTGGTGCTGCTGTGGGGTGACACTTTTGAAGTGCCGGTGTGTGATTTAAGCGCACGGTGACGTGTGAGTGTGTGTGTTAGTAGGATCGTGCTTTTGGAAAAGCCTATAAGTGGTCCTTCCGCCTGTAGCCCCAGCCTGGGCGGGTTGTGTTTTTTTTTCTTTTTTCTTTTTCTTTGGTTTGCCTTGTGGGTAAGAAAAACAGAGTTTTCTTGAAGTTCCTTCTACCCTTGTGGGTAGGGGACTGTGTTGTATGAGCCATTAGTGCTGCCCTCTGAGATCTTTCTTTTCCAAGTGTTATCATGTGTACATGTGCCGAGTGCCCTGGATTTTAAAAAGAGGAAATACTGTGTTGTTACAATTTTGTATGGCAATAAAAGATTATTTGTAACTTGATTGTACTTGCGTCCCTGACCTCCCTGGCACACACGAACCTGTGTGGCCTAGTGAAACTACTGGGTATATTCCCTGATTGAGTCAGGGTGGCGTAGTCGACTATCACAAAATTCTCTATTATCCTAAATTATCTATTAGCAACCCAGAAGCCGATTGTAACGCCACATTTGGCGTAGTCGGCAGGGTGTGTGTGTCAATTGTGTACGGCAGAGACGTGAGTAAAAAAAAAAAAAGTAAAAAAAAAATAATTCTTCTTTTTTTGCCTATAGCAGGAAGTAGACGGTGGTGATCCTGTTGTAGTGGGTAGGTGTGACCCTCTGATCATTTCTTCCATGGCGGTAAGTGATTGCGTGGTTCGCAGCTATGGAAGATGAACTGCGTGAATTGCGAGAATTGGTAGCACAATTAAAAGCAGATAACGAAAAATTACGGCAAGATCAAGCGCCCGTTGTACAACCTGGTCCATCAAATGCTTCTATCCCTGAAATTGTGGACCCACCACTCGTTGGTGCTTGTGCGCCCACAACTGAGCGTTTTGTTTTTGTTCCTAGGGACCGAAAGTGCCTGAAATTTAGCGGTAGTTCGGGCATTGGCATCAACGAGTTGGTGAACGAGGCTCAGGCTCAGGTATCAATCAATCAATCAATCAATCAAATTTATTTATAAAGCACTTTAAAATCCAAACATGGACACAAAGTGCTGTACAGTAAAAACAATACATGAATACATAAAAAGCCAAAACAAATAAAACAAATACACAGCCATACAATGAACCAATAAAACCAATATAACCAAACCTGGATTTCAATTTCACTTACCAAAGGCCAAAGAATAAAGATAGGTTTTAAGAAGAGACTTAAAAACAGACAATGATGATGACTGTCTAATGTTCAAAGGTAGGTTGTTCCACAATGTCGGACCTGCTACAGCAAAAGCACGGTCACCTTTTAGCTTGCGCTTTGTTTTAGGCACACTTAGGAGCAGTTGGTCAGCTGACCTGAGAGAACGGGTGGGCCTATAGGGGTGTAGCAGCTCAGAGATGTAAGGTGGGGCAAGACCATTTAGACCCTTAAACACAAATAAAAGAATCTTAAAATGGATCCTTTGATATATAGGCAGCCAATGCAGTGAGGATAAAATAGGGGAAATGTGCTCGTATTTACGTGTTCCAGTTAAAAGACGTGCAGCAGCGTTTTGCACCATCTGGAGACGAGCAATAGAGGACCCACTGACCCCCACATAGAGTGCATTACAGTAATCCAACCGAGTGGTAACAAAGGCGTGGATTACTGTCTCAAATAACCGCTTTGAAAGAAATGGCTTTATTTTGGCCAATTGCCTCAATTGAAAAAAACTTGTTTTAACCACTGACCGTATCTGTCTGTCCAGCTTAAAGTCAGGGTAAATTTTAACCCCTAGGTTAGTGACTGTTGGCTTAATATATTGACTCAAGGAACCCAGATCGACACAGGGGGTTCCAGAGGTGCCAAAAAACATCACTTCTGTCTTACTTTCGTTAAAACTTAGAAAGTTAAGAGCCATCCAGGCCTTTATATCATCAAGACATTTAAGTAATGGACCAACAGTTTCATTCTTTTTTAGGGGCACATAGATCTGACTATCGTCTGCATAACAGTGGAAAGACATACCATGCTTCCTAAGTATGGAACCAAGCGGGAGCAAATAAAGAGAGAAGAGAAGAGGGCCTAAAATTGAGCCCTGTGGAACCCCACAATACAGAGGTGCAGAGGAGGACACATAATCTCCACAGCTGACACAGAAAGTTCTACCTTCCAAGTAGGACCTGAACCATTTCAGTGCAATGCCCTTGATGCCCAACCACCGCTCCAAACGAGAGATCAGGATTTCATGGTCCACTGTGTCAAAAGCGGCTGTCAGATCAAGAAGCACAAGAATAACACAATCCCCAGAGTCAGTAGCTAAAAGAATATCATTAAAAACTTTTAGAAGAGCCGATTCTGTGCTATGTAGGGTTTTGAAACCAGATTGGAAAACTTCAGGAATATTGTGCTCATCCAAAAAAGCCATTAATTGACTGCAAACTATCTTTTCGAGGATTTTTGACAGAAAGGATAGTTTAGATATCGGTCTAAAATTTGCGAGATCTGCAGGATCCAGACCAGGTTTTTTTATTAAGGGTTGCACTACTGTATGTTTAAAAAGTTTAGGGACCACCCCTGAGGACAGACCGCTATTTAAAACTGCAAGGATAGATGGCCCTATAGTAGGAACAACCTCCTTAAAAAGTCGAGGAGGGATAGTATCATTTGGAGAACCTGAGGGCTTCAAATGGCTAACAATCTTCTGTAAAACAGACAATGTCACAAGTTCAAACTTGTCAAAGACACCCGAGCAGTGGACAGTGATTGAGGGGTCATAAGCCGAAGGTGAGATTTGAGCCCTAATGGTAGTGACCTTATCAATAAAAAAGTGCAAAAACTTTTCACACACACCATAGGCGGCATCAAAACAGACAGTTATCGGTACATTAAGAACTGAGTCAATGGTCTTAAACAAAACACGAGGCTTGTTCCAATTTGACTGAATAATTTCAGCGAAATATTCAGGTATACGGGTTCGCCATCTCTCTTTCGCTGATCAGGCCTATTTCCTTTTTGATCATTTGGAGGGGGAAGCAAGGGAGGAGATCCGGTATCGGTCGGAGGACGAGAGGGGGGACCCAAAATAAAATCTTCGAAGCGTTGCGCGATCTGTATGGGTGTACACAATCATACGTAGCTCTTCGGGAGTCTTTTTTTTCCAGGAGACAGCAAGAGGGGGAGACACTGTTGGAGTTCTCCCTGGCTCTAATGAATCTCCTGGAAAAGGTTAAACGCCAGTCGCCTCATGGAATGCCAAACGCTGAACTTTTACTGCGTGACCAATTTGTCGAATATGTGAGTGATAGTGCTCTACGGCGTGAACTTAAGCAACTGGTCCGTCGTCAGCCCACCGCTACGTTGTTAGATATCCGCAGTGAGGCTATTCGCTGGGAGCGGGAAGGAATGCCTGGGGGTATGCGGGCTCGAAGCTAATCCGTTTCGTCTGCATATGGCATCCAGTATGGGGTGCAGGGGCAACAACAGACAAGGGCAAATAGTGGCTTAGCGCCCTCTGAACTGAGTGAATTGCGAGACATGTTGAGAAGCCAACAACAACAACTGAATCAACTGTCCCAAGGGATGGCCCAACTTCAAAATCGTCAGCCACGTATTCAATCGCCGCCAGTTAATCCAATTATTTGCAGACGGTGTCAGCGGCCTGGCCATTTTGCCAGGGATTGCGAAGGGCAGCGTAGACCATTTTTGACTCCGTCGGTTCATGACCGATCGGCTCCATTGAGGAGTGAGCAGCCTCAGCCTGAGCAACCTTCGGAAAACTAGTGCCTGCTAAGTTGCAGGGCCGCAGCTTGGTAGGGGAACAGATAGGCTCGTGTGTGTCGACTAATTTAGATTTTATGTCTCGTTTCATGTCAACGTGTCCGCAGCTCGTTGTACGTATGGGGGAGGTTCAGATACCTTGCCTGGTCGACACTGGTTCAATGGTGTCCACTATTACAGAGAGCTGTTTCGCGACAAATTTTGGATCTCGGGGTCAGGAACAGCTGCGCCTGTGTGTAGACTACCGTCATTTAAACGCTAAGACCAGGCGGGATATTCCCTTTACCTCGTATCGAGGAGACATTGGACTCGCTGTCAGGGGCCCGTTGGTTTTCTACCATGGACCTAGCCAGCGGTACAATCAGGTCCCTGTTGAAGAGGCTGACAAGCCTAAGACTGCCTTCTGTACACCGTTTGGCCTATTCCAATGGAATAGGATGCCATTCGGATTGTGCAATGCCCCCAGCACCTTTCAACGCCTAATGGAGCGGTTGTTTGGTGATCAACAGGGCCAGTCATTACTGTTGTACTTAGACGACATTGTTGTATTCTCTTCCTCTGTTAGACAACATCTTGACCGGATGGAGGTTGTGTTACAGCGCTTGCAGAAAGAGGGGTTGAAGGTCAAATTGAGTAAATGTGCCTTTTTCAAACAGGAAGTCCGATATCTGGGCCATGTGATATCTGCAGAGGGAGTCTCGACGGACCCTGATAAGATTAAGGCAGTTGCGCAATGGTGTCGTCCAACCAGTGTTGCAGAGTTGCGTTCATTTTTGGGGTTTGCTGGCTACTATCGCCGTTTCGTGGAGGAGTTTTCCAGGTTAGCAGCCCCTCTGCATAGGTTGGTGGCGGCGTTGGCAGCCCCGAAAAATAACGCACACAGACGGGGGAGCTTTTCCAGAGCTTGGTCTGGGGAGTGCGAGAGTAGTTTTGAGCTTCTAAAGAGTAAACTGTAGGGTATTTGGGTGAATCATTGACTCAGTCCCTCTGAAACAAATGAAGCACATTCTTCCTAAAACCCAAGGTCTTTTAGAATGAATGTAAATTATGGACATTGGCGTGAGAATGCCTAGATGAGACTGTTTCTGAAACATTTACGACTCTGTGATGTGTCCCCGAACAACTCACAAACTTCCCCCACTGCAGGCAAACCCAGGTGGCCTGCATGCAGGACCTCTCCAGCCACACACACACACACACACTCACAACCACACACGCATCCCCCACAAGTGAAGCCCGCTCAGGACAGAGCGTGGTGTCCAGTTACGAGACATTTTTATGACTGACTGGAATGTCCCAAAGAAGGATTCTAAAGAGAAAGAAACTTCTCTTTTTTTAAAAGACATTTAACCAGATATATTCAATGTGTTTTTATGTGTGTCCATTTGCCCATGCCACATTGGAATGACTATGATTTTATCGTAGCTTAAAGTGAATTATAAATACCTTCATTATGCATGTTAAATATAACTGTCTATTCCCATAACTTGTACACATAGTTCTGGACACCTCCAGAATGCTTTCGGTGTGATCAATCAGAATACGTACAGTAATATCCAGTAAAATATAGTTTACTATGTTTTCCATCTTTGGAGTGAAAAGAGACCAAAACTAACATCACTGGAGTTCTTAGATAACAGCGTTTACGACCCAAAGGAATGTTCACAGAGCTGTGGCTCTCTCCGAATTCTAACCAAGGAGGAGAAATGAATCCTGTACTCATATATATATATATGCTATTATATATCCACTTGAGAATTGTATGAACAATGTATCTAAGTTCCCTATTTCATGAGTTGCCTTTTTGTGGTTTGGTCCATGTTTCTCGACAACTCTAACGGGATAATGTTTCAAACTTTGCCAACTAATGTTTAACCAAATCCATTTGTGGCAAGTTTGGTCTCGATAAACTCCGATTTTCATTCCCCATTTGTTAATTGACATTACATTTTGCTAAACTTTGTGACACATTAGTATTATAAGAATTGTGAAGATTCTTCTCTTAAACACCCAATGAAACTAGATATTTAAATGTCTTTTAAAACACAAAGGGTCATAAAAATTCCCTCCAAAGGGACAGCTCCTGATTGGACCCTCTTCCAAAAGAAGGCGGAAACGTCAGGTCTTCAAAAGGACTGAATACCAGTTTATCTCTCTCTTACTTCTCTTGTCCTCGTGTCATAATGTAACGTCTCGCCTCCGGGCCAGCTCTTCGCCTTTCTTTTATTTGTTTCTAGTTTAGTTTGTGTATTTCAGTCTTAGATAAGTCTCCGTGTTTAATTCCAATAGACGAGTGAAACGAACACCGCGTGACATATCTCTTCAGCAAATCCATCTACAAGGGACCTTTAAACGAGCGCGCGCTCGCTTTGAAGGAAAAACACGCGCACGTGACCACGTGACGCGCCGGACCGAGAGACACACACGCTTCTTCACAAGCCATGCAAAGAATTACCTGTGCAAGTATCCGTGTTTGATCACGCTTTTAAGATTTGTTGAAGTCTCGTTGTGTCTCAAAATTCTGTTGTCTATGTGAATTTGCTATTTAGAAAGATCCTCGGGTCTTTCTAAACTCCCTCTTGCATAACTGCAACTCTCTACATTTCCTCTCTCTCTCTGTCTCTATGCATTTCTCGTTCATCGATGCCTTATCGTGTTTTGTTGTTTATTATGTTTGTAAATACATATATCCGTAGTAAATACATAAGTAGTTCTGCCTTATTAAATTCATTATATTCATTTGATTGATGTACTGCCTCTGCTCATTTTCCAAGTCCCTTAAGTGCCAAAGATCTAACTTAAGCCACAAGCTTTACAAATTAAAGATACTTTAAAGAGTATTTGGTTTATAGGGCAGAAAACCCAATTCTAGTGGCCACAGAATTGCGTTTCCTGAAATCCTATAAAGTAGGATGATATTGTGGATCCCCACAAATATTATTCTGACAATTGAGCTAATTAATTTTGCCTGTTTTGTAAGACGTGGTCCGTGTAATTAATTACAATCAACTTGCGGTTAATTGATGTGTTAATGACACATCATCCCTTAGCGGGAGATTTATTAACATGTAAGACTGATCTAATCCAAACATGTATGAATAATTATTAATTACCAATTATTAATTATGATATGCAAATTCCCCCACGGATTAGATCCGCCCCTGAGTCTTTACATAATTGGTGGAGAATGCAGGCACACTTTAAACTTGTTTATGAGCAAATTCAGTTTCAATCTATGTCTATATTGTGATTTAATATTGTACGTGTTGTTAAAATATAGCACCAAAAAAAAAAAAAAAAAAAAATCCAAAACCTAAAAACATTTTAAATCATAAGTGCTATTTGATAAATGTTATTTGGATCCAACCGACAAACGTATAATTCCTGTTTTCTTCTACACAGCGCAGAGGAAAAAACATTTCCTGCAAGACGCACGTGTTTGTTAAAATGTAGCACAGAAAAAAAAAAAATCCAAAACCTAAAAACATTTTAAATCATAAGTGTTATTTGATAAATGTTATTTGGATCCAACCGACAGACGTATAATTCCTGTTTTCTTCTACACAGCGCAGAGGAAAAAACATTTCCTGCAAGACGCACGTGTTTGTTAAAATGTAGCACAGAAAAAAATCCAAAACCTAAAAACATTTTAAATCATAAGTGCTATTTGATAAATGTTATTTGGATCCAACCGACAGACGTATAATTCCTGTTTTCTTCTACACAGCGCAGAGAAAAAAAAAAATTCCTGCAAGACTTGTTGTTAAAATATAGCACCGAAAAAGAAAAAAAAATCCAAAACCTAAAAAAAAAAAAAAACATTTTAAATCATAAGTGCTATTTGATAAATGTTATTTGGATCCAACCGACAGACGTATAATTCCTGTCTTCTGCAAAAAAAATTCCTGCCAAAGGTGCTTGTGAAATATAGCACCAAAAATCCGCTGAGATTTAATTTTGATAAGTGTGATCACTACAGAAAACAAAGCGTCTGCACGCTCAAATTTTAATCACACTGAATGTTATTCCGCTGACAAACACTAGAGGGCAGCCTTGAGGCCTAAGTGCTTGACAGTTCCTCGAATTACGCTCCGCCCCCCTGATTTCATCCTGCATGAACGAAATGTCGCCATCGTGTGGACACTAGTAACAAGGTCATCCTTTCCTAAACAATTTCTTTCT
Source organism: Gila orcuttii (assembly GCA_026230005.1). Taxonomy (NCBI): domain Eukaryota; kingdom Metazoa; phylum Chordata; class Actinopteri; order Cypriniformes; family Leuciscidae; genus Gila; species Gila orcuttii. Next base: position 2,062,359 of record JAPDVR010000009.1, on the reverse strand, counting down.
CGTCACAATTTCAGATTTTCCCAGTGAATTTCGGAAGTGTGTTTCTAACTTTCAATGCATGTGCAAGTTCCAGTTTTACTAACATGACTTCACTCCTGACGGTGTACACTTATTTTGAATTTGGTTCAAACCACTTTTGAACTCAAAATTCAAAAGTAAGTATTACCAGTTTCTGATGACCACTTAGGAGGAGTGCGGCCCCCTTGTGGCCTTCCCCTCTCTACGTCAGCTCATCACTTAGTTCCTAACATCATTCTGTTCTGAAGTGGCTTTCTCCCAGTTGGTTTTATTTTGGTCATTTATCATTGATACCTCACCGTAGTCGTGATCATCATCAAATATAATGCCAACCTTTAATTTCCTACACTTATTCAAATTTGGTTTGAAACAAACAAATTTCAAGATCAATTTGAATTAAGTCTCCTTTCCTGTTGGGAATGGTTTTATGGCTTTACTTCTATATTTCCTTCTTCAAATTATTTTTAATAATTTTGATTTAATACGTTATGACAACGATATCCTTACTATTCTAGAAGTTACTCAGCATCTATGCATACGCTTGATTTGAATTGTATTTAAACCCGTTTGAATGCAATTTAAATCAAGTTCTCTGTCAGCCAGGTTGACCACTAAGAGGAAGTGGCCCCAAACCCTTTGTGGCCCAAACGCGCCACTACAGCTTGCTTCCTCCCGTGCTCTTCCTGCTGCACTTAATCTCTTCTCTGAATGGAGGCTAGGTTGTTCTGATAATTAACATTGTCATAATCCCCTTTTTGTTTGTACCATAATTCTAGTAAAGCCGTTGCCTTTGATTTTTCTACAAAAAAAAAATAGACACTCAATTTGATTTAGATAGAGAGAGCTTTAATTCACGTTGAGGTTCACTTGTCCTTCATCCTGTTTTGTGTTTGTAGGTAGAAATTTCTCTCGTGCTGTGGTGATTTGACAGTCATCTCTGCTTGGGGTCCAGCAAGCTGGTTCGTCTGACCTGCGTCACCAGCGCTGACTGAGCACGAGTCTCGGACTTTCCTGTATTTCTCCGTTGGTGCGGCCCGCAACACGACATCACCAATTTGGCACTGCCGGTTGTGTTCAAAGTCAAGTTGCGTGAGGGCACACATCGGTACAGAAGTACGGAAGGGCCCGAGACACTGCTGTTAAGTGTTTGGGGACGACAAAGACCAACCACGATGCTGACTCCAACCTGAATGACCTCATTTCACCCCCGGGAAACTAGAAAAGGTATTAAATCCATCCACTTAGTATTGGCCACAGGATCTAGAGATTCCCCCGGTCATTGAAGTGTTTGGCTCCCTCCTCCTCTCCGAGCCACAAACCGCAGGCTTAGGCCTCCTCTTCCCCTGTAACACTTCCTGTGTACTATTAACGCCATTTCATTACAGACCTTTCCATCTTGGATGGTTGCATGTTACTTCAAACTTTGCTATCTTGCCATTGCTCTTTTCTGTTGTGCTCTGTTCCTTTCAGTTCAGCTAGAGACGGAACCTTTCTGAGACAACAAGGAACGCTGAATAATAGTTTGACAACCAAGCCGTTAACATCAACAGGTGACCCCTAAGCTACCGCCCCGTTAAAAATCTTTATTCAGGCCCATGTTGACCTACCCAAATTGTCCCACCGAATGATTTAACTGTCTGCATCAGTTAACCAAAATTTTCATACACGGCATAGCCCGTATTATAGCTCGTTAAACGTAGAAGGAACTTACATTGGTCTCTCTGCGTGTTGTGTTCCTCTCGCCCACAGTGAAGCCAGTATGTTCCGGTCCTACAGTCCCACAACCCGCTGGGACAATCTGGAGACATGGCTGAGATTCATGACACCTCCATTCCTGCCCAAGGTCGCCAGTGACTCAGAGCCCCGAGCCCAGAGCATCGCAGACGTGGACAAGCTGATGGCGCACAAACCAAGCCAAAGCTCCCACGACAAAGACCGGCCAGACACGTCAAAACCTCGCTTGCCCAGCCCATCGCACAAGCACGTCTCCACGAAAGGAGCCGCATCGCCCTGGAGCACGAAATTGCAACGCTGAGGATGCAAGCCGAGGATGACAACGACCCCGAGCTACAGAAAGAAGTGGAAAGACTTCAAACTGCCCTGTCTGATCTTCATCGACACAGACAGAGAAAAGAACCAGAGAGGAACTCAACGAGAAACTCCGACAAAGTGAAGCCCCTTGCAAAGAGCAGAGACTGAACTTAAAGAGACTCGAAAGCCACGGCCTGCGAAAGAAGCTCGCAAGAGGCCCATGTTACCATCCACAAGCTCGTTCAGCAGAGATAAGATCTCAAACGTGAACTTGACATTTTTCCCACAGAGTTGAAACACTCTTATAGACTACCAGCCACTGCGGCAGGTCTTCATTAAAGAATTCTCTGATCCAGAATCAGACCAACGACTAATCACAGCCGTGGACCTCAATCAGCCCGGCATGGAGGATGATTTCAACTCCAGAACTTTGTTCTCCGAAATCTGCACCCCACAGTGAGTCATCACCAAGTCCTCCTGGGCTGCCCACATAGCATGAATACTCAACAGCTAAGAGAAGCTTACATCAAGCAAAAGACTGTGTCCGGAAAGACTTTGAAAAACCCCACAATCTACTCGGTCTCTGAACACTACTCAGAGCTGCCTCCAGAGGGCGCCCCACAACACCATAGCCCTGTTTACAGAGAGTCACGACCGTTCCAAGCCTCCAGAGGGCAGCACTACCGTGATGGTGCTCATCCAAGACACCAGAGCGAGCGCTCTGAAACATTCTGGAAGCCAGCCGGCGACCCAGAAATAGCCGACCCCCATCACCAAGAGACTAAGGCCCAGACAGCCTGGAGCGGTACCCCTTTCAACATGCCACTAATAAGCACAAGTCTCAGCACGCATCAGACAAACACAGTGCCGCCACGTCTGAGACAGCCGAGACCCTGAAGTCGCTGAAAAGCTTCTTCACAAAAGACTTTCCAAAAATTCAAGAGGTACGAGCCTTACATCCTATGCTTGAGCGTAAGACCCACAACAGGCACACAGAACACTGCTCGTCGGCCACAGACCACAGAGCACACTGTCACATCACAAAGTGACAGCAGCACACAGCCACCACAGCTGACAGCTGCACAGCCTGAACGAGACAGCACAGTTTCCCACAGCTGGGTCCAAAACCCCAAAAGACCAAGAAATGCTGCATTGTCTGCCTGTCTCCGCAGAGAACTACACAAGACCGGCCCTAACCACCCGTCGATCACACACCAGCCCCTACGCCAAGACTCCTGGGGAACCTGATCAAAAGGGGGTGGGCCCGGAAACTCTACCTACCCATCACTCTAGACAATGAGGTGAGCCTTGAAGCCCTGGTAGACACCGGCTCAGACCTCACTCTAATGTCAGCTCAACTCTTTGAAAGACTCAGTGCTAAAGCTAAGAGCGAAGATCAAACTCTTACACCCCAAATGTGTGAGCTGAACGTGCAGTTGTATAGCCAGAACGACCTCCGGCTCGAACAGAGAGCTCCCATGTACCTGACAACTGGTCCTTTGAGTCCTACCCACCCGGTGTACATCTCACAAATGGACACGTACCCCTTTCTGACTGGCAAAGACCTGCTAGACTGCTCTGAGCTTTTATTAGACTTATAAACACCTGGCCGTCTGGGCCCAAGTTCAAGAACCCCGCCCCCTCCGGTCACAGAGGTCACGAGAACTACAACAAAGCCAGACTCCAAAATCACAGAGTTCCCCGGAACTCCAGCAGCCATCCATGGGTACACAGCCTCACCACCAAGTCAAGGTTCAAGTTCGCTACCCTGCACCTTCCAGCTCGCCAAAGACCACGCAATGCCCACTCAACGATGTGTGACCTAATGCAGAAGGCCTCTAACACAAAAGGCCTCCTCAGAAAGAATTCCTAAAACCCCAATGATTTTGAACTGCAAAACCAGAAGACACTGCACGAACACAGTGCAAGACTCTGCTAAAAAGGTCCTTGATCAGCATAGGACATAGAACTGGTAAAAGTAGATGAAAAGGTGTGCTCAAAGAGTTGCAAGACTCTGCATTCGTAAAATTATAATTTTACTGATTTAAAAGAATCTTAAATGTAAATCTCAACGGCCAACAGACTATGCACGACTCTTTTGAAACAAACAGTTTCTAGATGCTGGTTGAATTGGCACTGCTAAACATTAGGCTTCCTGACAATGAAGGGTTACAGCAAACACTAGCTCCAAATAGGGCATACGTCACCCTGGCGTCAGAGTGTAGTAAAACCACCTGAGCCTTAAACTACTGTTAACCTACAGGCGTGCATTTGATCTTTGCGATCCAACTAGAACACAACGTGCAATACGCATTTTTGATCGCTGGCTTGTCTTAATGCAGATAAAACGATACCTGGAATTGACATCTCTACTTTAAGTAAAAGAGTCTTAGATTTCCAACTAATATCAGTAAGTTCAGCCGTAAAGCGTAAGTCTGTGTGACAAAGGAATCTCATTTCAGCAGCCTCTAATCTGTACCGATATCTATTCTGCTTTGGTTAAAAAGAAATCCAAATTGCAGTATGACTAAACCTGTGTCTGACAAAGAAAGCTCAGGACAGAGTTATATATATGTAGACCTGGGTGATGCTCCCCTTTCTACAATGTAAAGGCCTTACAAATTATTGTTAGATTAATGTAATTCACCTAAATTTTAGCTGCATCTACAAGCAGAGAGCTACCTAGCGATCAAAACTGTTTACTCGCCGAAAAGTCAGCATTTGTGCATGAGAGGGACGTAACTATAGATGCTTAGACAACCTTTGACTTACAGCAAATCTATTTCCTTACTCGATAAACAAATAGAATAAGTTGTGTAAACTAAAAGAGAAGAGTTACATGAGTAAAATTAGCAAATGCCAAAACAGTCGCATTTTACTTAAGGTAACATCAAGTTCCCTTTCCTTGTCACTCCGAGTTACGTCGGATGACGACGAAATGGGGTTTCGCTTAGAAAGCCTATCAACTTCGAGTATTACAAAACGAGCCAATGGCAAAGAAATGCCATGGGTCTGCGGAATTTGCATGACGTAACTCCACCCCACCTCGTGGGTATAAAAGGAGGAAGTCCGCAACAGCAGTTTATGTTTTCGCTTCGGAGCCAAGTGTATTCTTCTCTCCACAAGCCAACTCTGAATTATCAGCTTCACGAACGAGTGCCTCGAGTGTTGGTGTGACGGCGATCTCCGGCGAGTGCGTGCTTCCTGCTTATCTCTGCAGTGGTTCATCAGAGAGCGCGTGCTTCCCCGGGCGCTTCAACACGTGAGTTCTCTCTCTAAAAGAGCGCACGCGGCACGTCTTTTTAAAGACGGCTCGCCCGTGCATTTAAAAAAAAAAAAAAAAAACGAATGGTTGCGGCAGCTTGGTATCGGACTCTGATGGGCACGAGCGTTGTCTGGTATGTTTGGGCTTGATCATACTAGAGCAGCGCTCGTGGATGACTCATGTTCTCTCTGTGGGAACATGATCATCGCGTCATATAGGTCGAGACTCTGTGAACTCGCAAGAGTGAGAGTCCCCTCATCCAGCCCCCAATCTTCGGCTGGTGGCCAGGGTGACCTGAGGGTGTTGGTCTGGAACAAGGCGCCGACTCCGTGTCCGTGACCCCAGCCTCCCCTCAACGGCGGTGCCCGCTAGTGAATAGGTGATTCCCACGAGTCTACCCTCTGGTGGCCCGTGTGTTTCATTTAAAGCTACAGAGGATGATACTATGTTTGTAGCAGCTTCACAAGGTGGGTTTGATTCTCTGCGAAGTGACGTCTCGTCACAGCTGCCACCCTCTGGTGTGCATACGGCTGTGCCTGAGTCTGATCCAGAGATGACGGCCATGCTTTCCTGGGACGATTGGTTTTTGGGTAAGGCCGCCGACCCTCGTCCACGGCAAACCCCAATACCTTCCCTCCCGGACGTGCATGATGAGATCTCGAAATCCCAGAAGACCCCCTGGTTTTCTCGGGACCGCTCGCTGATCTCATCCGCCTTTCCCCCCTCGATGGGGCCGCTGTCACGGGTACACTGGGGTTCCCCCGGCTGAACGCTCTGTTGCGATGCTATGTGTCCTCAGAGTGCTTCTTCTCGGCGCAATCCTAAGCACCCGCCCGTGGTCTATGGTTTTCGTCTACATTTGTGGCGAGATCCTATAGCACCACGGGACTGGCAGCCGCCTCTCTGCAGGCCATGGCCATTCTGCTGGTCCTCGACCCAGATGCTCATGGACTTGCACGAGGGCGGGACTGACCCAGGGCTCTTCACTGAGTCGCGCGCCGCCACTGACCTTGCTCTCCGAGCGACGAAAGTGCCCGTACGCTCCCTGGGTCAGGTGATGCCTACCATTCTGTGGCTGAACCTGTCTGATGTGCTGAATGTCGCGCGGCCCCGTCTGTCCGACGTTCCCATATCCCAGGTCGGCCTCTTCGGCGGTGCGGTTGAGAACTTCGCCCAACAGCTCTCAACCGCCCATGTGCAGACTGACGTGATTCTGTCCCGATGGCCCGCCGTCCGCTCAGATCCCTCGGTCTGCCCACTGCCGAAGGCGCCCCCCCCCGCGGCTCCCACCCCGCCCGTTTAAAGAGACGGGCCGGCTCTGGAAGCCGCGGGCGGACGCCACAGCCCTCTCCAGCCCCGCCCCCTGCTACGTGCCGGGTTAAGCGGCGCTCCTGAGACGGGCTCCACAGAGATGGGACTCAGTTCTTCCAGGAGTTGGTAGCAGGACCACTCCTTTCCCCGGTGGAGGGCCGGGGAAAAATCCTTATTCTCCTAAGAACTGACTCTCCCGTCTCTGGGAAGACAGAGTTCTCGGACGACACAGAGCGCCGCCCACAAGCCGTGCTCTCCTCGTCCCCCTCTGTCCCAGAGGTGCTTGACACGGCGTGCCGTCCACGGACCGCTTCGCCCCTGTCCCCCTCTGTCGCCAGACCCCTGCCAGGGCAGGCCCCCGCGGGACGACCAGCATGGTCCTCCCCTGGCCCCCTCTGTCAGGGCGCGGTTGCTAACTGTGCCCCCACACCGGGCCGCTATGCCGTCCACGTCTGGGCCAGTTACTCCACTTCGCTGCCCCTCCGGGGGGACGCCTGTCGTCCGCTTGATCCCGCTGGTTCAGTTCCTGGGAGCCTGGTTAGAGCTTCCCCGTCTGTCCCGCTGGATCGCGCGCACCATCAGGCTCGGCTTGCGATTCAGTTCGCACGGTCTCCTCCCCGCTTCAGGGGAGTCCGCTCCACTTTGGTCGGTGGCAATGCCCCTATCATGAGAGCAGAGATTGCCACCCTGCTGGCGAAGGGTGCAATCGAGACTGTCCCTCCAGCCGAGATGAGGTCCGGGTTCTACAGCCCCTACTTCATTGTCCCCAAGAAAACCGGTGGGTTACGGCCAATCCTGGACTTGCGCGTGCTGTACCGCTCCCTTCACAGGCTGCCGTTCAAGATGCTCTCCGCCAAACGCGTTCTCGAATGCGTGCGGCCCCAGGATTGGTTTGCAGCGATCGACCTGAAGGACGCCTACTTTCATGTCTCCATTCTTCCTCGACACAGACCGTTCCTACGGTTTGCTTTCGAGGGGCAGGCATACCAGTACGCGGTTCTCCCTTTCGGGCTAGCCCTGTCTCCTCGCACCTTCACGAAGGTCGTCGAGGCTGCCCTTGTTCCCCTTCGGGAACACGGGGTTCGCATCCTGAGTTATATCGACGGCTGGCTGATCCTAGCCCACTCTCGAGATCAGGTTTGCGAACACAGGGACCTAGTGCTCCGGCACCTAGCTCGTCTGGGCCTTCGGGTCAACTGGGAGAAGAGTAACTTTGCCCCGTGCAGAGGATCTCTTTTCTCGGTATGGACATCGACTCGGTCACCATGTCCGCGCAGCTTACGAGCGAGCGCGCGCAGTCACTGCTGACTTGCCTGAGACATCTCAGGAGCAAGAATGCGGTTCCACTGAAACATTTTCAGAGGCTCCTGGGGCATATGGCATCTGCAGCCGCGGTCACGCCGCTCGGATTGCTTCATATGAGACCGCTTCAGCTTTGGCTTCGCGACCGAGTCCCGAGGTGGGCATGGCATCAAGGCACGCTCCGGGTACCAGTTACTCCGACCTGCCGTCAGTTCCTCACCCCGTGGTCGAACCTCAGTTTTCTCAGGGCGGGTGTCCCCCTGGAACGAGCTTCCCGGCATGTTGTGGTCTCCACGGATGCCTCCACCACGGGCTGGGGCGCCATGTGCAATGGACATGCTGCTGCGGGCTCCTGGACAGGACCCCAGCGGCTATGGCATGTCAATTGCCTCGAGTTGTTGGCAGTACAACTTGCCCTGCACCGCTTCCGGGCGTTGCTCAGGGGTCAACACGTACTAGTCCGCTCAGACAATACCGCTACTGTAGCGTACATCAACCATCAAGGTGGTCTACGCTCCCGCCGTATGTCACAACTCGCCCGCCACCTCTTTCTATGGAGTCAGAAGCATCTGAGGTCGCTTCGAGCCATTTTCATTCCCAGAGCCCTGAACTGTGCAGCCGACGAGCTCACGGCTTCAGCCCCTCCCTGGAGAATGTCGACTCCATCCCCAGTCGGTTCAGCTGATTTGGGACCAGTTCGGGGACGCACAGATAGATCTGTTTGCCTCTCACGACTCGACCCATTGCGCCCTGCATTTTTCCCTGACCGAGAGCACGCTCGGCACGGATGCACTGGCGCACAGCTGGCCGCCGGGCCACAAATATGCATTTCCCCCAGTGAGCCTTCTTGCGCAGACCTTGCGCAAGGTCAGGGAGGACGAGGAGCAGGTCATTTTGTTCGCGCCGTATTGGCCCGGCCGGACCTGGTTCCCCGAACTTGCACTCCTCGCGACAGCACCTCCCTGGCACATTCCTCTGAGGAAGGACCTTCTTTCTCAGGGACGGGGCACCCTGTAGCACCCTCGCCCGATCTCTGGAGCCTCCACGTGTGGCTCCTGGACGGCTCGAGGTAGGTTTGAGTACCCTTCCACCTACGGTGGCGGCTACCATCACTTCCGCTAGAGCTTCGTCCACGAGACACGTCTACGCGTTGAAGTGGAACCTCTTCGTCGACTGGTGCTCTTCTCACCGAGAAGACCCCCGGAGATGCTCGATCAGCGTTGTGCTTTCCTTCCTTCAGCAAGGGTTGGAGCGAAGGCTGTCTCCCTCCACCCTTAAGGTCTATGTTGCCGCCATTGCCGCACACCATGACCTTGTCGAAGGTAAGTCGGTAGGGAAGCACGACCTGGTCATCAGGTTCCTGAGAGGAGCGAGGAGACTAAATCCTCCTCGTCCTCCTCTCGTTCCCTCTTGGGACCTCTCAGTGGTTCTAACTGCCCTGAAGAGTGCTCCCTTTGAGCCCCTGCAATCAGTTGAGCTTAAGTTCCTGTCAATGAAGACAGCGCTCCTGGTTGCACTGGCCTCCATCAAGAGGGTAGGGGACCTGCACGCATTCTCCGTCGACGAAGCGTGCCTGGAATTCGGTCCGGCTTTCTCTCACGTGATCCTGAGACCCCGGCCCGGATATGTGCCCAAGGTTCCTACCACTCCCTTTCGGGACCAGGTGGTGAACCTGCAAGCGCTGCCCCCGGAGGAGGCAGACCCAGCCTTGGCACTGCTCTGTCCAGTACGCGCTCTTCGCGCCTATGTAGACAGGACGCGGTGTTTCAGGACCTCAGACCAGCTCTTTGTCTGTTATGGTGGGAAGCTGAAGGGAAAGGCTCTCTCCAAGCAAAGGTTGTCTCACTGGATAGTGGACGCCATTGCCTTGGCTTACCAGCAGCAAGGTCGACCGTGCCCCCTTGGTGTGACGGCCCATTCCACCCGGAGTGTGGCATCCTCTTGGGCTCTAGCGCATGGCGCCTCGCTAACAGACATCTGCAGAGCTGCAGGCTGGGCGACACCTAACACATTCGCCAGATTCTATAATCTCCGAGTGGAGCCAGTGTCCTCTCATGTACTCGCTTCAACTAGCTAGTACCGGACCCGCTCAGGTGTCTTCGCTTGCTCGCCATTCCACTCCACGGACTGGATACGTGCGATATTCTCCTCAGGTGAGCTTCCCCGAAAGCCCTGAGTTCCTCCAGCACTCCTGACGTCGGCGCCAGTGTCTATTGCCTGCGCGTCGGCTAGGTGCCTCCCGTGTGCATGGTCCCTCCCCTGAGCGACCCCCACATGTGTATTTCCACTGTAAGCCTCTCTGAGCATGTGTCTTTCCCTTGGCAAGCCACCTTGCCACCCCTGGGTTGAAATATTCCACCTGCGGCTGGACACCCCAGTGTTCTCCATATGTTTCCTTCGGGTCATATGTGTATTCTCTAAATCCCCCCCCTCTGGGTTGGCATTAATTGCATACTTCCCCTAGCTTGGGATATGCTTCCCAGTGTACCTTGGTATTCCTGTGTTAAATGGAGTCCTTCGTCCAGTCTATGACAGGGATCTCGATTTACGCAGGGCACTGGAAGACAGCTGAGAAGGTGGCGTGATTAGACTGGTAACCCCATTTCGTCGTCATCCGACGTAAATCGGAGTGACAACGAAAGGGAACATCTCGGTTACGTATGTAACCCTCGTTCCCTGAGTAGGGAACGGAGACGTTACGTCTGCCTGCCACTTTCCGCTGTACCGCGGGGATCGCCTGAGCTCAGTCTTGGCTCCTCAGCGAAGAAACATAAACTGCTGTTGCGGACTTCCTCCTTTTATACCCACGAGGTGGGGTGGAGTTACGTCATGCAAATTCTGCAGACCCATGGCATTTCTTTGCCATTGGCTCGTTTTGTAATACTCGAAGTTGATAGGCTTTCTAAGCGAAACCCCATTTCGTCGTCATCCGACGTAACGTCTCCGTTCCCTACTCAGGGAACGAGGGTTACATACGTAACCGAGACGTTCTCGAAAGACTTAAAATAAAGGCGCCCTTTTTTAACCCGTTTAAACATGCATAACTCATTTAAAAGGTGCAGACATTCTTCAGGTGCTGTCGAATTGTTCTGACGTGCTCTGGTTCCCATGACAACGACTTGTCACAGGAAGCGCTAACTCGTGATGTCACCTTGTAAACAAACCAGCATAGGTGGCTAAGCTAACCTAGCAGCCCTCCAGCTTAGGCTAAGCTATACAATAACTTCTACAGTTAGCAGTTAGCATAATTTACTTGAAGCCGTAATTACAGCTTTTGTTTATACAGTGCAAAGTATTCTAGAATACTTTCCCTAACCCCAGTTAGGGTTTGTAATTCTTCACTTTCCATACTTTCAATTCTTCTCAGCTAAAGTTCACCTTCACTAATTTAGGCATAGTCCTTGCTGAGCACTGTAGGCTAAATTTGCAGATGCCCCGCCATTTACACTTAAGTTTAATTACATGTATAATGTGTAGCTAGAGAAGTATCCGTATAGTAATGAGAATCTTCATCAGCATGGTGACTAAACCTTTGGAGGGACACACACAGAGTGGTCTTGAACACGCAACTGCTGCAACCCACTATGGAGTGGTGGTCCAGGCAAATCCAAAGTTTATTCACTAATGCCACTGATTATTCTCACATTCAGATCATTCCCGTTGTTTTGATCACTTTATTCCTTTTTGCTTTTAATTTTTTTTTTGCTCTTCGTTAATTCTTTCATTTCTTTGACTCTGATAATAATAGCAGTCAGCTATTCCCTTGGCTATTCGGTCATCTATATGATTTAATTTCGTTTCCTCTCCTGTTCAAATGTGGTTCCATTTCCCATAGGGCCCAGAAAGGAAACAGATGCACCTTTATTCGTGATTTTGTTTATTTTCAACAAGTGCACTCATTTTTGTGACCCTGCAACACAAGTAATTTCAACAATTACTAGGGCATAACTATAGGTCCTGAGCATTGATAATAAGCATAATTTGAATATGAAAGCTGTCCTTTTTCCCCCTATCATTCACTTCGTCAAGCCGTAGTGAACCACTAGTTCAGTCCAGAGAAATAATTTAGTCATAAGAACCATCTTGAGTCATTTATTTCGGCTATGCCCTTTCCAGGAAATACTCTCGGAACCACATGAGTCTTAGCCTCCTAACATCCACAGCTAAGATGATAAGGATACAAGACACACATCACTAGCTAGATACACATGAAACACCTAGCTTTATGCTACATACCTAGCGAACCCGTTAAACCGTGATTCTGAACTTTTAGGGTCATCCATTTGTCTCTCACCACAAGTGTGACAAAATGTCACAGAGCCTCTGCTTAACCTGACCTTAACCTTCCAGCTTACCAATGGACATTATGAGAAACCACCTCTCAGACCCCTCCAACCACCCTAGCACGCCGTCTGAACCCACTGACGACCGGTGCCCCAGACACCTGCAATACACCTTGCACATGCTGCGTGCACAAGACAACATTCAGCGTTCTGCACCTGACGCCATCACTGCGCCACAGCTTGTAATGCCTCAGTGCAAAAGGGGGGTCATGCCAATGTATGCCCATGATGCACCATGAGCTGCACACCGCAGCACCAGAGACACTTGCAAGACACCGAAGCAATTGGCATACCGGCGTGAAAAAGACTGTCCAAGCCAACCAAGGACAACACCTTCTGAAATTTTTCCTCCCTTTCTCTCTCTCTCTCTCCCTTTCACTTTACCAGGATGCTGCTGTGGTTCACCATCCTGTGCCTTCGGCCAACCAGAGGGCAGCCACCGCCATTGAACAGCATCTCCCCAGGCCCGGCATCAAGCACCATCCTGAGGGAACAACCGGGACTCCTGACTACCAACTTCAGGACCCACACCCAGAAAGTTCATGTTCGTCTCGACCCCTGCAATGTTTACAGGGCACCCTACCCCAGCGCAGTAGCCCAATACCGCTGAGCAGGTGCCCGATGGACAGACTCCCTCACTCACGCCGGGGCCGATGCACATGCTCAGCCAACTTGAGAAAATGACTATCTCACAAGCGGAGTTAGGTGGACACAACCACCGCTCCAAACAGTTCCGGGGAGCTTTGCCCGGAGCCGCCGCCACTCTGTTTAACACTTGTATGTCCAGTGTGAATACAGTGAACCTAGCCACCGTGAGGCAGCATGCAGCCGAAATTCAGACTGAGATTCCACAGATAAAAGAGCAACTCACAACACAGAGTGCACCCCTGCAGACCATCGACAAGACACTAAAGGGAATTGTGGTAATTTTCAACACTCACAGCGTTCTGCTGACCCAGACAGTGAACTCCATGAAACAGCTGTCATACTGTCTTCCAGAATGACTTTGCTCAAACTCAGCTGGTAACAGCCCTGATGACAGACACGCGGCCGGAGGTGAACTCCATTGACAGCCTAGCTATGGGTAGAATTCCACCGCACCTGATACCCTTAAGCCTTGTGCAAACCGTGCTGGCTTCCGCCATCACCACACCAGCTGACTCTCTACAAATACACCTTGCCTACTCACTGGTTAGTGCCAGCCCACTCTGCGTGTACCACAAGCAGAGAAAAGGGGGCTTTCTCCTGAACTTACCCATCACAGTAAAGCCGAATCCACCGGCGCAAGAACATTGTCAATGTCAGATTCTGAAAGGTAACACTCACATCAAGATCCGCACGCCGTACGTGATTGACTTGCACGACAGCGACACTAAGCTGTCCCCAGCTCCGAATCCACACATGTGCACACTGACCAAAGACACTCACTATCTCTGCCCTAACAAACCCTTCCTCAGAGACAACACTGACGGAATCTGCAGGCTGCAGATCAGCGACACCCGCTGCCCTGCCGAAGCTAAGCCTCGCACTCAAGTCATCGAGACCCAAGCAGAGATTGTAGGTGACAGGGCTCGTTAACACTTCTGTGCGCACAGCTGCACTCAATTACGACCAGAATGACACTGACACCTGTGTCACCTCGCTCCACCAGAGCATGTGAATCCAAGTACCGAAAGGCGCCATCCTTCACCTTGACGACCTGGCATGGTACCAAGCAAAGAGTACAAATTAGAACTGGAAATCCCATCCTTCTCCAGGAACCACACTTTCACCCTAACTCCAGAACGGGAGTTGTGGTCTGCGAAAGGGGGGTCCCTGCGAATTGACATTGCGTCTATCAACACAGCCCTCCGAGCTTTGTCTCAACTGCTCTACTTGACTACCCCACCTGTTGTCCAGGCCTGGACCACAGTGGACACTGCGCTGTGTAGCTCTAAGATACTCAGCCACACCCTGACACTGGGCTTGGCCTTCATCCTATACCGGAGACTCAACGGGATGCGAACATCCACAGCCAAGCTCACGGCACCCTCAGAAAGAGGGTACCACGCTGGAGGCTGCGTCGAACTTCATCAAGCTGAGCCCTCAGCCTAACAGCCACCTGCTACTCGACCATCATGATTCACCTGTCATCCGCCCATGGTGATGATTTGTCGTCCGATTATGTCCACACACAGGGACATCATCTGACGAAAAGGGGGATTGTAGGGTATTTGGGTGAATCATTGACTCAGTCCCTCTGAAACAAATGAAGCACATTCTTCCTAAAACCCAAGGTCTTTTAGAATGAATGTAAATTATGGACATTGGCATGAGAATGCCTAGATGAGACTGTTTCTGAAACATTTACGACTCTGTGATGTGTCCCCGAACAACTCACAAACTTCCCCCACTGCAGGCAAACCCAGGTGGCCTGCATGCAGGACCTCTACAGCCACACACACACACACACACACACACACACTCACAACCACACACGCATCCCCCACAAGTGAAGCCCGCTCAGGACAGAGCGTGGTATCCAGTTACGAGACATTTTTATGACTGACTGGAATGTCCCAAAGAAGGATTCTAAAGAGAAAGAAACTTCTCTTTTTTTAAAAGACATTTAACCAGATATATTCAATGTGTTTTTATGTGTGTCCATTTGCCCATGCCACATTGGAATGACTATGATTTTATCATAGCTTAAAGTGAATTATAAATACATTGTTTATGCATGTTAAATATAACTGTCTATTCCCATAACTTGAACACATAGTTCTGGACACCTCCAGAATGCTTTCGGTGTGATCAATCAGAATACGTACAGTAATATCCAGTAAAATATAGTTTACTATGTTTTCCATCTTTGGAGTGAAAAGAGACCAAAACTAACATCACTGAAGTTCTTAGATAACAGCGTTTACGACCCAAAGGAATGTTCACAGAGCTGTGGCTCTCTCCGAATTCTAACCAAGGAGGAGAAATGAATCCTGTACTCATATATATATATATGCTATTATATATCCACTTGAGAATTGTATGAACAATGTATCTAAGTTCCCTATTTCATGAGTTGCCTTTTTGTGGTTTGGTCCATGTTTCTCGACAACTCTAATGGGATAATGTTTCAAACTTTGCCAACTAATGTTTAACCAAATCCATTTGTGGCAAGTTTGGTCTCGAAACTCCGATTTTCATTCCCCATTTGTTAATTGACATTACATTTTGCTAAACTTTCTGACACATTAGTATTATAAGAATTGTGAAGATTCTTCTCTTAAACACCCAATGAAACTAGAGATTTAAATGTCTTTTAAAACACAAAGGGTCAGCTCCTGATTGGACCCTCTTCCAAAAGAAGGCGGAAACGTCAGGTCTTCAAAAGGACTGAATACCAGTTTATCTCTCTCTTACTTCTCTTGTCCTTGTGTCATAATGTAACGTCTCGCCTCCGGGCGAGCTCTTCGCCTTTCTTTTATTTGTTTCTAGTTTAGTTTGTGTATTTCAGTCTTAGATAAGTCTCCGTGTTTAATTCCAATCGACGAGTGAAACGAACACCTCGTGACATATCTCTTCAGCAAATCCATCTACAAGGGACCTTTAAACGAGCGCGCGCTCGCTTTGAAGGAAAAACACGCGCACGTGACCACGTGACGCGCCGGACCGAGAGACACACACGCTTCTTCACAAGCCATACAAAGAATTACCTGTGCAAGTATCCGTGTTTGATCACGCTTTTAAGATTTGTTGAAGTCTCGTTGTGTCTTAAAATTCTGTTGTCTATGTGAATTTGCTATTTAGAAAGATCCTCGGGTCTTTCTAAACTCCCTCTTGCATAACTGCAACTCTCTACATTTCCTCTCTCTCTCTGTCTCTATGCATTTCTCGTTCATCGATGCCTTATCGTGTTTTGTTGTTTATTATGTTTGTAAATACATATATCCGTAGTAAATACATAAGTAGTTCTGCCTTATTAAATTCATTATATTCATTTGATTGATGTACTGCCTCTGCTCATTTTCCAAGTCCCTTAAGTGCCAAAGATCTAACTTAAGCCACAAGCTTTACAAATTAAAGATACTTTAAAGAGTATTTGTTTTATAGGGCAGAAAACCCAATTCTAGTGGCCACAGAATTGCGTTTCCTGAAATCCTATAAAGTAGGATGATATTGTGGATCCCCACAAATATTATTCTGACAATTGAGCTAATTAATTTAGCCTGTTTTGTAAGACGTGGTCCGTGTAATTAATTACAATCAACTTGCGGTTAATTGCAGGGATACACATGCATGCATGCAGGTAAAATGACACATCATCCCTTAGCGGGAGATTTATTAACATGTAAGACTGATCTAATCCAAACATGTATGAATAATTATTAATTACCAATTATTAATTATGATATGCAAATTCCCCCACGGATTAGATCCGCCCCTGAGTCTTTACAAAACTCACCACTGCCCCAGTGTTGGCTTATGCAGACTTTTCGTTACCCTTCATCCTGGAGGTGGATGCTAGCTACGGCGGGCTGGGGGCAGTCCTGTCACAGGAACAGCAGGGTAAGGTGCGTCCCATAGCGTATGGTAGCCGTAGCCTTAAGCCCACCGAGCGTAATACCTCACTTACAGCTCGATGAAGTTGGAATTTCTAGCCCTTAAATGGGCTATGACCGAAAAGTTTCGGGAGTATCTCCTGGGGCATAAGTGCGTAGTATTTACTGACAATAACCCCCTCAGCTACTTGATGTCAGCAAAGTTAGGGGCCATGGAACATCGTTGGGCGGCACAGTTGACAGCTTTTGATTTCGAGCTCAAGTATAGGTCAGGAAAGAGCAACCGTAATGCCGATGCCTTGTCACGCCAATATACTCCGGTGCCGGTAGAGATGCAGGATGTGTGTTTGGGCACGACTGTCCCTGTCTTGTTACAGGGTGCGGCCCAAAGCGGACGGGTGGCACAGGTAAACCAAATAACTCTGTTTCCCTGCTATTCCGGGACTGATATGAGTGCGCAACAGAAGGCCGACCCTACCATTCAAGAGCTGTTGGTGTTTTGGAAGCAGGGGTCACCCCCAAGCTCGGAAGAACGTAAGGCACTCTCTAGGTTGGCTGTGGTTTTGCTGCGGCAGTGGGATCGCCTTGTGGAGGTTGAGGATGTACTCTACCTACGAGTATTCTGCCTGGATGGTGGTGAGGAAGTCCTCCAGGTATTGCTGCCAGTAGCAATGAAGACCGAGGTATTGACGCAACTTCACCAACAGCATGGGCACCAAGAGGTGAAACGCACAGGACAACTGGTGCGCCAGCGCTGTTACTGGCCGGGGATGTCGCAAGACATTGCTCACTGGTGCCAGGAGTGTGAGCGGTGTCAATGCGCTAAGGACACGCAGCCCACTCCGGGTAGTCTTATGGGGCATTTATTGGCTGCCCGACCTAATGAGATTTTGGCGGTGGATTTTACGTTGTTGGAGCCCTCCCGCTCTGGTCTGGAGAACGTGTTGGTCATGACGGACATTTTTACAAAGTACACCGTGGCCGTGCCCACTCGGGACCAGCGAGCTGAGACTGTGGCCAAAGTCCTGGTGGGAGAATGGTTTTGTAAATTTGGTGTTCCTGGCCGCATTCATTCAGATCGAGGACGTAACTTTGAGTCAGCCCTCATCAAGCAGCTTTGTTGCTTATATGGAGTGGAGAAATCGCACTCTACCCCATACCATCCGTCCGGAAATGGTCAGTGCGAGCAGTTCAACCGGACCTTGCACAATTTGTTGCGGACACTGCCTGTATCGCAAAAAGGGGATTGGCCATCTTGTCTCCCACAGGTACTTTTTGCGTACAACACAACCCCTCATCAGTCAACGGGAGAATCCCCGCATTTCTTGATGTTTGGGCAGGAGCCTAGACTTCCAGTCGACTTTTTGTTGAGTAGAGTTCCAACCCCGTTGGCGGGTGGTGTCAACAGGTGGATGTTGGAGCATCAGGATCATTTGCAAGTTGCGTTCAAACGGGCTCGGGAACGATTGAGGGAGGCGGCAGATCACCGTAAGGTTCGACACGATGCGCGAGTACAGGATGCACCATTGAGGGAGGGTCAGCTGGTATATCTCTGCGATTATGGCGTGAGAGGGCGACATAAAATCCAGAACCTGTGGAGCTCGGTGGTGCACCAGGTTGTGAAGGCGCCGCAGGACGGTGGTGTGGTGTATACTGTTGCACCTACTGGTGATTTGAGTAAGGTTAAACACGTGCACCGATCCCTGTTGAAACATCGGATTGGTATGTCAATCCCTCTGATCTGCCTGGTAGTTCGGTAGTGGAACCTGAGTGTTCCCAGGAGGATGAGGATGAGCAAGAGGAAGGGGATCTGTGTGTCTTGGTTCCGGTAACTCCGCAAGACGGTGGTAGGCAGCCGTCCCGAGAGAGAGACCTTCCAGGACTTGGAGAAAGTCATGTGGTACCCTTGGGGGCGGAAGCCAGCTCCCCGGCCTTTGTTACCTTCCCCTACTGGGTCTCTTGGGACCGGTGGGAGCGGAGTCAGGAGGACCGGGCGGAGTACAGCTGGTCAGCACTCAAATGTTCACCATCTTCCACGAACAATGGGTTTAGGTAGGGTATCTGGCACAGCGTGTAGTACCGCTGTGGTTTGGTTCCGACCTTGGAGCTGAGAGTAGAAAAGGGGTTTTTGGTTGGGCGCTTATCGTCAGGGCGTCGATACAAAAGGCGGGGGTGGATTGTGATGGAATTAGTTAAGTGAGTGACAGTTGTGGTGTCCTATCAGAGGAAGAGAACGGGTTATTTAATGAGGGTTGGTTGTACCCAAAGAGCGCCACGACTCGTCCCTCCTCATTTCGTCATCCACTAGCGCCTCAGGTACGTGCTGATAGTGGTTGTTAAATCGTGTGTTGAGAACGCTATTGATGTGTCGTCACTTCTTTGTATTGTAGTGTGTCCACTGGTATTTTTTTTCCGACGGTGTACTACCAGCTCGGATTGGGTGTCTGCTCCTCCTTCAATGTTAGGTAAGCTGTCTCGTGTGGAGTAGTGTATTATGATGGCGTGCGGTATAGCGTGTCGCTATGTTGTTAATGTGCTGCTTCCTGTACCCCAGCTGGTTGCCAGTATTGACGGTTGCGGTAAACAGTAGCCTATGGGAATGGCATATGAGGTGTTGTCCTCCTGTGGTAAGTGTCATTTAAGAAAGCCGGAAAATTGTAGTGAGACGAGCACTAGTAACGTCTCGCTTCTCTTTAGGGCGTTT
Organism: Gila orcuttii; assembly: GCA_026230005.1. Taxonomy (NCBI): domain Eukaryota; kingdom Metazoa; phylum Chordata; class Actinopteri; order Cypriniformes; family Leuciscidae; genus Gila; species Gila orcuttii. The sequence goes on along the minus strand of JAPDVR010000009.1, from coordinate 2,042,847 downwards.
GTAGAGTGTGGGGTCTCCTCTTTCGTCCTCCGGTCTCCTCTTTCGTCCTCCGGACGGGTTTCCGTCCCGATCTCTCTCTCTCTCCGTATCGGCAGTGATTGGGCTTCGTTGGAATCTGAGCCCCTCTCGACAAACTGCAGTGTTCGCGCTGCTTTTTCGATTGCTGTGACTCGGCGGGGGTAAACATGCCCGTTGCCGGGATTCTACTGTCTACTTTCTGTTTTCCTTTTTTTTAGAGTGACCGAGAAAATCATAATCTGAGTGATAGTTGGAGGCGCACTAGTGTGCGTGGGTGTGTATGTGTGTGTGCTGCAACAGCCTTAACTTCTGTTATTCTTCCTAGGCTCACTGGATGTGTTTGATTAGTTTAGCTCCATTTAAGTGTGTGTGTGGGTGTGTGCGTGCGTGCGTGTGAGTCGTATTCGTTTTGTTTATTTCTTTTTTGTTTGATTACGTGTGGTTTTCTTTTTTTGAAGATCAGCTGGTCTTTTGTGACCTTGATCATGTATATTTGTATGTTTGGCTTTGTTAATGTTGGTTATTTTTAGGGTTGTATTAAACCCAGCTGTTTGTTTGTTTCTCCCCAGGGACTGAGGTGCTTTGGCGGAAGGACCTTCTCTGCATGGTGGTGCTGCTGTGGGGTGACACTTTTGATGTGCCGGTGTGTGATTTAAGCGCACGGTGACGTGTGAGTGTGTGTGTGTGAGTAGGATCGTGCTTTTGGAAAAGCCTATAAGTGGTCCTTCCGCCTGTAGCCCCAGCCTGGGCGGGTTGTGTTTTTTTTCTTTTTTCCTTTTTTTGGTTTGCCTTGTGGGTAAGAAAAACAGAGTTTTCTTGAAGTTCCTTCTACCCTTGTGGGTAGGGGACTGTGTTGTATGAGCCATTAGTACTGCCCTCTGAGATCTTTCTTTTCCAAGTGTTATCATGTGTACATGTGCCGAGTGCCCTGGATTTTAAAAAGAGGAAATACTGTGTTGTTACAATTTTGTATGGCAATAAAAGATTATTTGTAACTTGATTGTACTTGCGTCTCTGACCTCCCTGGCACACACGAACCTGTGTGGCCTAGTGAAACTACTGGGTATATTCCCTGATTGAGTCAGGGTGGCGTAGTCGACTATCACAAAATTCTCTATTATCCTAAATTATCTATTAGCAACCCAGAAGCCGATCGTAACGCCACACATGCATTTATCACATCACGTCTCGATTATTGCAATGCACTTTTTATTGGCCTTCCTGCTAGCTCCATTTCCAAATTGCAATACATTCAAAACTCTGTTGCCAGAATACTCACCCACACCAAGCGTTTTGCACATATCACCCCAATTTTGCATGATCTTCACTGGCTTCCTGTGGCTTACCGTATTAAATTCAAAATTCTCCTTCTCACTTTTAAATCTCTGCACGGCTTGGCTCCCCCCTATCTCTGTAATCTGCTTCACCCCTACACCCCGACCCGCTCTCTACGATCCTCTGACTCTAGCCTTCTCGTCGTCCCTCGGCATCGCCTTGTTTCGATGGGGGGCAGATCATTCAGTGTTGTAGCACCCAAAATATGGAACTCTCTACCCCGATCACTCTGTTCTGTTAACACTATCTCTGAATTCAAATCCATGCTCAAAACTCACTTATTTGCTGAATGTCATAACTCTTAAGTTGTACTGTAATTTTTTTTTTTTTTTTTTTCTCTGCCTTTATCGTTGCTTGTCTATTGTAAAGCGTCCTTGAGCTCTGGAAAGGCGCTATATGAATAAAACTTATTATTATTATTATTATTATTGATAAACTTAAGATTGAGCCACTGTAGTCACTTGGACTATTTTAACGATGTCTGTAATAACTTTTCGGGGCCTGCAAGTTCAATCCCTCAAGAAGCCTATGGAGGAGTGATCCAGCTCTCAGATTTAATCAAAAATATCTTAATTTGTGTTCCGAAGATGAACGAAGGTCTTACGGGGTTGGAACAACATGAGGGTGAGTAAATACTGACAGAATTTTCATTTTTGGGTGAACTATCCCTTTAAAGGCCAGTTATTTCATGGATCCAGGATACTATGCATCCTGATAAAGTTCCCTTGGCCTTTGGAATTAAAATATCCCCACATCATCACATTCCCTTCACCATACCTAGAGATTGGCATGGGGCACTTTCCATAAGATCATCTCTCAATGCAAATCACACCAGCTATTAGGCTAACTGAAATAAAACCATGCCAATCTCTAGGTATGGTGAAGGGTGTGTGATGATGTGGGATATTTTAATTCCAAAGGCCAAGGGAACTTTATCAGGATTCATAGTATCCTGGATCCATGAAACAACTGGCCTTTAAAAATAAAAATCTGCTGTCTCTATGGGAATTTAACATAGGGGTGTTCTGACTTATGCACCCTGTATTTTAAGGAAGAACATTTATTTATTTACGATATATTATTCATTCACAAAGAAAATTGGCATCCTAAAAGGTTGGTCCTCAGTTTTTAAATTAAGGCATTAAGATCAATTTCCAAAATATGATTTTTTTATTCCTCTTTTTAGTCAACTTTAGCATGGGTGTGTTCACTGTATGGTGCTATGCACATGTCCTCAATCTCGTGCAGTCTGATACCACTCAAATAGTGATAGAGAGTGGATCACTGTTTGATCTCCTCAATGACACAGCAGTGTTCATCAGGGAGTCATATCAGAGAGTGAACATTTGGGAGAAGGAGAGCCATGACAAGAGACACAGACACATTGCTCCAATTGGAGAGACACGTTGGTGGGCTAAGCAATATGCTCTGAACAAAGTATTTGGATCATTTGGAAGGCCTCAAGACAGTTTGTACATTGATGTGTTGTCCACACTCACAGCCATACAGGAACAGAAGACTGTGAAAGGAATTGTACGCACCAAAGCCAGAGGATACAAAGTCGGCCTATTCAGGTATGAGACAATACTGACAGCTCAATTATTCCTTAGGATATTTGAGCATACATCACCATCTATCTAAAAGTACCTGCAGACGGAAGGGATGGACATCCTCTCTGCCCATAGGATGGTCATGTCAACACAAGATGCCCTAAAAAAGATGGCGAGAGATTTCCAGACTATCAAGGCTGCTGCTGATGACTTTGTGAAATGGGGAAGATGAGGAGACCGACATGGAAGTGGAGGCTGCACTGCCACAGAAAAGAACAAAGAAGAAGAAAGCCATGCCGGGTGAGATGTCTCAGGATGACACCATAATTGATGCTGAGAGAGCCTACGAGGTAAAGGTCCATAACCAAATTGTTGATACAGCTATTGAGGCCATCCACCAAATATTTCTGACACATGGCACTCTTTATGTAGATTTGTCAGTTCTGGATCCCAAAAACTTCTCCCTGATCCAAAACAGTGCCCTCCCTAAATCTGCACTTGAAGACCTCAGCAAATGCCTGGGTAAAATTTGATACCAGGGCAACGGTTGACAACCTGCAGTATGAGCTGAAAATCTTAGCGGGACAGTGGGACAAGCTGAAAGAGTCACCACTGGATGAATATGCGACCAGGACAGTGGTGGATGGACCTGATGGAAAGGAAGAGGACATGGACATCATCAACAAAAGCTGTGCCTCCTGCAAAGAGTGCCCGCTGTGCTGCTATCAGATTCTCCAGAGATTCAACATGCACACTGATGCATATCCCCTGCTTGGACTTGCGTACAAGTTTTTGCTGACACTTTCAATTACCCAGGTGGCCTGCGAACGATCATTTTAAACCCTAAAATATATCAAAAGCAGACTGAAGAACAGCCTGTCTGCCAGCAAATTGGAAGCCTTCATGTTGATGGCTAGTGAAAAGGACGTCCTCGTGGCTTTGGACACCGACACTGTAATAGACAGAGTTGTAGAGAAGAGAGAGCTACTGAGGAAACTGTTGTTATTGTAATGGGAGATGAGATTATTGATATTATTATAAAAATATTCATAATATTGTAGACTGAAAATGTGACTCATGGTTGCCTTTACCTCCTCTCTCTCTTTCTCATTCTCTCAGGATGCCCTCACATTTGTAGTTAATTGTTTTTGAGGGTGTTCAGAGGGCCATGCAGCCATTTCCACTAAGTACGTATATGCAAGTATGTTCAACTATCTCTCTACATTGTTATAGATTAAAGATACCGGTATTGTGATAATTTAACTCAATCAGTTATCATTCTCATCCCTCTCTCCCTTTCTCTCTCTCTCTCTCTCTCTCTCTCTCTCTCTCTCTCTCTCTCTCTCTCTCTCTCTCTCTCTCTCTCTCTCTCTCTCTCTCTCTCTCTCTCTCTCTCGTGTGCGCATTTGCAGAGTGACTGTGAGGAGCGTGTGAGCGGAGGAGCGTGTGGCGGTCTTGAGTGAGTTTCAAACTTTTTCTTTTCTGGGTATATTTCTTTTGAATATTGCTTTGGATTAGAGGACAGAGAGTCAGAGAGCTGACTTCTGTCAGCATAGGTGATAGAAATGGGCTCAAACTCCGATGGGTTTTCTTGTTTGACTGCTCGGCATGCGTGCAAGTGCATGCCGGCTGATGGATCAGAGTCCATTGAGAACGTTTTGGTGGCTATTGGCAGAGAAATAGTTTGACTGTTCAGGATGTTTTTGTTCCCGTATTACCCTTGTCTAACCTCTCGAAAAAGGTGATGTTGTCAAACGTCCCCCCGTTTATCTCTGATAAAGCGCTTGAGAATATTTTAGCTTGTTATGGAAAAGTGGTCGGGCCGATTAAAATGATTCCTCTGGGTTTGAAAACACCAGAGTTAAAACATGCTTTCTTTGTGGAAAATATGGTCACATTAAAGGGTTAGTTCGCCCATTTAAGACATGAAGTTGTATGCAATCCTTACCAGCACTATAGTGCATACACACTGACCCACTCTGTAGTCACCTCCCTGGTCAGATTTCTGGCCGCTGGAAGTTTTTCAAGAAAGTACTCCCGGTTACTTTCCGGGGCCTCAAAACTGCGCGTTTTTACGTGAAAAAATGATTTGCGTTTCAAAGCTTGATTAATTTACCACACAAAAAACACGCCAGACAAAATTCATACCTCAGTTTTAATCGGCACTATTTTCTTTCCATTTCTATCAATCTGCGCTGCTGTCAACGTCAACAGTGCGCACGTTCCGATCAGCTGTTGATAGCGCGACTCGCTGACAACATGTCTGACTGCGAAACTTCTGATGATGAAACCAATTTTAGCACAATGTCAGACGGAACAGATGATGATGAAAGTAATTTTAGCACAACGCCAAAGGGATACCTTTATGAACCGGAGTATACCGATGCCGAACTTCAGCAGATGGAGATAGAACGGGAAGAGAGAGAGCGAGAGGACAGAGATGAAGTTGTCCAAGTTGATGCTGGGCCCACAGCTGTAGCAAGAGCCAGGATGAACGACAAATGGTGGTGCACTTGTTCAAATTGTCAAGTTATGCCAACAGAGGTTGAAAGCTATTGCTGCCACGAATGGGAACTCATCATGCCACAGCTGCAAAACCTATCGATTGACGAGGAGGCCAACGCACCGTCTGTCTGCATTACATCCAATGACGTTTTCCCTGCAATGCTAAATCCTGGTGTCCTGGAGACGTTCTTCTACGTACCTAAAATCAATTGGAAAAAGCGACCCAAACCAGCTGGACTTGACGGTCAGATGTCTGCAGAGTAAGTGTGATCGCTCATGTTGCTTTGTAGTTTTTTATTTCAGAATTTCACGTTGTCTTGACCAGTTGGCTATAGAATAGTCTATCTGACTGCATTATTATTATTATACTGAGTGGACAGTAATACAATTATTAATATTATTAATTGTGTAAACACTATGGAACAGCTGATCGGAACGTGCGCACAGTTGACGTTGACAGCAGCGCGGATTGATAGAAATGGAAAGAAAATAGTGGCGATTAAAACTGAGGTATGAATTTTGTCATTGTCAATTTTGAGGTATGAAAGCCTGTCCCCTGGTTAAAGAGGCTCAAAATGCTAAAAATGTAATTGAATCTGATCCAGGGCAGATTTTAAATGCTCCAGAGAATAATGATCCGGCTGAAGTGACTAGTGAAGGCGCAGCGCCCGAGCCGAACGCTGAAAGGTGCGCGCTCGCTGAAATCGGAGAACAGTTGCATCCAGGTTGTAGTGTTGATATCACCGCGACTATTGCTAAAATACCTGATGCTGGACAGAGTGGAACAAACGATAGTGTGGAGGCTATTGTTGAGTTAGAGCAATCCAGAGAACAAGATGGGCCTAAAGTGAGTGATGGTTTGAATGAGACGCAGGCATCAAGTAACGTATCTGACAATGATATTGTCTAAACTAATTCACAGGAAAGTATTGTTTGGAAATTTACAAAGTCTCGTTATTATACGGTGGAAAAACTTAATGATTTTTTAAATGCTACAAAGAATCAGAGAAAGCCACAGATTGAAATGTTCTTTCCTGATTTAAGGCTTTTTACTGAGTCCTCTCTAATTGCTATGAAGAAAGCCACTTTAGAGGAATTAGATCAGCCTAAGCGCTATCGACTTAAAAGGTTTGTGAGTGCTGTCAGAAAAAGACTAAAAAAGCCTCTAAAGAGTCATGATGAACAGGACATATTGGATTTTGTATCTTTTCTCTTTTTTAATCCTCCTGATGGTATCATTTAACATCAGATCCTTAAATATAAATGGTTGTAGGGATGTACAAAAGAGAACTACTTTACTTAAATACTTACACCTTAAAAAAACAGATGTAATTATGTTACAAGACACACACACCGATGCCTGTAATGAAGCTGACTGGATAAATGAGTGGTCCGGTAACATTAGCCTTAGTCATGGCACAAATTTGAGTGCTGGTGTTGCGTTTTTAATTTCAAAACGTGTAAAAGATGATCCAGACTTTTTAGAAATAATACCTGGACGCCTATTGCATGCTGAGATAACAATAGGCAATAATAGTTTTTCATTTTTTAATATTTATGCTCCTAATATTGGAAGTGAACGAAATGTTTTTTTCAGAAAACTTTCTGAAGAATTGTTAAAATGTCCTCAGGATAACATTGTTATAATAGGCGGTGATTTTAATTGTACTGTAGATCACAAATTAGATAGAAAAATTAATTCAAATATTGTCTCTGCTGCGAGACTGGATCGTTTTTATGTTGAGGAGTGTAACAAAGGAAGATTCTTTGGTAGTTGTATCTCACCAACATCTATGTCAGATCACCATTTTATTTCTATGTCTATGTCTATGTCTGTTCTGTCATCTAAACCCTATCAAGCACACTGGCACTTTAATAGCAGATTACTGCAAGATCACATCTTTGTGCACTCTTTTGACCTTCTGTGGAGATCTTGGAGGGGAGAGATATAGTTATACATCTTTAAGTCAGTGGTGGGATTTGGGAAAGGTGCAGATAAAGAACTTTTTCCAACAATACACAGCACATAATACAGAAAATTTGAAAATGAAAATGAAGATATTGGAACAAGAAATTCTTCAGCAAAGCTACAATAACGAAGGAGACAGATTATTGTCAGCTGATATCATTAAAGTGAATAAAAGCCTTTTGAAGGATTTATTGGAAGAACAGGAGAAGGAAACTCTTGTGAGAACAAGATCTATAAAACACAATGAAATGGATGCTCCAACTGCCTTTTTTTTTGGACTAGAGAAAAAGCCAAAAGAGCAGAAATTTTTCCATAAACTGAAACTTTCCAATGGCAGTGAAACTACTGACCAGCGAGAAATTATAGCTTCTGCTATTTCTTTTTATGAGAACCTCTATCAGTCAGAACACTGTGAGGAAGCAGCAGTTGAAGAACGTCTTCTAGATCTTCCACAGTTGTCAATGACAGAGAAGAAGGAGCTGGAGGGATTTCTGACTTTTTCTGAGCTTTCCAGTGCTGTGCAGGAGCTGAACAGTGGCAGATCACTTGGGTTGGACGGTCTGTCTGCAGAGTTCTACAGAGGTTTTTGGATTGTGCTTGGACAAGATTTGTATAATGTTTTTCTGGAGTCTTTTAACCAAGGTATTCTACCCTTGAGCTGCCGAAGAGCGGTGCTGACATTAATACCCAAAAAAGGGGATCTTGGATACTTGAAGAATTGGCATCCTGTTTCATTACTGTGTACTGACTTTAAAATACTGTCAAAAGCTATAACTAATAGGTTGAAGAAATGTATGGCAACTATAATTCATGAGGATCAGTCATACTGTATCCCCAAAAGAACAATTTGCCAAAACATTATTATAACAACAACATTATTACAGTTGCCAAAAAACATCAAATTGATATTGGACACTTATCTCTAGATCAAGAAAAGGCTTTTGACAGAGTGGACCATTTATATTTACTAAAGACCTTGAAAGCCTTTGGCTTCGGTCCACAATTTGTCTCCTGTGTTAAGTTGTTATATAATGAAACATCTAGTATGCTGAGAATTAATGGTTGCCTGACTAGACCTTTTGCAGTAACCAGAGGCATACGGCAAGCATGCCCTCTTTCCAGACTTTTGTACTCGATATCTATTGAACCTTTTCTATCATCTTTAAGGAAGCGATTGCATGGACTTGTTGTTTCTAGGTTTCCAGAAATTCCACCTGTAAAACTCACAGCATATGCAGATGATGTAACTGTATGTATTAGAAATACTGATGATATTTCTGCTTTGATTTCTAGCTTGGAAATCTTTCAAAAAGCAACATCTGCTAAAATGAATTGGGATAAGTGTACATCCCTGCTACTAGGTGAGTGGCAAAATATAGACCCTCCTCGGCTTCCACAACAATGTAAATGGATTAAGGATGGTTTTAAAGTTCTTGGGGTATATTTGGGAACTGACCCTTACATGGAAAAGAATTGGGAAGGTCTGGCTGATAAAGTTACTGGGAGACTACAAAAGTGGAGGTGGATCCTTCCAAAGTTATCTTAAATAGGGAGATGTTTAATTGTTAATAACTTGGCAGCCTCAATGTTGTGGCACAGGTTTACAGTGCTGGATCCTCCTGAAGAGTTACTTGTTACAATTCAGAAAAGTTTTGTCAATTTTTTTTGGGATGGTTTTCACTGGCTCCCTCCTGGAGTTTTATATCTCCCAGTTATTGAAGGAGGACAAGGACTCATAAATTCACAAGCAAGAGTTAAAACAATGAGACTTCAAACATTACAGAAATTGCTATACTGTTCAGATAAGATGCCATGGGTTGCATACAGCTTGTTTATTCTACAAAATATGTGAGGAATCGGAATTGATAAGCAGTTGTTCTTAATTGAAAAATCTATTGTTTTAAAAGTAAGTCTGTCACGTTTACTATGTGTTTAGTTCAGTTTTGCGTTCCTGTTTCCACCTGTATTTTATGATTTTGGTTCAGTCCTGTTAGTTTTCCCGCTCTGTCTAATTAGTTATTCCCGTCACCTGTGTTCAGTTCATTATCCCATCAGTTCCCGTTCATTTAAGCCCTGTGTTTTCCCTCAGTGTTTGTTGGTCGTCGTCCTTGTATGGTTGTCTTTACCTGAAGTTCTGGAGTTTAGTTCTTTTGTTCCTGTATGTTCCAAACAGTTAAGTTTGTAAATAAATCAACTATACTGCTATTCCTGTGTCCTCGTCTTCGGCTACCTGCACACAACCTGACAGAACGACCAACCTTATAAAACGAAGATGAGTCAACGTTTCGTGGGAACTCGGTTGGCTAGGTTTACGGGAACCCGTGGTGGTCGCATTAGGGGATGTGATCGAGGTGAGTCCAGGCCTCTCTCTCCACTCCAGTCTCTCCCGTACCCAGAGTTCCCGCTGGTCCCGTCCAGTTCCGAGTCCCAGGAGGTGCTGGTCCCGTCCAGTCCTGCGTTGACAGAGCCCGCTGATCCAGCGCCAGAGCCCGCTGATCCAGCGCCAGAGCCCGCTGATCCAGCGCCAGAGCCCGCTGATCCAGCGCCAGATCCAGCTCCGCCGTGGCCACGCCCTCAGCCTGCTCCGTCATGCACATGCCCACAGCCCATTCCACCTCGGTTCCCCGAGCTACCAGCTCTGCCCTGGAGGCTTCCCGTCCCTGAACCACCATGCCCTCATCAGCCTCCAGGGCACCCACCCTCCCACCCGTTTAGATGTTATACGGCGCGAGGACGCGCCTTCGGGGAGGGGGAGGTTCCGTCACGTTTACTATGTGTTTAGTTCAGTTTTGCGTTCCTGTTTCCACCTGTCTTTTGTGATTTTGGTTCAGTCCTGTTAGTTTTCCCGCTCTGTCTAGTTAGTTCCCTTTCGAGGGAACTCAACACTGCGTCGAGAATCGACTCTTTGGGGACGCTCCCTTAGTGTGCGCCTCTGAAGTAAGAATGAAACTAATCCAATCCTGATTGGTGTTGCGTCGTGACGTAACATGTGACGGCATAACCGGATGCATAAAAGTGACGCCGACACACACACACATCAGCTTTAGCTCTTCAGCAAGCGCTCTCTGTGAAACTGTCTGTCTTATTTGGTGTTGTTTGTCTGTACAAAGCTCTGTATTATGGCGAGTGAACAATACACTAAGTGTGTGCACCCCTGCCCAAGATAATATATGCCACAGGTGGGGACACGCATCAGCTGTGTGTCTGTGTATTGTTCAGGGGCGCAGCACGCACTGTCAGCTCTCGAGAGGGCTGCCTGTGCACACTGTGAAGCACTTCCTATTAGAGTGCTGCGCTCCCGCTTGGCTATATTATTTCCTGATGATGGCCAGGCTCGCGATCCCCGCGGTTCGGGTCCCGCGTCCATTGAGGCGGCGCGACGGCTTAGATCGTGGAGATCGCAGAAGGATCTCGCGGATGAGAACGAGACTGCTGAGGCACCTTTTCTCTCATCATCCGCAGATTCTATGACACTCGTTCACGACGCAGAAGCCCGCGATGCGGCTTCTTCTGCCCGTGACGAGTGCCCAGTGCTCGAGCTATCTTTCATAAGGAAGTAGATGTGCTCAGCATAGGGAACGAGCAACATGAGTCACACTCGCCAGCTTATGTTTCTGCTTATGTAGAGCTCGTGGAGGTTGTGATGCGTGCTATGGCCAGACTAAATAAATATATATATATATATATATATATATATATATATATATATATATATATATATATATATATATATATAAAATATATGAGCTGGCCACAAAATAAGCAGGATGATCCCCGTCAAAATGAACTAGACGAGAGATTCCTGCAGCACCTTTCACAACCTCAGAGCCAGGGCTTACTGTTTTTCCCAGATCTTTATAAAAATATAAATATATATGTGTAGATCCTGGGAAAAACCCCACTCTTTACGTATCTCACCACATTCATTATATGTTTATTCGAATGTGGTGGGTGCGAGAGAGTCGGGTTATGGCAAGATGCCGCAGATGGAGGGAGCTTTAGAGAAGACAAGCTATCTGTCTCCTGATCCGGCATCTTCACTTTAAGCCCCGCCGCTGCCCAACAAACCGTGCGGGAACACCTCTGCACTGGTTGGCTGGGCTTATATGGTGCAGGAAATAGATGTTGCTCTTCCGCCGTTTAAAAACGTTTCGGGACACATCGGTTTCCAGCGAACGCAGGCTGCACTGTCCGCCCCACATTTTTGCGGCCAGGCAGCATTCGCGTTCGCCAATCGAGAATCATTTTCGGTCCAGCCCTGCCGGAAACCCGCTTCAGGGGGTCGAGAACGGATCCCGATTAATACCCGAAGCCAGGCTCGAGAGCCTGGTTCCTTTGGTAAAATATTTAGAAAAGAAAAGGTCAGGCTGGTGCGTGCCTGCACTCTATACGATTTTGCAGGCGTACCAGGCCGATCTTCTTAAAGATCTAAGTGAGGAGCAAATATAGCCCCAAAAGCTTGCAACAGGGCACTGACTATGGTCACAAAATCTGTATCGACTTTTTTCCTGCCGGTCCTCCGCTTCAGGAAGTCGAGAATAGTGCTCGGAAAACACCCGAGGCCAGTCTCGAGGGGCTGGTTCCCTTAGTATATTTTGTAGAAAAATGGCAACGCCTTCCGAATATATCTATATGGGTCCTGTATATTATAAAATATTATAAAATATGGGTACAGATTGCAGTTCGGTCACCGACCTCCCTAGTTTGCTGGGGTGGTACCGACTGCAGTGATTCCAGAACAGGCTCGGGTTATGGAACAAGAGGTACAGACTCTACTGGAATTAAGGGGCCATACAATGTGTTCCCCTACCAGACAGGGAGTCTGGGTTTTACAGCCGGTACTTTATAGTTCCAAAGAAGGATGGCGGACTGAGGCCAATTTTAGATGTAGGGCTTTTGAATCGTTCTTTTAGGAGATTCAGGTTCAAAATGCTTACTATTCCCATTATCGTGAGCCATATCAGATCCGAGGACTGGTTTGTCACGATGGATCTAAAAGACGCTTATTTCATGTCTCCATCCTTCCATGTCACAGGAGGTTCCTGAGGTTGCTCTCGGGGGCGAAGCATACCAATATCGGGTTCTTCCGTTCGGCCTAGCACTCTCTCCCCGCACGTTCACAAAGTGTATGGATGCGGCTCTGGCTCCACTGAGGCTTCAGGGCATCCGTATACTGAATTACATCGACGACTGGCTCATATTGGCCCAGTCTCGAGAAATGGCAGTTCGGCATCGAGATGTCGTCCTTGGCCACATTCAGAACCGGGGGTTGAGGCTCAACACTAAGAAAAATGTGTTGGACCCAGCTCAGAAGACTACTCTTCTGGGCGTGGTATAGAATTCGGTTACGATGCGGGCACGTATGTCTCCCGCTCATATCGAATCCATCCTGGCCACGGTGTCCGGGATAAAGCTAGGCCAGGCCATCACTGTAAAGCAATTTGAAGGACTGCTGGGCCTCATAACAGCGTCATCCAACATAATTCCTTTGGGTCTGTTTCACATGAGGCCCCTTCAGTGGTGGCTCAAAGCCAAGGGTTTTTTTTTTTTTTTTCCCAAGGGGAATCCGTTCCGTATAATAAAGGTTATGCGCAGATGCCTTCGTTCCCTATTAATATGGAAGAAACCTTGGTTCTTGTCCCAAGGGCTAGTGGTAGGGGCGTCATGTCGCCGGGAAACTGTTTCGACAGACGCTTCCCTCGCTGGCTGGGGCGCGGTCTCGGACGGCCTAGAGATGTTGGCTGTGTTCAGGGCTCTGAGGAGCTTCCTCACAGACATCAAAGGTTACCACGTCTCAGTGGTAGCTTATCTAAACCAACAAAGGACACTCAGATCGCGCCCTCTATCCAGATTGGCGCATCAGATCATTTTATGGCCCCAAGGGAAAATATTATCTATAAGAGCAATATATGTCCCGTGGGTTCTGAATCAGGGAGCAGACATCCTGTCGAGGCAGGGGCTGAGGCCCGGGGAATTTAGACTCCATCCAGAGGTGGTGGAGTTTATATGGCAGAGGTTTGGACCAGTGGAAGTGGATCTGTTTGCGTCTCGAGGGACTTCCATCCCACTGTCCACTTTGGTTCTCCCTCACTCCTCCAGCCCCGCTGGGGTTGGATGCCATGGTACAGGCCTGGCCGAGGCTTCGCCTGTACGCTTTTTCCCCCGATCGCTCTGCTCCCGGGAGTCCTGGAGAGGGTCCGTCAGGAGGGCATCAGTCTTCTTCTGATAGCCCTGTTTTGGCCAGCCCGAGTATGGTTTTCAGACTTAATTTCACTCCTGATAGCTCCGCCATGGCAGATTCCTCAGAGGAGGGGTCTGTTGTCTCAGGCGGAGGGCACTATATTCCATCCTCATCCAGAGCTGTGGAAATTGTGGGTCTGGCCTCTGAGGGGGCTCAGTACCTAGATGCTGGTCTATCATCTGGGGTGGTCGAAACCATACTTATCTCTAGGGCTCCGTCTACTAGGAGATTATATGGCCTCAAGTGGAATATTTTTCTACTTGGTGTAGAGGACTTGAGTTAGACCCAGTTAACTGCCCAATGGCTTCAGTTCTGGAGTTTCTTCAAGATCGTTTCTCTGCGATTCTCTCCCCATCCACACGTAGGGTGTACGTGGCTGCCATTGCGGCGTTCCATGCACCACTAAATGTTGGGCTTTTGGGGAGGCACCAACTGGTCATACTATTTCTCCATGGTATTGGAGGATGAGACCGACAGTCAGGTCCAGGGTTCCACCCTGGGACCTGGCGGTGGTTCTCGAAGGGCTATCCCTGGCTCCCTTCGAATACCTCCAGTTGGCTTCGCCTAGGACCTCACGTTCAAGATAGCCTTTCTCTTAGCTATTTCTTTAAAGAGACTGGGAGATCTCCAAGCCCTGGCATTATCCCCAGCTTGCTTGGGGTGTGCCCCCGGCGGAGTTAAGGCCATCCTGCATCCGAGACCCAGCTATGTGCCTTAAGTGCAATTTATCATGGCTAGGTCCATGGTCCTGCAAGTATTTCATCCTCCACCTCATGTGTCGGCAAAAGGAGAGGAACCTTGCTCTGCCAGTCAGAGTTCCGAGTATTACCTTGAGAGGTCCTCTTCTTGGAGGAGGTCGGACCTACTGTAGTGTGTTTGGATCACCTATTAGGGGCTCCCGGCTATACAAACCATAAGTAGGCCTACAAGGTGCGGAATTTCCCTTCACCTTTGGCCGTTAGGGCTCATTCTACTAGAGGCATGGCGTCCTCTAGGGCCCTCCTTTCGGGAGTTCCCATCAAGGAGATCTGTGATGCAGCCGGTGGGCTACCCCACACACTTTTGTACGGTTCTATAGTCTGCACCTCCCCAGTACGCCTGGCTCACGTGTGCTCTCGTCCTGCTGAGTGCCTAAATCAGTTTCACTCCTGGGCAGGCCTGTTTCGGTGCGTGGCCTAGTGGGCATTCGTTCCCTAAAGAGTCGATTCTCGACGCAGTGTTGAGTTCCCTCGAAAGGGAACGTCTCGGGTTATGACTATAACCCTTGTTCCCTGAGAAGGGAACGAGACACTGCGTCGTCCTGCCACGCCCCTCGAGGCCTTAGAGCGTCTTGCTTCATCGCGGAGCTGATGTGTGTGTGTGTCGGCGTCACTTTTATGCATCCGGTTATGCCGTCACATGTTACGTCACGACGCAACACCAATCAGGATTGGATTAGTTTCATTCTTACTTCAGAGGCGCACGCTAAGGGAGCGTCCCCAAAGAGTCGATTCTCAACGCAGTGTCTCGTTCCCTTCTCAGGGAACAAGGGTTATAGTCATAACCCAAGACGTTATTCCCGTCACCTGTGTTCAGTTCATTATCCCATCAGTTCCCGTTTATTTAAGCCCTGTGTTTTCCCTCAGTGTTTGTTGGTCATCGTCCTTGTATGGTTGTCTTTACCTGAAGTTCTGGAGTTTAGTTCTTTTGTTCCTGTATGTTCCAAACAGTTAAGTTTGTAAATAAATCAACTATACTGCTATTCCTGTGTCCACGTCTTCGGCTACCTGCACACAACCTGACAAAGTCGTTCTCTTTTTAAATTTTATAAATCTGTTTTCAAAGCTTGGCAATTGTTAAAGAAGGTTAGAAAGGAGAGTGAACATTATGGTGTTTTGGAACCAATTTTTTTTTAATCCTCTTTTTAAAACAAACTCATCGATTTCAAGTACAGTAGTTGATAAGTTTTTAAAGACTGGAATAGCTACTGTAATGGATTCAATTGATTCTACAAAAGACCAATGGCATGCGACTAGATCAATAGCTGACCAAGTTGGACTTAGATCAGAAAGATATGTTGAAGGGTTAATTGAAGATCTTAAAATCTTTTCCTCAATCTTTCTTGACCTTTGTAAACAATTTTTTTGAAAATGGTGAAAAGTCTTTGACTTTTCCAGATCTTAAAGTAGAAATACATTTTGAATTGGATAAAGATTTAAATAAAACTTTGCTATTAAAGAGATTTTAAGTATGTATCGTTTCAAAATGTGCAAAAAAAGATGTTGTATAGAATGTGTGTGATATCTTTGTTTTATGCTCAATTGAAAAGACGTACTGATACTAAATGGAGAGAATATTTATTGCTATCTTCAGAGGTAACTCCATCATGGAGGTCTTTGTATAAACCCCCTATACCTAAGAGATCTGGAGATCTCCAATGGAGAATACTCCATTGTGCTGTGGCAACAAATATTTTTGTGTCAATTTAATGCAGTGGTTTTATCTGCATGTCCGTTTTGTAATGTTCTTGATACTACTTTTACTTTTTTATTTCTGTTGTTTTA
Organism: Gila orcuttii; assembly: GCA_026230005.1. NCBI lineage: Eukaryota > Metazoa > Chordata > Actinopteri > Cypriniformes > Leuciscidae > Gila > Gila orcuttii. The sequence continues at coordinate 2,026,686 of JAPDVR010000009.1, read as the reverse complement.
GATTAACTCATTTGTTTGAACTGTTGGATAAAACATTCACTGAACTTGGGTTTATGTTTACAAAAGATATGTTTATTGTAGGCTTGAAGGACAAGAAAGAATAGAAAGCACAGTGCACCCTTGGTAACTTTCTATTAGGGCAGGCAAAGTTGGCAATTCTAAAATCTCACACATGTAAAAATGAGGGGGAAAATATTGATCTAGTTGTATTGTTTAAATCATTAGTAAAGTACCGGGTTGCTGTAGAATATGCCTATTGTAAATTAACAAATAATTTGTTTTGTGTTTTTGATGAAAGGTGGAGTGTGAAAAATGCTCTTGTGGTGAGAAATGTGTTTGGAGAGTTATGGTTTAAATTGTAAAATAGTGATTTATTTATTTTTATTTTTATCTCTGTGTGGTGCAAAGATTGGTTTTAAACTAGTTGTTTGATTAAAAGAGTTTTAAAAGTCAAAAAAAGTCTCTCAGAAATACTCTCAGTTAACAGAAATAAAGCTCCATCACACGTTCTTCTTTGTGCTTACTTTACTGTAGGACTGAAAGAAACAAAAAAGATACAAATCACAAAGTGATTCACAAAACATAAATCGACATTTTTATATTCACAAACATCCAATTACACATTTAAATAACTCAATAATCAACCACTATACGTTAATGATGTGCTTGAAAAAAAAAACGAGATTGCACAGCTTCATATATCAGACCACGGGGGTCAAGAGGAAAGATAAATTGGATGAGACATTTATTATATTATGGACACACTATTGCAACTTATAATGTAATGACAGTTTATAAGGTAATACATTTGATATTAATAATACATTTTAGCACAAATGTGTGTCTTTGTACACGTCATGTGTACGGTACTATAACAGTAAATAATGCATAATTAAATGATACATGCAACTAATCCTAAACAAACTCTATTCCTAACCATATAGTGAGTACATGTTGTTAATTGATATTACTCAGTTCTTGAATGTATAATTATAAGACATTTTAAAATAAAGTGGAATCAAATAAACTATTATATTAAAATAAAAGTTTTCTTATTAGGATACATTGTGAACTCAATTTCTTAAAGATTTGACAAACTTTGTTTCTGGGTCGGAGCACATCATAACCACAAAGTTAAAGTTGTATGCACTAAATCAAAAAATAAATCTTCTGCTTTCAAGTGATTATACGTTTTTCATTATTTTTGAGATAGTCATTTAAAAGATTGTCATAAAAAATTGATATTTTCTACAAAACTATTTATAATTTTAGTGATATGATTCTCTATAGAGATTCTTTTCATTTTTGTAGATAACTAATGACATTATTGGCCAAATCTTCCTGAGGTAAACGTAACGTTAGTTCTTCACAGGTTGTTATACAGATAATTTTGGTAATGTATAAGAAGTAATGTACAGTAGTATTAATAGAAATAATAATAATAATAATAATAATGTAATAAATATTTCAATCTGGTGCATTTTGTAGATAGTTTAGATTTAAAAAATAGGGCAAGGGCATATTGAGTTGTTACAGGTCTTCATAATGCACACATATTTATTGAAATGTGTAATTTAAAAAATAGTCCTCTCACAGGTCCATCTAAATGTTCTATTACATGGATAATCAGCCCATCCTTGTGACTGAATTATAGCACAATCCTCATCTTGTCCATTGAAACTATTAGGCTGTCCGTTCTCCCAGAACCTGAAAGTACAGAGCAGTATTAGATGTGATACTGACTGTGTGAATCATTTATTAGATAATAATCAGTTCAGTGATTTCTCACCCAGAGGTCACTATGCTGCCATCAACCCATTTCCACGTGCCCTCCACATCACTGTCAGTCAGACCAATCCAGACTTGATCAGAAATGTCCTTTGCTAAATCCTAAGAATAATAACACACAGATACATTTAACCATTTACATTTATTCATTTGGCTGACGCTTTTATCCAAAGCGACTTACAATTTGCTATATTTCAGAGGTCGCACACCTCTGGAGCAACTAGGGGTTAAGGGTCTTGCTCAGGGACATATTGGTGTCTCACAGTGGATTTGAACCCGGGTCTCTCACACCAAAGGCATGTGTCTTATCCACTGCGCCATCACCACCCCAACTACTTACAGGTAGCAGCTAAACACACACACACACACACACACACTTGTTCCAGTCTGTTGTTTATGATGATCAGATCTGCTCCTCTCTCTCAACAGTCTCTTCTGCTCTCTGTCCAGTTCTTCTTCTCATTCACAGAGGAAATGAAGTAAAGACTGGATTGATAGTAAATCCATCCGTCTGTAAACAACCAGTTTAACTATTAGCACTTTTTCAGTTTTTTTAACTTTTCTCATTTGTCTGTGAGGTTTAGTGTCAATGGGTGGTAACTATCTCTTTCAAAATAAGTGACTTGAAAACTGTCAGCTATGAACACAATCTCAATGATATTCATAGGGATTGTACCTACTCTAAAAAAATCTATGCATTCCATACATTTGTTATTAATGATCATAAAAATAGAAAACATTTGTACATTTTTTACATTGTAAATAGGTTTTACATTTAAATTTATTTAGCAGAATTACACTTGACATACAAATAGCAATGAAGAAACTTACCCTTAATATTACCAAGACTCATTTGAAGATCATTTTTCTCCAATTGTAGCTGGTCTCTCTCGTTGGTCAGGTTTTCGTTCTTGGATATGAACGTGACACACAGCACTATGACTGCAGTCAGCAGAAGAACACACAGCAGCACCACACACACTGCAGCTGCTCTGGAGCTTCTGACCTTCACACACACATTTTCTGTAGAATGCAACCATGTTATTATTCTCTTTATCTATCCACTTAACACAACTCACATCAACTGAAATGATTAATTATTAATGAATTATTAATCTCAGTTCCTGTGAATTCAAGTCAAGTCAAGTCAAGTCAAGTCAAATATATTTATATAGCGCTTTTCACAATACAGATTGTATCAAAGCTGCTTCACAGTATCAATCAAAACAACTTAATGTTTGTTTATTACTGGAAAAAAGACATCCAAGTTTGGTAGAGCTGATCAATGGTATGATTGGTTAATTAATTTGAATATCCCCAACTGAGCAAGCCTAAGGCAACAGTGGCAAGGAACCGAAAAACTCCATCCAGTGACCTAATGGTGTCCTAACACCCCATCAGATGACCCAATGGAGAAAAAAAAACCTTGGGAGAACCCAGGCTCAGTCGGGGGCCAGTTCTCCTCTGGCGTTTATGAACTAGAGGCCGAATTTACAGTAACTGTAAGATAAAAAATTTATATGAATGCCTGGCTAAATAGATGCGTCTTCAGTCTAGTTTTAAACTGGGAGAGCGAGTCTGAGCAACGAACAATATCAGGAAGGCTATTCCAGAGCTTCGGAGCTAAATGTGAAAATGCTCTGCCTCCTTTGGTGGATCTGGATATCCTAGGAATGACCAGAAACCTCGAATCTAGTGATCTTAAAGAGCGCGATGGATTGTAAGGCGATAGAAGATCCGTTAAATAGACTGGAGCTAAACCATTTAGAGCTTTATAGGTCAAAAGCAATACCTTGTAATTAATTACCTTGATCGCAGGGCGAGCAGCAGTGAAGCGGTGTCTCGCTCTACGACCAACAATCAATGTTCAAACCGTATTTGCGCAAACAAACAAACTCACAGCGGGTAACGAGGCTGACAAAAGCAGTCGATCGCAGGGCAATAGTCAAAGCGAGAAGCGGGGACCTCTTCTCGCTTTTCAAGGAATTCAGATGATTTTCCTTCTCTTTTTCAAATTTACCTTTTATATCGTCATCATTTTCATAGAGATTAGAGGTTTGTCCCTCTCTATTGTGCATTTTGCAGGTTGTACTCCTTTCTATATTTTTATTTACACTAACAGACAGTTTTGGTGTTGCCAAGATGCCAACAAACTAGTACTAGTTTCTCTCCTGAAGTGGACTGTGTTTTGTTCCTCATCTGTGTTTGTGTGTTAAGTATTTATACAAAAGGAACAGTTTTGTGGAAATGTTTTAAGTTTATGCAAAAGGAACTTCAAGAAAGGTCACTGGAAACATTTAAATGCATTTATTATCACAGAATGACTCAGTGTCTTTATATGTAAAGTCTAAAGTACAAAATTAAGTCCAAAAATTGCTTTTTGGTGGTAATCAGCCTTATGCTACAAATTCTGTCAATTGAATTTGAGCTAAATGCGTTTTGAACCCAGAATATTCCATTAATTGGAAGATAGCCATGAATAACACATAGTAACATTAGCAGAAGTAAATAATAAAGATAAGGGTTTTCGATCTGGTTTCTAGAGTATTTTTGCTAAGGCTAAGGGGCAGTGGCCCTTATTGCAATGGTTAGTTTTCTTCATCTTTATTATTATTCCTCCCGAATGGGAGTCTATGGCAGCCCTATCAACGGAACATAGGAAAATTATGAAATTGGGCACACTTAAAGTGATGCTAATGAATATTTATTTGACCAATTTTTGTGCTCTCTAGGACCAACTCTATAGCACCACCACCAGTTAAAAAATGCACATTTATAACTTTTGAACCATTTGTTCTAGAAAAATGGTGATCACATTTAGCATCTTACATTAAGACTCCGCCCATTGCAGTAGTGGTCATTTTAAAAAGTACAGTATTACGTTTTTATCACCGCTCCTTCAAATTTTGCCCAATTCTTACACAGATTGGTTCAGCTGATTCAAATCTTTGGACTGAGCCACACAGGAATTACTGAACAGATTTTTTAATTCATCTTTGTTCAAAAGTTATGATGTCGCAAACTTAACGACGTTGACGTGCAATTGGTATCAGAGGCTGTATCTCGGCCAAACTTTGATCAATTGAAACGAAAATTGGAACCATGATCTGAGGGTCCATGCCAAATTTGGAAACAAATTTGCAACACTATCTCATTTTTCATTTTCAATCAATTTGCCTGTCCACCATACTGAAGCAAATTAAACTGTTTTTTCGCTGCTACTCCTACAAATGTCTCCCAATTTTGTCCAACATCGGCTCAGATATTCTATGCTACCCAGTTGCCAAACTTTCTAATGTGGCTCTTCAGCAATCAAATTAAGTTATCAAATATTAAGTAATGCTTCTGTGTGCTCATTCTCACACTAAAGGCTCTCCTCCAGGTTAATCAGCGTCGACTGAGTGGAGCACTCTGCTAAGCCACAGGCTCCGAATGTTTCATGTCATGGCTTCAAATCCAGTGTGGCACATTCCCAGACCGCAAGAGGTACTGTGGGCAAAAGTGGTGCAAGAGTTGCTTCTGTTCCAGACATGGTGTCTTTCTGAGTATGAGCTCATTAAATAGAACATGCGGTGCATTTATATACAACATTTTCATTTTGAGTTGATTCTCACTTAAACTATGGAACTTCAGCATCTGGGTGAACATGTCTTTTCAGTGGCACAATGAGATGAGCGACAGGCACCTGACACAGAGATTGTGGGTTTGAGTCCCATTATTATCTGGGAAAGAGTTGTACTAATCTTTCTTCCTCTTGGATTAGAAATATGTGCGTTATTTTTCATTCTGTGCTCATTTTCATCTGAACTTATGTTCATTTTGAGTGCATTCTTACCTGTACTTATGAACATAGATAGATAGATAGATAGATGAGACAGTTGTGTAGCTGGCTTTGTCCTGTATAACTGCTTGCAGTTCTTGTTATCACAGTGTTCTTGCAAATTTATACTCCCCCTGTTTAATGAATTTACTTGCACAATTCAGTTTTAGTCCTGAAAGAAAGTCACTTTGGTTTCATACCCAGACTGTGTGAACAGAACCATATTTAGCTCTCTTAAACAGGACCGACATCTGTATTCTGCTGTCGTGTGAACGCAGCCATCAGAAGAAAACACATCAGCTCTAACCTCACTGATGTATCTGAACTGTTATTTGTTTAATTATTCAAATAGGAGTTACAGGGATGAGAGCAAGATGAAAAATATTATTAACGTGCAAGTTAATCCCGTCAAAGCTATAATAATGAAAATTAATTTATGTTATAATGGGTACATAGTAAAAGGAAAATGTTAAAATGACTCAAAAGATCCTGATGGTTCAAAAAGTAATGATTCTGCAAGTTTACTTTGTTTACATTTAAATGTTTCTGTCAAGGCTAGTGCATTGATAAACAGCCCATCTGGATGAATGACTGACAACACAGTTCTCTTTTAAATATATCCATTTGGCTCTCCACACCTCCAGAAGCTGAAACTACAGATCAGCATTAGGCGTTGTGGTGGATTTTTTCTTCTTTCGCACCTGACTTAAGTCTACCTGGGTCTCATCTACAGTCGACGTCCCCGAACGTCTTCATTCGACGTTAGTTTCCTGTATCTGGGTCTCGTCTACAATCGATGTTAGTTTCCTGTATCTGGGTCTCGTCTACAATCGACGTTAGTTTCCTGTATCTGGGTCTCATCTGGGTCTCGTCTACAATCGACGTTAGTTTCCTGTATCTGGGTCTCGTCTACATTCGACGTTAGTTTCCTGTATCTGGGTCTCGTCTACAATCGACGTTAGTTTCCTGTATCTGGGTCTCGTCTACAATCGACGTTAGTTTCCTGTATCTGGGTCTCATCTGGGTCTCGTCTACATTCGACGTTAGTTTCCTGTATCTGGGTCTCGTCTACATTCGACGTTAGTTTCCTGTATCTGGGTCTCGTCTACAATCGACGTTAGTTTCCTGTATCTGGGTCTCGTCTACAATCGACGTTAGTTTCCTGTATCTGGGTCTCATCTGGGTCTCGTCTACATTCGACGTTAGTTTCCTGTATCTGGGTCTCGTCTACAATCGACGTTAGTTTCCTGTATCTGGGTCTCGTCTACATTCGACGTTAGTTTCCTGTTTCTGGGTCTCGTCTACAATCGACGTTAGTTTCCTGTATCTGGGTCTCGTCTACAATCGACGTTAGTTTCCTGTATCTGGGTCTCGTCTACAATCGACGTTAGTTTCCTGTATCTGGGTCTCGTCTACAATCGACGTTAGTTTCCTGTATCTGGGTCTCGTCTACATTCGACGTTAGTTTCCTGTATCTGGGTCTCGTCTACATTCAACGTTAGTTTCCTGTTTCTGGGTCTCGTCTACAATCGACGTTAGTTTCCTGTATCTGGGTCTCGTCTACAATCGACGTTAGTTTCCTGTATCTGGGTCTCGTCTACATTCAACGTTAGTTTCCTGTTTCTGGGTCTCGTCTACAATCGACGTTAGTTTCCTGTATCTGGGTCTTGTCTACAATCGACGTTAGTTTCCTGTATCTGGGTCTCGTCTACAATCGACGTTAGTTTCCTGTATCTGGGTCTCGTCTACAATCGACGTTAGTTTCCTGTATCTGGGTCTCGTCTACAATCGACGTTAGTTTCCTGTATCTGGGTCTCGTCTACATTCGACGTTAGTTTCCTGTATCTGGGTCTCGTCTACATTCGACGTTAGTTTCCTGTATCTGGGTCTCGTCTACAATCGACGTTAGTTTCCTGTATCTGGGTCTCGTCTACATTCAACGTTAGTTTCCTGTATCTGGGTCTCGTCTACAATCGACGTTAGTTTCCTGTATCTGGGTCTCGTCTACAATCGACGTTAGTTTCCTGTATCTGGGTCTCGTCTACAATCGACGTTAGTTTCCTGTATCTGGGTCTCGTCTACAATCGACGTTAGTTTCCTGTATCTGGGTCTCGTCTACATTCGACGTTAGTTTCCTGTTTCTGGGTCTCGTCTACAATCGACGTTAGTTTCCTGTATCTGGGTCTCGTCTACAATCGACGTTAGTTTCCTGTATCTGGGTCTCGTCTACAATCGACGTTAGTTTCCTGTATCTGGGTCTCGTCTACAATCGACGTTAGTTTCCTGTATCTGGGTCTCGTCTACATTCGACGTTAGTTTCCTGTATCTGGGTCTCGTCTACATTCAACGTTAGTTTCCTGTTTCTGGGTCTCGTCTACAATCGACGTTAGTTTCCTGTATCTGGGTCTCGTCTACAATCGACGTTAGTTTCCTGTATCTGGGTCTCGTCTACATTCAACGTTAGTTTCCTGTTTCTGGGTCTCGTCTACAATCGACGTTAGTTTCCTGTATCTGGGTCTTGTCTACAATCGACGTTAGTTTCCTGTATCTGGGTCTCGTCTACAATCGACGTTAGTTTCCTGTATCTGGGTCTCGTCTACAATCGACGTTAGTTTCCTGTATCTGGGTCTCGTCTACAATCGACGTTAGTTTCCTGTATCTGGGTCTCGTCTACATTCGACGTTAGTTTCCTGTATCTGGGTCTCGTCTACATTCGACGTTAGTTTCCTGTATCTGGGTCTCGTCTACAATCGACGTTAGTTTCCTGTATCTGGGTCTCGTCTACATTCAACGTTAGTTTCCTGTATCTGGGTCTCGTCTACAATCGACGTTAGTTTCCTGTATCTGGGTCTCGTCTACAATCGACGTTAGTTTCCTGTATCTGGGTCTCGTCTACAATCGACGTTAGTTTCCTGTATCTGGGTCTCGTCTACAATCGACGTTAGTTTCCTGTATCTGGGTCTCGTCTACATTCAACGTTAGTTTCCTGTATCTGGGTCTCGTCTACATTCGACGTTAGTTTCCTGTATCTGGGTCTCGTCTACAATCGACGTCCCCGTTCAATAATACTTATACTCTAGCGCGTCTCCTCAACAACGTCGGCCTAGTCCCCTAACCCTAACTTGCTGCGCAGCAATAACTAAACAAACTCCAGACAATACCTTTGAATATGCTTTAATCACGGCCAGAAGATCTCAGACATATTTCAGAGAGAATACCCCTCAGAAAAGATAATACAATCGTTTTTATAGAATAGGAGCATGGCAAAAATGACATGAAACATTACATAATTTCCCTACAATTTGACTGCATTGGGATTAGGGTCTCGCGGGACCCAATGCAAATCTTGTGGGAGCGAGTGGTTTTACCTTTGATGTGGGTGGGAGTGGGCGGTCAAAAAATACAACATGGGGGCCCCCGGTCCTGAGATTTGCCGCGTGTCAAGAAAGGAGTAAAAAAATTGGCCCCAGTCGATCAGCAACTTTCTCTTTCTCCATGGCAGGCTAGGCCAAGTGATTCCTTATTTAATTCTTCGTTATTTATGTTTTATTGTTTTGAAACATGTTAATTATCTAGGCTACATAAATTTTTATTTTATAAGTAATTTAATTAAATATTGTGCCTCATTAGGTTACCAGAGTTTAACTGATATAGTTAGGTGTATGTGTGTTGTTACTGTCACCATTAGTTTTGGTTTTTGTGTCATGTTCCTGTTTGCCATGTGCTTCCCTCGTCATGTGTTCTACTGTATGTTGTCATGTTCTCATTGGTTTATTGTCTTGATTGTGCACAGGTGTCCCTTGCAGTCTGTGTATGTAAGCCCTCATGTTGGCCATGTGTCTTTATCAAGTATTGTTTGTGTATCCACTGTTGGTAAGGTCATGTTCGTGTTTATGTTAGTTTAGATTGCCATGCCTTTTATTTTGGATTATTTGAATAAACTGTGTTTGGGTTCTCAAAGATTGCCTTCAGTGGACCTCCATTACAGTTACACAAACAATTAAATATGTTTTTAGGCTCCAATAGTTATAATGTTTTCTTTTAACAGTTGATCGATTTTTATAAGGCTAATTAAAGGCTGGCCGAATGCTTTTGTCATTTCTGGTGCTTGCATTACTTTATCTTATGGTCAGATTAATTAAGCACAATACTTTATCTCTTATTCTGAACATTTAGCATAGCCCTAACATTTTCACAATTTCTTCATACTGTAACAGAAGGATTGTGGGTGCTGGCACTAGTAGAACACACTGGTGGTCAGAAATGCAGCGGGAGCGGGATTAAGAAAACAGTCCTGTTATTCTCTCCATCTATCCTACCTCTATCCCACCCAAGGATTAAGGGAGTACTTCATACAGACATCATCAGCCCTTTTTCCATCTTCTCTGTGCATTTTGTACCATTTTCTGTATTTTTCTGTAGTTTCGGTGTCATTAAGATGCTGACAAACCAATACCAGTTTATCTCCTGGAGTGGACTGTGTTCTGCTCCTCATATGAGTTTGTGAGGCCGGTATTTATGCAGAAAGGAAATTCAACTTCAACAATGTTGTTTGTGTTGAATGAGGTTTAAATGCATGTATTATCATACAATCACTCACTCACTTCCTTCAAGTATTGAGATCAACTGTTTCTGGTATTTCCTCATAAAACACAATGGGCATTGATAAATATGTGGAAGCAAAATCATTAACACAGTTTGTATGTTTGTGTTTAAGTACGGTGACCGGGAGGGGACATGTTCAGTTCACTTAGTTTTGTCATGGCCATGAAATAGAAACTAAGATTATTTTTTCGAGATAATGTCATCCTTATGCCGTGGCTTCGAGATCCTATGTTGAGGAAACACAATCTATTTCTTGTGGCCACGAGAAAACTAAGTGAACCGAACATGTCCCCTCCCGCTAACCGTATGTAAGGCCATCAGGGGCTTGTTCATTTCTAAAGTAGTTGATGTTAAAAATCATCTGCAGCTCGTTCGATGAGCTTCAGGTTGTTGCTGGTACATGAGCAGTCCAGATAGCTGATCAGTTGATGATTTTAGCAGCAGCTGGATTTACATACACTTCCATTGTCATTATTCAGCAAATTTTAGGTGGTTAACTGTCAGTAATTTGAGGGTGAAATCTTTTGAAGCTTGTTTTGTGTAACCAAATTTCCTTTTGGTATCCCTGGCATAGTTAGCTGACAATCAACACAGGGTATCTTCAGGTATCAGCACTTACAATTTAATACTATTTAATATCATTTTTAAGACTTTTCCAAAATATTTTAAGACCTGTACATCAATCCGTCTTCTATGCAACTGTCTGTAGAAGTATATAGGAGACCATAGCAAAACTAATCTACGCATTATCATTTGCTACAAGAGTAAAATATTTATATTTTCTTAATTTGCTTTTATGTGTCTAGCCTATTTTTTTTAAGTAAGATATAATAGAGATATTGAATAGTCATCAAATATAAAATAGATTTCACTGTATGAAATAAATATTCTACAGAAGCTATTGAGCCAAGAGCAGTAAGTTATTCTCTCTTTGCCTTTTGTCGTTTGATTACAATGACAGACAGCAGCAGACCTGTGTATTAGGCTGCTGTCACTTTAATATTGAATTAATATTATGACTGATGAGCATCTGATTTTCTCCCTATTGTTTACGTTCACCAAGTGTAATGCCAAAATAATAGCATATTAGAAGATTCAGATCTCTTGCAATTTTAGTAACTTATCAAGCACATTTTGCCTTTTATTTTCTCATTCACCCTTTATCGTTTCTTTATCGCTTAAACGCATCAGTTACTTTAAGCAGTCATGTTGCAAGCCATTGACATGGTTTTAAGATTTTTAGAAAATAAAATGATAATCTTAAAGGGTTGGTATAATGCCCCTTTTTACAAGATGGAAAATAAGTCTCTGATGTCACCAGAGTGTGTATGTGAAGTTTTAGCTTAAAATACCCCACAGATAATTTTTTACAGCATGTTAAAATTGTCTTTTTTTGAGGGTCAGTAAAAACACGTAATTTCGTGTGTCACTTTACAGTTTTTTACAAGTGCTATGACAATTTTTTCAATACTTTTAACAAATTTCCTAAACTCTTAACGCACCAACACACCTACAACACACAATTGGCAAAACAGTAATTTCATGCTCAAAATCACACATTGTAAACTAAACTCCAACACTAATTTTCAAAATACAATAATACACTATCAACAATACACTATGTCTACCAAAACACTGCAAACATGTCTCAAAGTCAAATAATTGTTCAAAACACTAACATATGTTCTCGTCCAACAGGAAGATTTAGTCAATCATAGCACAATGTCATAAAAACACTAACATCAGATGGAATTACAGAAACTGCATTATTTTATGTGTGTCAGGTCTGCCCTTATACAACACACAGTATATTGTATTGATCATAGATTGTGTTTTGCACTGCAGTTTCTTTTGAAGCCTCTCTACATTTTTGTTTTGTTGGGTTTAGGTCTTTTGCTGCCGAAATTCAATAACAAAAGACCCATCTCAGAGTGCTTTATAGAATATACGGTTACTGTAATGAAAAAACGAAGACAGAGACAGAATTGCTGCAATAAAGAAAATAATAAAAAATAAATGTATATATTTGCATAATTCAATCAGCTGTTTCTCAGTAACAATAGAATAAAATACAGGGGATATATTTGTGTTTCAGTTCACAATATAAACAGCTGTTTACCTTGACTTTAGCCTGGGTTAGGTTTAGAACATGGTGTTTTCTGTTCTGACATACAGTGTTAAAGCATTGGTAAATTTGCCAGTAAAAATCCATTGTTTTGGTCTTGTTTGAGCTTGTGTGTAAAAGAAGTTCAAGCATTTTAAATTTGTGTTAATTGTATGCATTTTGTGTTAAAGCAACAAGAAATGTGTTAATAGTATAGCTTACACAGACGGATGTAGTGCTAACTGTGTTAAAAGTTTAGGAAATTTGTTAAAAGTATTGAAAAAATTGTCATAGCGATTGTAAAAAACTGTAAATGCAAATGAGCTGCTGTTCCCAGCACAGAGGGCAGAGTGTGTGTGTGTGTGTGTGTGTGTGTGTGTGTGTGTGTGTGTGTGTGTGTGTGTGTGTGTGTGTGTGTGTGTGTGTGTGTGTGTGTGTGTGTGTGTGTGTGTTTGTTAGCAGCTCCGATTACCTCATGCAGACAAGCACTTAAATGTCAGAAACTGTTGTATGTTTCTACCTTGTATGTTTAAACTGGAGTCGGACAATGATGGAGAGACTCAAAAAGAAGTGACAACATGTATAATGCAACATGATTCTTAATAGAGGTGAAGCCACCTAGGCCTCAGTGAAGAGGTTTGTTTTAAGCTGGTTTTTAAAGGTTATTAGAGGCAGAGCGGATGGCAAGAGGAAGCTTGATCCAGAGTGATGGTGCACCAACACAGAAGGCTCTGTCACCAAATGTCCGGAGTTTGGACTGAAGTGAATCAATCAAAACTAACTTTAGCTGGACAATAACTTTATTCTAGAGCTGCTATAAAGCCAAAACAATCTCTGTTACTTTAATTTCCTATTATCACTGTAAAGCTGCTTTGAAACAATCTATATTGTTAAAAGCGCTATATAAATGAAGAAAGAGAAAAAAAAAGAAAAGAAAAACAAACCTTGGGAGAAACCAAGCTCAGTCGGGAGGCCAGTCCTCCTCTGGCCAATGAACGATCAGTGTATGATTATGATTCAGGCAGCATTACAGGTCAAAAGTCAGATTGGATTGGTACATTCTGAATATTTATCCACTTCCATCTGGTTGAAGATCAGAGTCATCACACCGGTATGGAGACGGGATTGTTGAGGATCAGTGCCACTGGCTGTCGTGCCGAGGCCTTCACACAATCGCTGCTGTCACTTTAGGGATGCGTTGTGATCGTGTCTAGGCGCAGGTCCACCATCTGACCTGGATCCGGCTCGGATCCGGCTGACTACATCATGTGTTGTGGTCGTGTCTACGCGCAGGTCAACCATCTGATCTGGATACAGCCCAGATCCGGCTGACTACAGTAAACCTTGGAATAAACAGAAAGACTAACATTAGCGTAGATGCAATTATTCTTATACTGTAACGAGTACATCAGGTGTTATAGGAAGTGTCCCCGGTTCCGGCTGAGATAGTTTATGCAGCCTAACAATCATTTAACTAATTTGAATAATAGGAATGTATAATGTTCTATGTGTATACCATGTTAAAGAGATGTGTTGTGTTTTTAGTCTAGATTTAAACTGACATAGTGTGTCTGCTTCTCGAACAATGCTAGGAAGACTATTTCAGAGTTCAGGTGCTAAACAGGCAAAGGATCTACCGGCAGCAGTTGATTTTGATATTCTAGGTATTATCAACTAGCCAGAATTTTGAGATCGCAATAGATATGAAGGACTATAATGCGTTAGGACCTCGCAAATGTATGCAATGTTTAATTGGGAGCCAATGCAGTGTGGACAGAACCGGGGTAATATGGTCATACTTCCTAGTTCTAGTAACTCTAGCAGCTGCGTTTTGGACTAACTGGACTTTGTTTATTATGCGTGCAGGGCAACCACCCAGTAGAGTATTACAATAATCTAGCATTGAGGTCATTAATGCGTAAACTAACTTTTCTGCATTTTTTCATTGAAAGCATATGTTGTAATTTAGATATATTTTAAAGATGGAAGAATGCGGTTTTACAGATGCTAGAAACGTGGCTTTCAAATGAAAGATTGGCATCACCCAGCACACTGGAGCTCACCCAGGTTCCTAACCGAAGACAAAGACTTGTCAGAGCAGCCATCAAGTGTTCTAGGTTATTACGTGGAGAGGTTTTTTGCCCAATAATTAGAAATTCTCAGAATTAAGTATTAGGAAATTACTAGTCATCCAATTTTTTATATCAGCTATGCATTCCGTTAATTTTGTAAATTGGTAAGTTTCCTCAAGGCGCAAAGATATATAGAGCCGTATCATCGACATCCCATGCAATGGCATTCAGTACAACCTTGTGCGTGGCTTAATTCATGTGTCCTTCTCAAAGACAAATCTGCCTGATTCCAGCCTTGCTGAAGCACCACCAGATCATCACAGATCCTCCACCAGATTTCACAGTGGGTGCGAGACAATGTGGCTTGTAGGCCTCTCCAGGTCTCCGTCTAACCATTAGACGGCCAGGTGTTGGACAACGGTGAAAATTGATGATCTGGGGGTGCTTCAGCAAGGCTGGAATCGGGTAGATTTGTCTTTGAGAAGGACGCATGAATCAAGCCACGTACAAGGTTGTCCTGGAAGAAAACTTGCTTCCTTCTGCTCTGACAATGTTCCCCAACTCTGAGGATTTGTTTTTCCAGCAGGACAATGCTCCATGCCATACAGCCAGGCCAATCAAGGTGTGGATGGAAGAATGATTTCTGAACTCTTCCTAAGTTAGTATTGTGTAGTTAAAAAAATTAATACGAACTTATTTTCTTTCCATTATTCGAGGTCTGACAACACTGCATCTTTTTTGATATTTAGACCTGTTTTTTCTGCAAATAAATGCTTTAAATGACAATATATTTATTTGGAATTTGGAAGAAATGTTGTCAGAAGTTAAAAGAATAAAACAAAAATAGTTTTACCCAAACACATACCTATAAAAAGAGACCAGAGAAAATGGTAATTTTGCAGGGGTCTCTTAATTTTTTCCAAAGTTGTCTAATATATATATGTATATATATATATATATATACTTTCTCAAACTGGAATTATATTGTTCCCCACACCTGTAGGAGGCAGTATGTCAATGGCACATTGAAAAATTTAAATGTTAGAAGAATAAGCTTTTGTTTCACAAATGTTCTCCAACAAACATGGGTAGATATAAAAAAGGACACAAATTAAGAAACAAAGACTTATGGACAGATTCTGATTGGAGGGATGCTATTATAAAAGCATTTATTTTTTACAATATCAGTAAAAAAGAAAAAATCTCTTCAGAAACATGGTCAAACATGACAAACTGTGCAAATGGTTGATGGTGATATGGAGGAACAACAGGCGACGTATACATACTGAAGTCCTTTGTAAAGGTAAGAGAGAGTGTTAAATTGCTTTGCTTTACTGATTCAGTTTTCATAATCAAGTGTTACAAGTGGATCATCGTCTTATACATAAACTTACTACAAAGAAATTAAATTTAATCATGATCGTGTGTGATTAAATAATTTTCTCATTACAAGTTACAATATTCTTGTGTTGAGAAATTTGTAGGATTGATAACAATCTAAGATATTTGCAGAGATGTATAAAGTACTAGAGACACAGACTTGAGTAAAAGTACAAGTGCTCTATCAAAAAAGTGACTTGAGTAGAAGTTGAAGTGCTCTTTAAGCACCATACTTAAGTGGAAGTACAAAAGTATTCAAAATAAATTGTACTTAAGTATTGCAAGTAGTTTTTTAAAAAATGTACTACTCAAGTACTGAAAGTAAAAGTACAAGTATTGTATTATGTATTAAAGCATCTCACCCTTCTCTTCCCTGCTTGTGCCTTTTTCTCCACAGCTTATTGGTTATTTATCTGCATGTTACAGCGATATCTGAAAGCTAGTTGTTTATTTCAGGGAGTTCCTGGAATGTCACATATGGCTCTTCTTCATGTGTTCCATATATGGACTAAATGTGCATATGGCGCCCCAAGGCTGCCAGTATGGATTGAAAATACAGTATATGAGAGTATCCAAAGCTCATAATGATTACATCGGCCCATTTGGGGTATAAATTCAATAAATATTATTCCTCTCTAAAGACACCATACGTAAACCTATGAAAATCTATCAATATTTGTCAAAAACTGCACGAGCTAAAAGCCTGAGGGACGTTGTTTGGTCAAGCGCTTTCATGAGGAATACACAGGAGTTTTTTTTTTTTAATACATATTAAAGGCATCGACTCATTTTTTCATTACTCCTGACACAAATTAAGAAATAACTGTCACTATAAGTTTCTCAGAATAAAATAGTTGTCAAATACTGAAACTTAACTTGAGTCATATCTTTTTTAATGATGTATAGTTTGTCAAGGTAATAACATTAAATCTAGTAGTAACTTTTGAACTATTAAAAACAAAGAACGATTCAGTGCGTCGGCGTCCTCGCACATTCTATATGAATTATCTTTCACTCCGACAAATGAAAACATGGACTCTAAGTAGGGCCAGGGGTCTCCTTCCTCACCGCCACGATCACTCGAAGTTGAAGGTGGTGTTTCTGGTTCTTCCATCTCGAAACAAACTAACAAATCTCAAGTGTTCTCAATGGAAGCAGGCAGCAGAGCGAAAGGCAGAGCAGGAGCACGCGCGGTCTTCTTGATTGCTTGATTCGCTCAATGATGAGCCAGCTTCATCAAACGTGGTGACAGAGCCATCTATCGCTCTGGCAGTGATTTATTTGGGTTTGAAATGATTCGTAACATTTTTATAATTGTAACGAGTAACTATGCAGCAGATAAAAAATTTATCGGAGTAAAATTATTAAACTCATCGAAAATATGTACTGAAGTAAAAGTGGAAGTAGGAGAAAAAAATA
This sequence comes from Gila orcuttii, assembly GCA_026230005.1. NCBI lineage: Eukaryota > Metazoa > Chordata > Actinopteri > Cypriniformes > Leuciscidae > Gila > Gila orcuttii. Next base: position 2,009,498 of record JAPDVR010000009.1, on the reverse strand, counting down.
ATACTCTAGTAGAGTACAGATACAGCCTTTTACTACTTAAGTACAGTAGTGAAGTAGTTCTACTTAGTTACTATACATCTCTGGATATTTGAAATGAACAAAGACATTTGCTTTACTGTTTTCCATCCCCTCTTCCACAATGACCATTTGGAGTTCCCAAAGGCACAGAGTGTGATCTAGATAGTGATCAAGGCCTGTAGGCCAAGATGTGTGTACTTCGGGGGTCTATGAATTGTCACACCTTTAGTACAATGGGGGAAGTTGTAATAATCTGATCGGTCAGTTTGAACGTCTCGCATTTGGGTTACAGTCACATGGTCAGGGAAAGGATAAAACAAGATTGAAACTGTTGCTCTGGTGCTTTTATTCTCTGGGTCCCTTTCTTGGGGCTCTCTCTCTTTACCTCCTATTTTCTTTCTCTCTCTCTCTTTCTATCTCTCATGTAACATTTTACATATATGCTGGGTACAATTAATGGTGTAAGTTTTTATCATCTCATACATCTACTTTGTAACTATTTTAAGTGTAACCATAACCATATTTTTTCATTAAACCTTTTCAATTACAAAGAATTTTGTAATATTGTCAATTTGACAATATTGTCACTCTATAGCAGCGCTCTCCCACATATTAAGCTATTGTAACTTGTGCTTATGTCTGTCGTTGGTATAAGTAGCCGTGGGTGGTAATAGACAAGAAATGTACAGTTTTCTACCATCATGCTAATAATGTTTCTTTAGTCATTCGGCAGTCTTGCAGCCTGAACCCCTGCAGGGAATACACCCTTACAAGAAACAATGAGTATGTGTAAAAATAATAATAATGAAAGCCTGATGTCAAGTTTTGAAAGAATGACTAGGGGTATTACAGGTGTGGTGAGGTTGAGGGTATTTTATTGGCACATACTTGTATATGGGTCATTCTAAATCAAGAGGTCCAAAATTGTAAAGTGTGTTTTTACCGCACAATTACCGCTATGTATTTGGTATTGCAGAACCACCAGTGTTTTACTTGGTTTAACCACAGTGGCTGACTTTGTGTCATGACACACAGCACATTTTAGGTATATCTCAATATGAGGTAAACCTCTATCTCAGCTCAGGATAGTCCAAACGCTCTTAAAAAATACAGCATATCTGTACAACAACTTGCACAATGTTGTTACTTAGACATAACATCCAAATGAATTGATCAAGAGTGACTTTGAGTGTCAATTTCTAATGTGAGGGTTTCTATGCTTTTAGGATGGGGAAGCCTACTAAAGTATAGTGTGCAAGCAGACCATTGCAGGAGAGAACATTTAATCCCCCTTTAATCATTAATAGTAAAGTGCCCTTTCAGTCACAATGCGGTACACCGGAACACGATATCAACCTAGGGGGAAGGTAGAGTGTACTACAACTGATTGTCCAGAGTACACTGGTGGGAAACCCAGCACCCCCACTCCACAGGAACACGATTTCACCCCTGCCCAAGCGTAGGTCTGTGCACCCCACTGCTGTACAGATCTGTTTTTGTGAGATACTGTGGTTTTCATAAATGTCTTTGTAACTAAAATTTGTTGTGCATCAGGACACAAAGATGGCCACTGTGGTTACACCAAGCCAAATATAAATAAAAAACTGGTGGTTTTGCATTTCCATCACAAATGGATGTTCAAATTAAATGAAAAAAAAAAAAGCAGCAACCTTGGTTGAAGCACTTCAGATGGATTGACCAACATAGATCCACTCCATCACCGCTCGTATCTTGTATCAATTTACCAAATCAGAAATGCCCTTTATTTTTTCCAATGTTAACCTTATTACATTAATGTAACCCATTCATTCACCCATTTCAAATTCATACTCTTACTATTCCGGCCTACCTCACAGTTTATGAACTTAAAGGGTTAGTGACTCTGTCATCATTTACTCAACCTCAAGTTCTTCCAAACCTGTATGAGTTTATTTCTTCTGTTGAAAACAAAAGAAGATATTTTGAAGAATGTTGGTAACCACACAGTTGACGGTAACCAATGACTTCCATATTTTTTTCCCTACTATTAAATGTTGACAATTTTCAATTTTGGGTGAAATACCCGTTTACAAGTCAAATTATGTGTACTTTACTTAAAGGAGAACTCTGGTCAATTTTAACATTGAGCTCAATTTTTTGTAAATTTGGAGTGCTGTCAGTACAGAGAACAACGACAAAAATCGGTGTTGCCTACACCGTGTTATCCTCTTTTTAAAATTTGCACCCTGTTGGGTTTCCGGTTTGAACATGGCGACAGCGTAGTGAAGCAGCTCCCCGATAAAAGATCAGAGTCTGCCCCCTAAACCTAAAGCCTGAGTGTAACATAGATGATTTAAAGAAGACAATATTGGGGGCTCGAGATATGTCAAGAAGGAAAACCAAAAGGAAACCTGGAAACATTAAGCAACGCGGGAACGAGGACGACGAGCAAGTGAAGTTAGCATTTGAGCTAGTGGAGTTGGAGCCGGAGTCAACGGCGGAGCTAACATCCGGAACAACGCAAATACAAGGGAAAATGTCGGATTTGGAGGCAGTCCTGCGGGAGATAAGGGATTTTAGGCGTGAGACAGCAGATGGTCTAAACGGCATCAGAGAAGATCTTAGAACGACGGATGTAAGGATCGATGAAGCTGAAAGACGAATCGGTGAAACGGAGGAGCGAGTTCTGAGCATTGAGGAAATCACATGTGAGCTCATCAAACTCCACAGAAAGATTGAGGATAAACAAATTGATCAAGAAGGAAGGGCCAGAAGAGAAAACATTCATTTACATGGGATCAAAGAGGGGGCCGAAAAGGATGCAGAATCAGTGGGGGCTTTTGTGGAAGCTCTACTCAGAGAAAAGCTAGAGTTGCCACTAACGTACCAGCTCAGTCTGGAGCGAGCCCACCGCTCGCTAGGGCCTCCCCCATCCGAAGATGCACCACCAAGATCTATAGTGGTTAAGTTTTCAAGCTACAAATGTAAAGAGGACATTATTAAGAAGGCATGGGAGAAAAAAGGGTTCCTCTTTGAAGGGAGACGGGTGTATGTAGATCACGATTACGCACCTGAAGTGATGAAAAAGAGAAAGGAATACGCCGAAGCAAAGAGAGTGCTGAGAGAAAACAAAATCAGATTTCAAACACCGTTTCCCGCGAAGTTTCGTGTTTTCTATGAGGGAGACACATGCCTCTATAACTTCGCAGCAGAGGCGACTAGAGACATGGTGGACAGAGGATTTCAAGTGCGTATGGTCAAACCAGCGATAGATCCACTGGAGAGGTCCCAGTGTCGGATGTGGAGCTCCACCCGGGGAACAGGCAGACAGGACCAGGCAGGGACTTCTAATTTGGGATACAAGGAGAAACTACAAGCCTTTAGAAGATCTAGGGAGACTGCACAAGAGTAGGCCCATCAAACTACAGTAACCGGCAGTAACGTTATACTAGGGGGTTAAGACATTTTCTCCGCATTATGTTTTCAGCGTTGAATAAAAAGGAACTAGGTTGAGCAATTTTTTCGTTTTTCGTTTTCAGCGGACGATAAGTGAGGATTTATTTTATTTTTATTTTTTCTTCTTGAAGTTGTAATTGGGGAATCTGTGTATAGAAGTTACTGATGGGAAGGACCATAAATGGTCATGAGGGCCCCCTAACTTTCAGGGGATTCCCCTCAGAGCTTGGTGTGAGCTCAGGAAAGGTTGAAGACTGTAAAACCTCAGGTTTGGAAACAGTGAGAGTTTTGTTTTGTTCTAGTGTACTTTTTTGTTCACAAAGTTCGTTTTTTGTAGCACAAGGGGTAGAGACATTGATCTTAAACAATAGTGGTTTGGTAAATGACAATACAAAATAGTACATTAAAAGTAGCTTCGTATAATATTAACGGTTTGGGTAGCCCTGTTAAAAGGAACAAGGTAATTAGTAAAATGAAGAAAGAAGAAGTTGGGATACTTTTTTTACAGGAAACCCACTTAACGGATAAAGAGCATGAAAAGTTGAAGAGAATGGGTTATAATCAGGAGTTTTCATCATCTTATAAATCAGGCCGGAGAAGAGGGGTATCAATACTGATATCAGGTAGAATTAGTTTCGAAATGCTGAAGATAATTAAAGATAAAGAGGGCAGGTATGTTTTGGTGATAGGCAGATTGGAAGGGGAATTAGTAACCTTATTAAACATTTATGCCCCTCCAGGATCAGATTGGGAGTTTTATAAACAATTTTTTGATCTGTTGACAACGGAGGCAGTGGGGATGCTAATTGTAGGAGGAGATCTTAATCAGAGACTTAATGCACAGCTAGACTCATCAGGAAAAGCACAGCAGAAAAACCCTATACACTGTAAGCCCGAACAGTACTACTAGCTTATAAAGACTGAGGTCACTACAGTTAAAATCTCTTGCTGAGTTAATCCACCTTTAAACTATTAATGTCTATGAACAAATATGTATTTTTATATTTGTGTGGCTCAGCATTTCTGAGTGAACACCGCTGGTTCACTCAATATTTTTAAGTGTAGTGTCGATCACGTGATATGACGTCATGACGTGCCGTCCTAGCTGACGTTACCTGAAAAATCTATCCAAGATGGCTACCCTCTCGAGCGACGTGGTATCAAGCATTAAACAACTTTAAGGTAAGCCAAAACACTTCAAAACTACTTTGCTTGTTGTAACATTGTAAGAATATCATATTTCACATGATATTTGACTGTTAGACGAGGCTATTTTTAATATGTAAGTTGCAAGCGCGCAGCCTCACGGTGCCGCGCGCATTTTTTATGCGCCGAAAGCGCGAGCGCCATTACGTTACCGTTAGTCCGCCTGCTAGTGACAGATAATATAATGTGTGCTGTTAATGTCGTGGCAAGACAATAATGTTAACGGTAGTTATTAACTCTTTTCAGCAAGCGATAGTCCTTCCGTTTTTGAGTGTGTTGCTACTGTTTGTGTTAAGCGCCCTGCTCTGGTAAGTTGAATGTGATGTTATTCCCAACTTAACGTTACATGCACCCAAATGAGCTAGTGGCTAAAGTTAGCTGTAACTTTCACTCAAACAAAGTTAAGGTTATGGGTTAATAGTTAACGAATGAACTCTGCAAGTTTTCATTAAACCTTTACAAACGTCTTTTCATTATAGGTTGAAGTGGAAGAAGTACAGAGAAGTGCATCCCCCAAAATCAAGGTGACTCAAATGTTAATTTAGGCTGTAACCTATTTTTCACCGTTTATTTTATTTGTGTTTCACCTGTATTTTGAAATCTGATAACATTGTTATTTGCACTCTTGGTCATAAAGTGCTTCACTGGTTGGGGGGTCAGCCCTGGTCTAGATTTTATGCAGTCAGCAGTGAATTCATGGACACTGAAGACTTTGATCGTTTTTTTGCAAAGTGAGTTGTAATAGTATCTATAAAACCCACTCTTTGCCGATTATTTTTGCTTTTTCTGTTCTTGAGTAAATCAATCAAAAGTCTCTTAAAAATTAAATATCTTGCTGTCTGTTTTTGTTTGCATGTGCTGACCTACATTGTCACCAGAGTTCAACTTTATCGGTAAGTTACATTAACACTTGAAATTTTGTATCATTAATTTGTAAAAGAGGTTGATTGCATAATTTGATTGGTTTCATATTGATTGTTTTATCTGTGCCCACAGAACCAACTTACTCCAAATATTGAACAAGTCTGACCTTTCTGTGGTAATCACACATTTCACATGCAGGGACATTAACTATGTTAAGTTTATAAGTAGAGAGTCTGAAGCATAAGGAATTTTAGTGGTCAAATGATTCAATGGAGTGGAAGTGCAAGTTGTGTGCTGTCACTTCAGACACCCGGGCCCATTTATTTAGGCACTACCGTTTACAGCATAGTCATTATTCAAGAGTTAGCCCTTTGCCATGTCTCCACAACTCTTGTATTTGTACATTTCCATCATTTAATGCATTGAAAATTCATTTATCACGTGTCCACAAAGACACATGCAGAACTGGTGCAGGTGAAAGAGCACAAGTAAGACATACACTTTTTAAGTGTCCATTGTGTGAGTTCAAACAGCCTTTCTCAGAGGTGACACTGTTCAGTCATTTAAGAGGACATTTAAAAAACCATGAGAATGTACCTTGCCCATTTAAGGACTGCAGCTACCGCACAAATGTCTATTCATCATTTAATGCACACAAAAGTAGGACACATGAAGGCAGTTTAAACTTTTGTGATGACATTGTATTAACAGAGAATGATAGTGCACCAGTCATAAACACTGCTGTTCTTGAGGACGAGGATCCTGCTCAGTGTCACCATGCAGGCACATCTGCTTCTCCTGAGTCTGACAGTTGGTGTGACACCAGCCAGTTAAGGGCCCAGTTACACCATAATTTGTCCTCCTCGTTCTTGAAGATGCAAACTGTTCTTCATGTTTCTGACATGGCATCTCAGGAAATAGTTGATCACCTGACTCAGATATTTTCCCTGTCTCAACCTCTTGTCAAAGATACTATACAAGAGATACTACAGAGGCATCATGTCTCTCCTACTGAAGCAATCATGAATGATTTGGTGAATGCTGTTATGGACACAAATATTTTTTTCAGTGCCACAGCTAAAGGTGAGGAGTTGTCCTCAACTAAACGAAGAAAAACATTTATTGAGAAAAACTACCCTGTGGTAATGCCAGTGCAGTATGTATTAGAGCCTGGATGCACAATGGTCTATGTCCCTATACTCCAGATGATCCAGAAAATGTTCAAACATACTGACATCCTTGACAGAATCAAGGAAACCAAGAGCTCAGAAAAAAGCCATTACATGACCCATCAAGATGGCTCATATTTCCAAGAGAATAATTTGTTGTCTTCTTCAGAGCTGTCACTGCCACTGATTTTGTACATTGATGACCTTGAAATTGCAAATCCACTAGGCACTTCAAGGAAAATCCATAAACTCTGTTCAGTGTACTGGGTGGTTGCTGATTTGCCAGTTAAATACCGATCAGCACTGCATGTGATTCAGCTAGCAGCACTATGCAAGGTAACTGATCTTAAGAGGTGTGGCTATCAAGGAGTACTTGGTCCTTTGCTACAAGACCTTCACATTCTTGAGGAAGATGGCGTATTCATTGAGTGCCTTGGTCAGTCAGTCCGTGGAACTGTTTTATGTGTTGTGTCTGATAATCTGGCAGCCCACTCATTGGCAGGCTTTATGCAATCCTTCAGAGCAGGATATATTTGTAGATTCTGCAAGGCTACACGAGACCAAATTCTGTCTCTCGAAGTCAGAGATGGTGAATTTAGTCCAAGGACTAAAGCCAGTCATGACTGTGATGTGCAGGATGTTACGCAAGAGGGTGGTCAAAGCCAGTGTGGTGTCAAAGGGGACTGTGTCTTGAGAGAGAAGTTGCAGTATTTTCATACCATCACTGGTTTCCCACCTGATGTCCTGCATGATCTTTTTGAGGGTATTGTACCTGTTGAGTTGGCTCTATGTATTAAGGAGATGATTCGGCTCAAATATTTTACTCTTGAGTATTTGAACTGGAAAATTGTGTCATTCCCGTACCAACACACAGACAAGATTGATAAACCACGACCTATTTCAAAGAACTTTGCTGCAAAGAGGACCATTGGTGGCAATGGCCACGAAAATAGCACATTGTTGAGACTACTCCCATTGATGATTGGTAATACAGTCCCTGAGGGAGATGGTGCTTGGACTGTATTGATGGATTTGAAAGAAGTTGTGGAGCTTGTGCTGTCCCCAACATTTGATGACGCATCTATCCAGTATTTGCAGACTAAGATACAGGATCACAGATACATGCTTCAGGAGGTTTTCCCAGAGTTCGCACTGCTCCCTAAACATCATTATGTAGAACACTACCCAGATCTCATACAGTGTTTTGGGCCTCTTGTCCATTTGTGGACTATGCGGTTCGAGGGCAAACACCGCTTTTTCAAGCGTGTAGTACATGACACACTAAACTTTAAGAATGTTTTAAAAACACTAGCGACTAGGCATCAGCACATGATGGCCTACTATCTCAGTGCACCATCATTCTTTAAACCACATCAGCAGACATCAAATGTCTCCTCTGTCTTGGTTTCAGAGCTTCCTGAGGTTGCAAAAGAACACATTAAGGAAAAAACAGACAGCAACCTGATTTACAGCACATCAAAAATCATTATTGATGGTACTGATTATGATGTTGGGATGTTTGTATCTGTAGGGCAGGAGGGGGGACTGCCTCAGTTTAGCAAAATCCAGCAGATCCTCCTTGTTAACAATGATGTCACTTTTCTTTGCCAAGGACACAAATCACACTACATTGAACACCTGAGATCATATGAACTTTTCCCAGGCAATGTAACTGTCCACAGTGTATCAGAGCTCAATGACAACTCACCCCTCTCTGCATACAGTGTAGAAGGAAAATTGCTGTTGACGCCCAAACGATTCATATTGTTGCACTGAAAGTACATTTACATCTTGTGATTTAAAAAAAAATACTTAGTAGATCTTAGATCATATTTTAACACAAGGGTAAACTTACAGTATGTAAAGGGTGATAATTAGCAGTTACATTTTTGTATGCACTACTAAATCTGCTTATTTTTCCATGTCAATCTTCATACATAGACTTGTCCCTCCGAAGATGGCAGCAACCCCAAAATTTCTGCTGCGTGTTTATGTTACCACAGATGTTGCTATAAAGGTAACTTTGACTGAGCGACCAGAGTCGGTGAAAGAACTAATCAACATACTGCGAGAAAAAGCCAAGCCAAAACTGGACTTTGAGTTTACCTTGCATTATGAGGATCCTGACTTTGGTGGACAACTCAGCTGTCTAGTTGATATTCAAGAGTTACCAGAGAAGGCGACATTGAAAATTATCAGATCAGAAACTGATACCAGCTCATGTGCATCTTCTGATACAGACATCCTTCCTCTTGTGCCTATAAGCCAGCGTCAGAAGTCCTGGCCTGACATCTTCCCTGTGCCAAATTTTTCTTATGAAGTGGAGCATGTGCTTGAAGAGGGAAACAGTGCCTTTGCAACTTCTGGAAAGACACTGAAATTAACAAGATCCCAAAAGCACAACATCTTGGAGAACATGGCTGCAGTGATGTACAACTTCAAACCTTACCCAAGTGACAATGATGTGGGTATGGCAGCTGAAGCTCTTGTTACATCTCATCCTTGTCTTAAAGAGCCTGGAAGTGTGAGTGGATGGTATGGATGGAAAATGAGCCTGAAATTTAAGATGGGGGATTATCGTGGCAAGCTGTCAAGATCTGGATGTTTGGAGGTGTCTGTCAACGCAGGTAAAAGGAGCAAAAATAACCCTGACAAAGATCACCCACACTGCAACATAAAAAGAGCCAGACGAGCTGAAGTTAACTTCCTTCCAAACTTTCCCAAGGGAGAAAGTCAGGCCAGTTTGGAAGAAATGAGACTGCAGATTATGGACGAAGTTCAGAAGAGTCAGCAAAACCTACGCTTGATAGAAATGCTAATGCAGAAGACCTTTGCCCTTCGTCGCCAGGAGATAATTCAGGAAAATCCACAGGTGAAGGACTTCTTGGGGAAATGGCCAGCTCTTCGGATTGAATCACAGGTAAAACACAGATTCACTTCTCTTTTCTGCCACTATTCACACATTTACATTTACTCATTTAGCTGACGCTTTTATCCAAAGCGACTTACAATTGCTATATATATTTCAGAGGTCGCACGCCTCTGGAGCAACTAGGGGTTAAGTGTCTTGCTCAGGGACACATTGGTGTCTCACAGTGGATTCGAACCCGGGTCTCTCACACCAAAGGCATGTGCCTTATCCACTGCGCCATCACCACCCCCAACATAAACACACATATTTCTATGCCAATTTTGAATATGTATCACATTCAAATGGAACAGCAAATGCCACTATTCTCTGTCGGTAAGAACTATCACTTTCCATGTGTGACCATGTTGCTCAACAGTGTGTTTTAATGGAACATGTTGCATCACAAATGTGTTTTCTGTTGCAAATCTAGTATTAGTCTTTTTATATAATTATTTTTGTTTTTGTTTTTGTAGCTTTGTGCTGAGTTCCAACGCATCACAAACGTCAACCTACGGAACCAGTTTTATGCTGTGCTTGACCAACATACACCTGGACTGATGGCCTTGTATAGGCAGAAGGCGGCACGAACCGGAAAGATATCAGAGGCGCTGCGTGACATCTTAAAGATTTATGATCTCCAGGTGAGTTAAAGATGAACTTTGAGCTTCAGGTCCCACTGGACAGCAGGGCCTCAGGGTGTCATTGTCTGTCTAACACTTTGCCAAATGCCATGAAATTTGGTCAGAACATCCATACTGAAAGAAGAATGAAATCTGTAATATTCATTTTTGCTTGTTCTTCCAGGAAGTGCGCGATGTCAATATGAAGCGTACTGTAGCCCTTCGTGCCCTCCCGGTATACATGCGTGAGGAGGACCCACAGTTCTTCAAGACTTGTAATGTAAGTATTCAGTATATTCAGAGAACTATTAGTATCTAGCAGCCACTTAACTATATCTAGTTACCCCTTAGTAAACCTTGTGTGTAGGTGTCATTGTAATGGTAAATGGACTGTACTTAGTGTGCACATGGATATACAGTATGTGCATATAAGCATACATATATATGTAAAAGCTCTAACCTCATGTAATCCCAAACCTTAATCTCTCACAAAGCCCTGGCCTAACTTAACCCAGACCTGGAGAAGGCTGATCATTTGATTGACCTTTTGGCTTAACCTCTCATGAAATAACACACACCCTCACTCTCTCTGTAAAAATTACTTAAATACCTTTTATGAGATGCTGTACATTACATATCACAATACAGCACCCACTACTATGTAATACCTAACTCCATATTAATAGCCTGTTTAATACTCAGCTGCAAAATACCTACCTGGGTACACTTACCTATTAAATAACAACCTGTATGATATTAAAATGTAAAATACCTGCTGCTACACTTACTACTTCTATGATGGGCTGTAGAATAGACAGCTGTAAAATACTTACCTGTATTCCTACCTGTAGGTTGTTGGCCTGTAGAATAGTTACTTGAGATATACCTACTATATACTGTACTTACCTGTTGAGTAATCCTCTGTAATATACACTCACTGGCCTTTTCATTAGGTACACCTGTGCAATATAATTCAATCCATTACAAAAACTCTTATGTAAATTCTACATCTATAAAGTTTATATATTTTCAGTTTTTGTTGACATTGTCAAAAAGCTGAAAATTCTATGTTTATTATTGAGGTCATAGTGGGTGAAAATTATGTATTAGGGTGCATTATATTGAATGGGTTTCCTAATATTTTGTCCACTGCATTAACATACAAGAAAGGGGCAAAATATTAGGAACACCATTCGATATAATTCACCCCACTATGCCACCACCACGTATTACAACCTCAGTAATAAATATAAAGTAGAATTATCACCTTTCTGACAATGTCGAATGTAGAATGTAGAACTGAAAATGTATCAAATTCATAAACGTAGAATTTAAAGGAGAGCTGTTGTATTGGATTGAATTGGGTTACACACGTGCACCTGATGAAGTGGCCAGTGAGTGCACATGCAGTTGTTGTGTTTCTTCAAGTTAACCTAACAGTTGCACCCTCTGTGTCTTTCAGGTGGAGGAGTCAGATGAGCCAGGCATCACTGACACTCCTGTTGCTCTTGTCACAGCAGTCACAGAGGACACTGCAGATCCAGTTCATTTCAGTCCTGCAAGTATTTCCATTGTTGTGGAAGACGATGTTGTGATGAGTGATATCCCTTACTTGGCTGATGCATTTGCATTGTTGTTTGGGTTGATGTATGTGTGGCCGGATAAGTGATTTGGCCGGCTGATTGGCCCTTGTTGAGCGGGGCTTTGATGCTCCAATAAGATGGAAGTGGCCGGAATATTTAAGGACTCGTATTTTGACGGGGGTACGGGTCCTCGTAGTTCTGGGTTCTTCCCTTCCTGGCGTTTCGGTTCTCGCTCACCGTTAAGGTATGTTGACATACTTTCTGGCGCTGTGGATGCACGGATTACTTTAGTGATGTGCTTTATTTTCAGTTTATTTATAGCGGGCTGGTGGCGATGGCATTGTACTAAGATCCTGACGAAATTACTTTCAGGTATGTTGATATATACTTTCAAAGTTCTAGCGTGGGTGTTGGGGGTAATTATTATGTCACGTTTAGCAGTAAGAACGCGCTGGCAGATGCGGGTGAACGCTGGCTGGTAATTGGATCCGCAGCACGGGTTGTGAGTAACCGTACGGCGCCGCGTTTGATCGTGATTCAATCTAAACCGTAAGTCACCTCTCCCTTGTTCACATTCGGGGTTCGGGACATTTAGATTCACTGGTGTCTCGTTATTGAAGGTCAATGGAGAATGGATCATCGCGGTTTCTCTAGCCAGAGTGGGGAATGCTGCACGTGACGCCGCTGCTGCTTTGCTTCCCGGCAACGTCTCCTTTGTTTAATTGGTTTACTTTGATCAGTGTATTTATGTTGCTGGATTAACGCCTGGCTGCCTACCAGGGTTATTTGGTTTTGGTTGCATGTATAGTTTGTTCTTTGTTTTGTTTTGCCGTGTTGGTTTTTATTGTTTCTTGTGAATTTTGTTTTGTCTAACTGTGGGTTTATTTTGTGGGAAATTCTGTGGGAAATTCGGTCTTGCCTGATTACTGGTGGGCATTTCTCATGTTTGTATCCCAAAATTTCAGTTTGTGAGTGTTGTTTCTCCTGCATCCCCGGTCCGGTTAGTTTGGGGCCACTAGTCGCTGATTGTCAGCCCTAGCAGCGGAAGGTACCGGTCGGGGACTGCCGTATTATAGCTGCCATATTGGGTGGCTGTATTCTAGCTTCCCTTTGTTTATTATTTTTTGTGATTTTGTGTGATTGTTAATGTTAGTCCCTTTCTTTTCTCTCCAGGAGCCAGTGAGAATTTGGTGTGGAACGGGGAGGCTAGCCGCTTCACTTGAGTGGTGTGCGACACCGTGGGCTGGTGGTGTTTCTCAGGTGCTGACGAAGCGTCCTTATGGTGTGGGTGTGCTGGTTTGATTTGCTGTGAGTTGAGGTGGGTTTGGACCACCCCTGGAATTGCAGCCGGCCTGCCCTGTTCCCGCCAACCTTGGCTCGGAGGAAGTATTTTGTTACGGTGTGAGTTTTATGAGTGTGGATCAATTTTTAATAAAGTATTTTTGTATTGCCCCTCACGTCTCCAGTTATCTATCTGTCCAACTGGTAGCACTTACCTGTGTGTCTTTCTGGGGAGTCATTTCCCTGGCGCCCCCCAGGGTGGCGTAGTCGGAGTAAGTTATTAGGGGTGAGCTGCATACATCAATCTTGTCGTATTGCCACATTTGGCGTAGTCGGCAGGACTTGCTATCGGGTCTGGCAGGGATTTAAGAGAGACGAGGGGGGTAATTTGATGTTTAATGTGATATTGGTTGTTTTTTTTGTTTTTTTTTCAGAAGCAAAGCAGCAGCGTGAGTCCCGACCCTTTGGGCAAGTGGTACTTCTTTATCGTGGCCCTTTTCTATCTGTGGGGTGAGTGTAGCTATGACCAGTATGGAGGATGAAATGCGGGAGTTGCGAGAAATAGTGTCGCAGTTGAGAGCAGATAATGAACGTTTGCGTCATGAAAGGGAGCAGAGGCTAGGTGAGTTGCCTGGTCCTAGCTCCTTTCCCGTGGTTGCCCCTGCAGCAGTGCCTGACCCTCCTCAGCCAGTCGAAACTAGTTTTGTCATGCCGGAGCGGTTGGTTTGCGTGCCCAGGGACAGACGATGCCCGAAATTTAGTGGCAAGTCCGGCATCAGTATTGACGAGTGGGTAGAGGAGGCTGAGGCCTGCATGAGGATTCGTTATTTGTCTAAAATAGATAAAGCATTTTTCCTTTTTGACCACTTGGAAGGTGAAGCGCGGGAGGAGATTAGACATCGCCCCAGTGAAGAGCGGGGAGACCCGGATAGGGTTATTACAATTTTGCGTGAGTTGTACGGTTGCTCTCAATCATATGTAGCTCTTCAGGAAGCCTTTTTCTCCAGGAGGCAGCAAGATGGGGAATCTCTCTTAGAGTTTTCCCTGGGCTTGATGACCCTCCTGGAGAGGGTTAAACAACAATCACCCAATGCCATCCCTAACGCTGAAATCGTGTTACGCGATCAGTTTGTAGAGTATGTTGCCGATAGTGCCCTCCGCCGGGAGCTGAAGCAGTTCGTTCGCCACCAGCCCGCCTCCAGCCTTTTGGTAGTGCGTGGGGAAGCAATTAGGTGGGAGCGGGAGGGAACGCCAGGAGGGGCAAGAGGTAGGAGTCAGTCTGTTCCAATGGCCTACGGTATCCAGTATGGAGTACAAGGGCATTCTCAGTCAGAGTTGAGTGAGCTGCGGGAGATGTTAAAATCACAGCAGAAACAGCTAGATCAACTCACTCAGAGTGTTGCAGGTATGCGTTTTCCCCCGAGTTCCCGTCGACCTTCCCTGACCGAGGCGTTACTCTGTCGTCGGTGTCAACAACCAGGTCATTTCGCCCGTGAATGTGATGGAGAACGTGTTCCCCCTTCTACCTTAGGTCGGCGAGATTCGCATCCTGGTAGGAGGACTGGTCAGACTTCTTCCCGGCCGACGGAAAACTAGGTCCCGCCGAACTGCAGAGTCACGGTTCGGTAGGGAAAGCTCAAGACTCTATGATGTTGGGCCCCCTACCTCGTTTGATGGCTTCATGTCCTCACCTCGTGGTTTGTATGGGGGGGGTGCTGGCGCCCTGTTTGATTGATACTGGCTCCATGGTGTCTACCATTACGGAGAGTTGTTTTTTAGAACGGTTCGCACCATGTGGCCAGGGTCATCTCAGGGCATGTCAGTGGTTGCAGCTACAAGCGGCCAACGGGTCGTTGATACCATATGTGGGCTATGTTGAGCTGGACGTGGAGTTGTGTGGTCAGGTAATTCCGGGGTGTGGCGTGCTGGTTGTCAGAGATCCTCCTGGTGGCACCGGGGCTCAAGTCCCTGGTATTTTGGGGATGAATGTGTTGAGCCGTTGCTATCAGGAACTCTTTGGGCAGCATGGTCCGGCCCTTTTTGATGCACCATCGGTGTCCGAGGCCTCAAGGCAGGTGTTTCAGGCATTGCAACACTGTCGTCGGGTGAGTGCTATCCCGCAAGATGGCCAGATAGGCAAGGTACGGTTGCGGGGCCGTAGGGCATGTCGTATTCCGGGCGGCACCATGAAAATCGTGGCCGCCACTTGTTCAGGACACTTCGCGGGGGAAGCAGTGCTTTTTGAACCTCCAGAAATTGGTTTGCCTGCGGGTCTTTTGGCATCATCTGCATTGATGCGGGTAACCCGAGGCACTGTGTACGTACCCGTCGTCAACGTAGGTAAAACCGATGTAATGCTCTTTCGTAACTCTGTTCTGGGCACTTTGCACCGGGTATTCATCGTGAGCCTGCCCCAGGGTGTCTCGGAAGTTAAATCTGTTTCGGCGTCCGTGAACCTTCAGATTCCCACCGTTCTCCCTTCAGTGCAGGAACAAATCAAGCATTTTGATTTGTCTGTGTTGACAGCGACTGAACAAGAACAGGTGAGGTCTCTGTTGTTAAAGTTTCATACAGTTTTCTCTGCGTACGACGGCGAGTTGGGATGTACCCAACTCCTCTCTCACGACATCCCTTTGACCGATTCGGTCCCAGTTCGGCAACGGTACCGGCGTATACCTCCGTCGGAGTACGATGTGGTAAAAACGCATATAAATCAGCTGCTTGATACTAGCATTATTAGGGAAAGTTGTAGTCCTTACGCCTCCCCCATTGTGTTAGCAAAAAAAAAGGATGGTACGTTACGTATGTGCGTAGACTATCGCCAGCTGAACATAAAAACCCGAAAAGATGCTTTCCCTCTGCCGCGTATAGAGGAAACCTTGGACTCACTGGCAGGGGCCCGGTGGTTTTCCACCATGGACCTTACCAGCGGGTACAACCAGGTCCCGGTTACGGAGGGGGATAAACACAAAACCGCCTTTTGTACCCCTTTCGGCCTTTTCGAATGGAACCGTATGCCATTCGGGCTCTGCAATGCCCCAAGCACCTTTCAGAGGTTGATGGAGAGGTTGTTTGGGGACCAGCAGTGTCAGTCCCTTCTCTTGTACTTGGACGATATAGTGGTGTTTTCGTCCTCGGTGGAACAACATCTAGAGCGGTTAGAGGTGGTTCTGAGTCGGCTAGAGCGAGAGGGGTTGAAGGCCAAATTATCTAAATGTGCGTTTTTCCAACAGGAGGTAAGTTATCTGGGACACATAATCTCTGCCAAAGGAGTATCGACAGATCCAAGCAAGATAGAGGCAGTGAAGCAATGGCCGTGCCCTAAAGGGGTGACTGAGCTCCGTTCGTTCCTGGGTTTTGCCAGTTATTATAGGCGTTTTGTGGAAGGTTTCGCCAAGTTGGCGGCTCCCCTGCACCGGCTGGTAGCGGAGTTTGCTGGTCGTAAGCCCAGGGCCCGAGCAGCGTTAAGTTTTGGTGCAGCATGGATCGAGCAGTGTCAGGTGAGCTTTGAGGAATTGAAGACTAGGCTCACCTCTGCCCCGGTATTGGCCTATGCTGACTTCTCCCTTCCTTTTATCTTGGAAGTAGATGCTAGCCATGGAGGTTTGGGAGCGGTGCTGTCCCAGGAACAGGGAGGGAAGGTGCGTCCCATAGCTTATGCTAGCCGCAGTCTTAGGCCCACGGAGCGAAACATGTCAAATTACAGCTCCATGAAATTAGAGTTTTTGGCGCTTAAATGGGCTATGACTGAGAAGTTCCGAGAATACCTGCTGGGGCAGAGGTGTGTCGTATTCACCGATAACAACCCCCTCAGCCACCTGACTACCGCCAAGCTCGGGGCCACAGAGCAGCGGTGGGCTGCACAATTAGCGGTCTTTGATTTTGAACTAAAGTATCGCTCTGGAAGGAGTAACCGGAACGCGGATGCTCTCTCCCGGCAGGACCCCTCCATTCAGATGGAATTGGAGGGGTTACTTCCCGGTACAGCTCTCCCCGCCATCATAGGACAGTTGGAGAAGACAGAAGTGGGCTCTCAGGCAGCCGTTACGGCGCTTCCTGGTCTGGCCGTAGACATGCAGTCATTGCAGGAGGAGGACCCCGTTATACGGGAGGTGGTGAGGTTTTGGAGGCGGGGGGTTCCTCCTAGTGCAGAGGAGCGTCAGCAGCTGCCCAAATCGGTGGTGACCCTCTTGCGCCAGTGGAGTCGGTTGTGTGAGCAGGGCGGAGTATTGCATCGCAGAATTTTCCGCTCGGATGGGGGAGAAGAGTCCCTACAGGTGGTTTTACCAGCACAATTGCATCACAAAGTGCTGATGCTGCTACATCAGGAGCATGGGCACCAGGGGATAGAACGCACCGTTGAGTTGTTGCGGCAACGCTGCTATTGGCCCGGCCTGGCGTCGGATGTAGCACAATGGTGTCAGGAGTGTGAACGGTGCCAGGCCGCTAAAGACACCCAACTCCATCCTAATAGCTTCATGGGCCATCTTTTGGCTTTTAGGCCTAATGAAATAGTGGCCATAGACTTCACCGTGTTAGAGCCGACTCGGTCAGGGCTGGAGAACGTGCTGGTTATGACAGACGTCTTCACGAAGTATACCTGGGCTGTGCCTACACGAGATCAACGGGCTGAAACAGTGGCCCAGGTTCTGGTGGTGGAATGGTTTTATAGATTCGGTGTCCCCAGTCGAATCCACTCTGACCAGGGCCGAAATTTTGAGTCCTCCCTAGTACAGCAGCTTTGCGCATTGTATGGGGTGGAAAAGTCTCGTACTACCCCTTATCATCCTGCGGGGAATGGGCAGTGCGAGCGTTTTAATAGGACCTTGCACAATCTTCTCCGTGCTCTACCTTTGTCCAGGAAAACCGACTGGGCATTATGCCTACCACAAGTGCTGTTTTGTTACAACACTACCCCTCATCAGGCGACAGGTGAATCCCCATACCTTTTAATGTTCGGGCAAGAGCCCCGGCTCCCTGTGGACTTTCTCTTGGGCAGAGTACAGGAGGTTGGGGTTGGTAGCGTGCACGAGTGGATGAGGGAACACCAGGTTAGGCTTCAGGTGGCTTATGAGGGGGCACGGGGAAGACTGGATGCTGCAGCTGGGCGTCGCAAGGCGCAACATGATGCCCATGTCCGTGATGCACCGCTGGGGGAGGGCCAGTTAGTATACTTGCGTGAGTGTGGCACTAGAGGTCGTCATAAAATTCAGGACCTGTGGAGCCCGGTGGTGTATCAGGTCGTGAGGGCACCTATGAAGGGTGGGGTGGTATATACTATTGCACCAGTGGGAGACTTGGGTAAGGTTAAATGCGTTCATCGCTCAGCCTTGAAGGCCCGGATCCGGAAGGATGGTCCGGTCCCAGCTCCCCTAGATCCCCCAGTGGTGGAGGAAGGTGAGCTTCTTTTAGAAGTGTCCTCTGAGGAGGTCGATCTGGTGATGTTGGGTTCGGAGACGCCTCAGGTAAGTCAGGGCCGGGTGTCTCAGGCTCCAGTGTCGCCGGCTCCCTCTACGCCACAGGGTAGACCTGTAGATACTGGGGAAGGGGCGCCAGTAGTGGGGGGCTCTGGGGCTCTTAATTTGGTGTTCGGGGGAATGCCAGGGCCTGATAGTCTTCCGGAGAGCCTTCCGTGTACAGAGGGTGTCCCCTTGCGGAGAACGGGTCGTACTACTGCAGGCCACCACTCAAATCCGCACCGGTTACCACGTGCTATCGAGGAGGGGGGCTTGAGTGCTGCCGTCATACCAGCCCCTACGTCTAATAGTATCTCTATTTGGTTCAGGCCGTGGGACATAGGCCAGGAATAGGGGATTAGTAGGCCATGACCGAGGGGAGGGTCTTTGGGTTATCGTCGGGCCGCCGAAAAAATAAAAGAGGGGTAGAATGTGGCCGGATAAGTGATTTGGCCGGCTGATTGGCCCTTGTTGAGCGGGGCTTTGATGCTCCAATAAGATGGAAGTGGCCGGAATATTTAAGGACTCGTATTTTGACGGGGGTACGGGTCCTCGTAGTTCTGGGTTCTTCCCTTCCTGGCGTTTCGGTTCTCGCTCACCGTTAAGGTATGTTGACATACTTTCTGGCGCTGTGGATGCACGGATTACTTTAGTGATGTGCTTTATTTTCAGTTTATTTATAGCGGGCTGGTGGCGATGGCATTGTACTAAGATCCTGACGAAATTACTTTCAGGTATGTTGATATATACTTTCAAAGTTCTAGCGTGGGTGTTGGGGGTAATTATTATGTCACGTTTAGCAGTAAGAACGCGCTGGCAGATGCGGGTGAACGCTGGCTGGTAATTGGATCCGCAGCACGGGTTGTGAGTAACCGTACGGCGCCGCGTTTGATCGTGATTCAATCTAAACCGTAAGTCACCTCTCCCTTGTTCACATTCGGGGTTCGGGACATTTAGATTCACTGGTGTCTCGTTATTGAAGGTCAATGGAGAATGGATCATCGCGGTTTCTCTAGCCAGAGTGGGGAATGCTGCACGTGACGCCGCTGCTGCTTTGCTTCCCGGCAACGTCTCCTTTGTTTAATTGGTTTACTTTGATCAGTGTATTTATGTTGCTGGATTAACGCCTGGCTGCCTACCAGGGTTATTTGGTTTTGGTTGCATGTATAGTTTGTTCTTTGTTTTGTTTTGCCGTGTTGGTTTTTATTGTTTCTTGTGAATTTTGTTTTGTCTAACTGTGGGTTTATTTTGTGGGAAATTCTGTGGGAAATTCGGTCTTGCCTGATTACTGGTGGGCATTTCTCATGTTTGTATCCCAAAATTTCAGTTTGTGAGTGTTGTTTCTCCTGCATCCCCGGTCCGGTTAGTTTGGGGCCACTAGTCGCTGATTGTCAGCCCTAGCAGCGGAAGGTACCGGTCGGGGACTGCCGTATTATAGCTGCCATATTGGGTGGCTGTATTCTAGCTTCCCTTTGTTTATTATTTTTTGTGATTTTGTGTGATTGTTAATGTTAGTCCCTTTCTTTTCTCTCCAGGAGCCAGTGAGAATTTGGTGTGGAACGGGGAGGCTAGCCGCTTCACTTGAGTGGTGTGCGACACCGTGGGCTGGTGGTGTTTCTCAGGTGCTGACGAAGCGTCCTTATGGTGTGGGTGTGCTGGTTTGATTTGCTGTGAGTTGAGGTGGGTTTGGACCACCCCTGGAATTGCAGCCGGCCTGCCCTGTTCCCGCCAACCTTGGCTCGGAGGAAGTATTTTGTTACGGTGTGAGTTTTATGAGTGTGGATCAATTTTTAATAAAGTATTTTTGTATTGCCCCTCACGTCTCCAGTTATCTATCTGTCCAACTGGTAGCACTTACCTGTGTGTCTTTCTGGGGAGTCATTTCCCTGGCGCCCCCCAGGGTGGCGTAGTCGGAGTAAGTTATTAGGGGTGAGCTGCATACATCAATCTTGTCGTATTGCCACATATGCATTGCATTTGAACTATCCCAAGAAACTCATTCACACTTTTACATTCATCCAGAAAATCCTAATGGGTCTTGATGATGGTAAACCACTTAAACCCTGCCTACTGAGTCTCAAAAATGACCTGTTAATGAAAGAGTAGGCTAACTTAAGAGTTGTTTACACATGTATTTTCTTGTCTGCATGTTGATGTGTTTTGGGGGTTCCCAGTATGGTAACTTTATAGTATGTTGTTGAACACCATGTTAGTCAAAGCATTTGAAACTGTTTACATTTGGCAGATTATGTCTTGCCCACCAAATCTTTTATTTTTTATTTACTTTTTTAAATACATTTTTTTTTTATTCCATTTGCACTTTGATGGCCATTGCTGTTACTAATGCTGTTTTAAGGAATCAGCATTTCTTTTCATACTTTTTATATTAAGCACTTTAAGATGCTCAGTTCCTGATTATCTTGTTCCTGTTTGATATGTAGAGATACATATGTACACGTACACACACACACACAGAGACACACACAGAGACACACACAGAGACACACACAGAGACACACACAGAGACACACACAGAGACACACACAGAGACACACACAGAGACACACACACACACACACACACAGAGACACACACACACACACACACACACACACAGAGACACACACACACAGAGACACACAGAGACAAATGCACAACCATGCACGAAATGAGTTTAACAAGATGTTAGTTATAATTGTAGCTAGAGCAGAGGTGTTTAATTGTGCTGTGTCCATGTAGGTTTCCATTCCAACTAAATACTTCACCAGGTAATTTCACTGGTTAACACACTTACAGCTTTTGGGTAGGTGGTGAAACTAGTATGTGACTTGAGTCACTTAGCGCATCATGGCACATGGTTAGACACCTGAGCTAGAACAGAGTTTTAAAAAATGACTGCTGTTGATGGTCTGACATGTTTGTATAAAAATTTTAAGACTGAATAAAAGAAAAAAGAAAATGTACAGCTGAAGTTATTTTTTTTTGTAGTTTTAACTTGTAAATTTCATTAGCTTGTGTGTTATACACAAGTATATTTTTTGAGTACCATTGGATCAAAATAATTAAGTATGGAGAAACTAAAAATGTGCGAGTGTTAAACAATATTTTTAAGCATGGTGCACTTAAAAAAATTAAAAATAAAATTTAAATGTTTTAAGTTTGATTAGATTGTAACTTTTAAAAAAATCTTACTTAAAAAAATTAAGTTACTTACCTCAAAAGTTATTATGTAATCAGTTTCTGCAAAAGTTTTGAGTACTATGAACTTATTGGGGTTTACAGTAGGCAAAAAAATTAAGAAGATAATATCATATCTGGGAATTGTGGATATTTGGAGGGAACTAAACCCATCTAAGAGAGATTATACCTATTTTTCTGTACCACATTCGGTGTATTCAAGGTTTGACTATTTTTTTATTTATGGAAGAGATAGATACAAAATAGAAAGCTGTGATATTGGAGTGATGGACCTGTCTGATCACTGTCCAATATTTTTAAATATAATGTTGGGGACAGAAAAGAAAAAAACAGTATGGAGGCTGAACTCAAGCCTGCTTAATGGTCAAATGAAGGAGGAAATTGAAAAAGAGATCTGTGAATATGTGGAGCAAAATGACAATGGGGAGGTTTCTCCATCAGTACTGTGGGACGCATGCAAAGCAGTTATGAGAGGGAAATTGATAGCAAGATCGGCATTTAGGAAGAGAAAGAAACAAGAAAGGCTTAAAACTCTACAAAGTGATTTGAAAAGATTGGAAAAAGAACATAAAAACAAAGTAGATAGCAAAATTATGGCTGAAATTAAAATGAAAAAGGCAGAGATTAATGAGATTTTCTCACAAGAAATTCAGAAGAAAATGATTTATACTAAACAAAGATATTATGAAGCTGGGAGTAGATCTGCAAAATTACTGGCATATAGGCTTAAAAAACAGGAGACGGGAAGACATGTTTACAAAATTAAAGATCCACAGACGGATTCTGTGGTTTATAAAACAGAAGAAATTCATAAGAGTTTTGAATTTTACTACAGCAGGTTATACTCCCAGATACATAATGACAATGAATCCCAGGTTGATGAATTTTTAAACAGATTAAATTTACCACAAATAACAGAAGAGCAAAATAATTCTTTGGTGTCAGAAATAACGGCGGAAGAAATAGACTTAGCAATTTCTAAACTCAAAAATAATAAAAGCCCTGGTGCAGACGGATATATTTCTGAATGGTATAAAATGTTTAGAAAAACTTTAATTCCACTATTACACAAGACTTTTAATTGGATATTAAAAGGGGGAGCTATTCCTGATTCATGGAGGGAAGCAATCATATCAGTAATTGCTAAGGAGGGCAAAGATAAAACCAACTGTTCAAATTATAGGCCTATAAGTGTGCTCAATATAGATTATAGATTATTCACAGCAATTCTAGCACGGCGCTTTGAAAAGATTTTACCTGATATTATAAGTTTAGATCAAACTGGATTCATAAAACATAGACAAACCCATGACAATATCCGCAGAACGTTGCATATTATGCAACATATTAATGATAAGAAGCTAGAAGCCTTAATAATGGGAATGGATGCAGAAAAAGCATTCGATTCCGTAAGGTAGGATTTCTTATTCCGGGTAATGAGGTTTAACTTTCATGAAAGGTGCATTGAGACCATTCGGTCTATGTACACAGGTCCTATAGCAAGGATCAAGGTCAACGGTAGCTTATCTAACATCATTAAGTTAGAAAGGGGCTGCCGTTAGGGATGTTCAGTAAGCCCCTTGCTATTTGCCGTTTTTCTGGAGCCGCTAAGCCAGTGGATAAAACAAAATAATAGCATCAAAGGTATTGTAATGACAGGGTTAGAACAGAAAATAGCTTTGTTTGCGGATGATGTCCTGATTTATCTGGAGAATCCCGATTCATCCTTGCCTATATTGATGGATTCATTTAAGGATTATGGTATGCTGTCAGGGTATACAGTTAATGTCCAAAAAATTCAAGTCATAACCTTTAACTATGAACCAAATCAAGTTATAAGACAGAGTATCAATGTTAATTGGAATATGACGTCTATGAAGTACTTGGGTGTTAATCTACCAAAAGAGTTGGGAAAATTGAAATCCTCAAACTACGATCAAATAATATCAAAGATTAAAATGGACTTGGGAAGATGGAATTTAATACCGTACGTGAGTTTGGTATCAAGAGTGGAAGTGATTAAGATGAACGTTTTACCCCGGCTGCTATACCTATTTCAAAATCTTCCAATTGAGATGTCAGGAAAAGAATTTAATGAGTTGGACAAAATTATATCTAGATATATATGGCAGGGTGCTAAGCCAAGAATAAAGTATAGAACATTACAATTACCTAAGGGGAGCGGGGGTCTAGCTTTACCTTGTCTAAAAAGTTATTTTCAGGCGGCACAGTTGAGGGTTTTGATTCATTTGTGTGATTCAGAATATTCTGCAAAATGGAAAGACATTGAGGGAAAACTAATTGAGGGGCTCCCGATACAAGCTTTTCTATGTGATGAAACACTGAGGTCTCATCTGAAACTAAAAATAAATCCATGGTTGGGGGTATCGGTTAAAATTTGGTCTAAAATTGTGAAGAAATACAATTTAACGGGTCATTGTAGGTTTTTGAGGTGGATCGCATATGATATAGATTTTACACCCAATAAATTGGATGGCAGGTTTAAATTGTGGAATAATGGCCCAAAAATGTATTGGGAGGTTATCAAAAATCAAACTGTAATGAGTTTTCAGAAAATGAAGGAGGTCTATGGTCTCCAGAAGCAAGACTTTCATAGATATCTACAGCTACGTCATTATTTGGGAGAAGAATTAAAAAAAGTTAATCTTGGTTCAACATGGCCAGGGATCATAAAAATAATGATGGAAGCATATAGGTCACAGATAGAACGGAAAGATATTTCTAAATTGTACAAGATTCTGGAGGACTTGAAAGCAGACAACACAGTATATGTAAAAGAAAGATGGGAGAGGGAGGCGAACATAGTGTTGTCAGGAGAGAATTGGGGGGAAATAAATAAATATCATTGGAAAACCACAAATTCCTCATTCTGGAGGGAATATGGATGGAAAAATACACTAAGGTTTTTCGCGACCCCAGCACAGAGAAAACATGGAGATACTAAATGTTGGAGATCCTGTGGTGAAACTAAAGCAAATCACTTCCATATCTTTTGGGGTTGCTCCCATATAACACAATACTGGACACAATTAAAAGTGGTAATTGATGAGGTGATAGAAACGAAAATACCAATCAGCTTAGAAATTATGTATCTTGGGATAGCTGAGACTCTAAAATTAAAAAGAAAGGACGATTATAAATTGCTTCGAATTATGCTGTTGGCAAGTAGGAAAGCAATAACCAGAAGATGGCGAAGTGATTTGGTGCCTAAAGTGGAAGAATGGGTAGATGTAATGCTAAGCATTTATAAGATGGAAAAGCTAACTGCGTCATTAAGATTGGAAGTCGATAAATTTAACAATATCTGGAAAGGATGGATTAAATATATTAGGCAACATAGAACGGATTTTGTTTAGAGACTTGAGGTAGGGTCTGAATGTTTTATGAATACCTCTTTAATGTACTATGTAGAAGGATGAAGAAAGCAAATTTACTATGCAAGGATTGTCACGGAGAGTAACACATACCACACCCCAGTTCTAAGCTACAATTTTATTTTTATTTTTTGTTTTAGTTTTATGTTTATGTTTGGTTTATGTTTCAAAAAACGAATGTCTTATCATTAAGGGAATTCAAGGAAAAACAAGTTTTGACTGTATTTAAATATTGTCAATGATTGCCTTGTTGTTCTGTAAAATTCATATTGTGAAAAGACAATAAAATATAAATGAAAAAAAAAAAGAATTTGCACCCTATTGACTTAAATGGGGCAAGTTTTAAACCTGCTTTTAGCCTCTTAACATCCTTGATGTGTAATTACAAGTGCACAGCCATGTGAGTGATTTTATTCAGAGTAAACACGGTGAATCTGACTGCAGTAGATGTGAAAGATATGAATAAAAGTGATGTTAATTCAGCCAGCTCACATACCTGTATTTACTTCCTGTTTTCGGTCGAAGTCCACAGTAGTCGATTGTCGAGTGCGCGTGCGCGATCATTGGTAACTAAGCAACAGTGGAGACTCAGACTGTCAGCTGTCAGCCGATGACGGTGCTGTGTGGTGTTCTGAGAATATCAGCTCAAATGGATAGTTCATCCGAATCAGATGTTGAACACGTGCGCGCACTCGACAATCGACTACTGTGGACTTCGACCGAAAACAGGAAGTAAATACAGGTATGTGAATCTCATTTAATGCAGCAAATATAATGCAACTACATACACTGCTTTTCAAAAGTTTGGGATCTGTAAGATTTTATGCTCTCTTATGTCTCTTATGCTCACTAAGCTGCATTTGTTTGATTTATATGATCAAATCTGAATTTTCAGCATCATTACTCCAGTCTTCAGTGTCACATGATCCTTCAGAAATCATTCTAATATACAGCTAAAAAAACATTTATTATTAATATCTATGTTGAAAACAGTTGTGTACAAATTAAATATATATATATATATATATATATATATATATATATATATATATATATATATATATATATATATATATTCTTACTGACCCCAAACTTTTGAATGGTAGTGTAGGTTTAAAACATTACAATTGGTAGAATTACTGAAATACTACTACTACTATTAATAATAATAATGACAATAACATTTTTTTAGATGGACAAGAAGTCCATCACCAGGATGAGACCAGACAGAACACATTGTTTTAGAAGAACTAAAGTGTACTGAAAATGATGATGAACATAACTCCGAAATAAATACGAATGGTTTGGATTTGAAGTAAAAAAGTAAGGAGAGTGGACTTGGTTTCAGTGTCCGCATATTCTAAAAATGAAGACGAAAAACAGGAACAGGAACATAAACAAGAACATGACAGAAACATTAGAGAGTGGAGGGCCACAACACCAGGTCCAAAAAAATTCAGTTTAGAAATAAAATGGGAGAGGAGGGAAAAAATAAAGCTGCTGCATGGTTTACCAACTCCAACTCCAACCAACTCCAGAGACCATGGACAGATGTCCTATACAAAGAATTTACAAAGATCAATCCTTGTTGTGTGCTGTGCTTTAAGTACCAACACGTTAAATGCAAAAATATTCGGAAACGAGCCCTGCCTTTCTTTAGAGCACGTGCCACCTGCACCTTTAAAGGCTGTGCAGCAGTCTTTACTTTTACAATAAACCCCCCCCCCCCAACAGAATCACAAAAGAAAATTACTGTCTTTGTAGCCCGCAAAGGAGACATAACACACAAAAAAAGTGAAATTCAGACAGGCCAAATATTTTCGAAGGGGCAAAATTGCTAAAAACCCTTCAACATGGTGTGAGCAATTACTATTATCAAGCCCTAAGAAAATCACCATGAGAAGAGATTGTGGCAGGTAATATCTCACGATGCTTAACTAAAGACGTGTAAAGGGTGATATCTAGCAAAGTGAAAAAAAGCACCAGGCTACATGATGACATAATCATGGAGCTGGTGCTTACACAAAAAATAATAAAAGAATCTGCTACATCTGAATGTGCTGAGACTGCTGGTTACCTACAACATCTGCAGATGGACCCATTTGCTGTACACATGTACACACAATGTGGTTTGCACATTTTAGCCCAGCATCTGAAAAAAACCCAACAGTAACACTTCACTTGGATGCCACTGGTAGTGTCACCTCACGTATTCCCGGTCAGCCCAAGAGAGTGCTCTACTATGCTCTTGTACTGCCGGGAATGGGAAAACACATGCCACCACTTCCTGTGAGTGAGTTCCTTACAAATCAGCACTCAATTACTACCTTGACATATTAGCTAGTGGAAACATTAAGGGCCCTCGGTCAAATAACATCATGCCAGGTACAACAAGTGGAGACTGACCTCAGCTGGGGATTAATGTCAAGTGTCCTGGCATTCAACAAAGAAAGCATTTTGACGTATCTACAAAGATCACACCGCATTGTTTCAAACACAGTAAACAGTGGTGATCATCAATTCAGTGTTTTACATCTTTGCTCTTCACATATTATAAAGGCAGTGTGCCAGGCACTTCAAAAAAGACCGACAGCAAGGCTGTAAAAGAGTACGCTACCTACTGCTTTGCCTTGTTAAACAGCACACATCTACATTAGAGGAGGCAACGGCAGTATTCGAGGATATGTGTGTGCTGTTAACATCGTCAGAGGAAACAGATGTAGTGAATGCAGCCAAAGCTTCCCTGGACCTGAAAATAATGAAGACGACAATAAAAATCAACAAGTCCGAAACAATGCCAGAAGCCACAGAAACACCACAAATTGCAAACTCTGTGTGTGATAGATCGCCGTTCAAATCAGTGTTTAGTGCAATTTTGGAAAGGGTCAAGAGCCCAAACCTCAGTAGCAACACAGGGAAAAAAATACCTTTTTCTGTCCAGAGCTTATCGACATCCTCATGAACCCCTATATGAGCATTTTCCCCCTCTGGAGTGGAGTGCTTGTTGGGGATCTTAGCCGGTTTTCTGAAATCAGCACAGCTACAGTCAGCCAACAATCCAAAACCAGGGAAACTAACGGCCATGTGGAACAGTGGTTTTGGATTGTCAAACAGAGCATCCTTCAAACAAAAAAGTTCCTGCGTCCTGCTGACTTTATCCACAACATGCATGGATCCCTACAAGGCAGATACAGAGAACACATAATTAACAACAATCTGTCACTGCCTTGCCGTGATCCACACCCAAAAGAAAACAACTTCTGCCAGAAAGAAGAATGGGCAAAGAAAACATCTAGAAAATACAAAATACCCACCTTATGTACTATCAAAGCCATCACAAAGTCCAGAAAACAAAGACATCAGCATCAATACCAGCTAGATGGAAAACACCAAAGTCATTCCAGATACACCAATGGACCTGTCAACCAAAGGAAAACATGAGCCAACATACAAGGACAATACTGAGCCTAAAAACCAGAACAAACATCTGAGGACATAACTACTGAGGTATTACTTAATATTATATTTTGTAAAATAATTTCAATGAATTTAACATCTTTCTTACAATAAAAATATAATTTGTAGATTGAATACCTTTGGTCCAAAAAAGACTGTGAAGTGGTGGTTGCTGTTGTGTCATCGGCAGAAAAGAAGACCACGTACACCGTCCATCACTCAGAGTTCAAAACTCTGCAACATCCCAAGAGACTTGTGGGAGAGGCAAGAATATTCATGAGCTATTGTTAATTAAAATTGGCATGATTTAAATCACCAAAGTACACCATAAATATTGTGCACATCTGAAAAGCTGTCAGTTACCTTTGTCTAATATGCATGTTTCATACATTTGCTCTTTTCATCAAGATAATTGAATGCTACTTCCAAAACATACTCAACAAAATGGGAAAAGACAGTAGCATTTACCTCCTCAACCATTATACTGCTCAAGTGATCATGACAAAAGAGAGAGATGCAGTATGTAGACAGAGTCTGCGGAAGGTATCATTGTATTGTTATACACTGAAGATTTGAAAACACACGTTTAAAAAGATTTACTAATGTGAAATTATCAAACATTTCAGGTGGACTTTGAAAAGTATGACGAGTTATCAGTTTCCTGAATGTGGATGAAAACCACTGGAAGTTTTTGGTGAAAGCTTTCAAAATACCATTAAGTCTGAACTGAAATTTTAAATGGATTTCTCTCTTTTTTTTCTCCAGTATCTACATGCATCTTCCAGTCAGATTTGTCTTATTAATCCACAAGGAACTGATGAAGAGAAGGACTCTGAGCAAGCTGCAATCAGATTTAGGTAAAAATACAATGCTTAAATAAAAGCATTAAGCCCAGCTCTAATTACTTCCAATCACTTTAACTGTATTACCCCTAACTGTGTCATATATTTATCAATTCTTCAAAATAAGGCTTGGAAAAAAAGAATGGGTGGAGATTGAGTGGAGAGGGGCCACAATTAAGCATACAATCCAGCAGGATTCATACAGCTGTGGTGTGTTTGTTTATTTTTTTTCTAAAATGGTAAGTAAAACCTTATAGTTGAGACACTAAATACCATTCATTCTTACACTTACAACTATTTTTCAAAGATGGCAAGGGAGTTTGTCAATAGTTTCCCTGAAGTTCCCTCCCACTTGGACATCAATTCTTCTATGACCAACATGAAGGAACTGCGCCAGAAGATGGCTGAGGAAATCCTGACAGCCTCAGGTGATGGACATGAATGGGAACAAAAAGACATTATGAAATTGTTATTGTCTTCTGTAACGCTGTTACTATTTTAATATCTATACATTTTTTAGTGTTCAGAAAGGATCAGTTTTGTGGTTTATGCGGTTTGACACAACCCCTTGGAGGTGATCCTGGGTAAGTACTTTCAAATTAATTGTATATGTGTGTGTATATATATATATATATATATAATTTTTTTTTTTTTTTTTTGATTGAATGTCAGGCATGCCAACGCTGGCTTCATGTGAAACACCTTAACATGAGTCCTCCTGACTTTGAGAAGGCAAAACACTCTAATTGGGCTTGCGATCTTTTGCAAATAATTTATTTTGATATAACACCATTTCTTTAATAATACCTGATTGGTTACTTTCTTTTTGACTTTTAACATTTAAAAAAAGATGAAAAAACTGTTTTATGTGTCTGACTCTTTTATCTGTATCATTACATCTCTATTATACACTGAGTTCCAAATTATTATGAAAGTGACATATAAGTAGGATTTCAGGAAAATAAAAATTCAGATTTTAGTTTTTCAAATAAAGTGATTGTTTTATTTCTCATTTCTTTTTAGAAACCTATCGATCTCTGACAGGTTTGTTCAACAGTTTGCCAGGTCTTCTTAGGTAAATAATAGAAAGTCTACTTAAAGAAGTTGTTCCACATTGTTAAGCAAGTAAAAGTTCTCATGCAACATGGGGAGGAAGAAAGATTTTTTTTGAAGATGAAAAACATGAAACATGAGGATAGTGCCTCCTTGCAAAAGGCATGACAACAACTAATACTTTGTGAAAACTGAACAGAGATTATTGAACTCTCAAAAGATTTGTGATTGACTTAGAGCACAGAAGATAAATGCCAATTAAGGATTTACTGTCAAACTAATGAATTGCATTAAAACAGCAAACATGTATTTGAAGCTGCTTGTGTCTCTGGAGTCTCAGTAACCTCTTCATGCAGGCTGGCAGCTGTGTGTTAAGATGCATTTCAGCCACCTCTAACCAGCTCACAAAGAGACATTTTTAAAGTGGTCTGAAAAATGAATGAAGACTCATTGGTAAACAATTTAATTTACTGATCAATGCCATACTACAATGGATGGTCTAGCTGCCTGGATGGATGGCGAGTAGCCATCCTGTCCCAACAAGCCTGTGACGTCAGCAAGGAGATAGCGGGTGATGATTTGGGCTGGAATATTGGGGAGTGAGATGGAAATGATGGTCAAATATTGGGGAGTGAGATGGTCAAAATGACTTCTGCAAGATATGTAGTAAGTTTAATATGGTTTACTGCTATGGTATAAAAAGGAAGATAGTGCCTTCTGAAATAAAAGGATTTTCACTTAGGATAACGCACAAAAAACACCACAGCAATATAACTGTTTGGAAATGTATTTCTACAGCCACAGTAAACATCTCTTTGTGAGCTTTGGCTAAAGTGCAACTTTACACACAACTGCCAGCCTTTGAGACTCCAGCATCTTCAAATACCTGTTTGCTACTAAACAGTGGCTTTTTAAAAGCTGCCCTTTTAATGCAATTCCTTTGTTTGACAAAAGCTTTCCTTAATGCTTTTCTTCTGTGCTCCAAGTCAATCACAAATCTTTTAACAGTTCAATAATCTCGGTTCAGTTTTCACAAAATATTAGCCATTTTCCACTTTCCATCTTCAGAAAGATCTGTCTTCTTCCATGTTGCATGATAAATGTGACGTCCTTAACAATGTGGAACAACTTCTTTAAGTAGGTTTTCCATTTACCCTAGAAGACCTGTCAAACTACTGGACAAACCTGTCTGAGATTTAGAGTTATCTAAAAATAAATGAAAAATGAAACAAACACTTTATTGAAGAAAACTCAAATCAGAATTTGTATACTGAAATACTACTGATAATGTCACTTGCATAATAATTGTCCACACTGCGTGAACTGCCGTGATGTCGCTGGATCGAAGGCTAGCAAAAATGTCAGTCCAGTGTAAGAAGTATTAGATCAAATTTCGTTCAAAGTCGATTTCCGCGTTGCAGTAAAATTTAAGTTTATTTTAATTTATTTTTATAATTAAGTTTATTTCCTGAAAGACATTGTAGTGTGGTCTGTTTTCTCCTGAAGCCAAATTGAAAACCAACAGGCCAGCTGACGAATTCATAATGCGCTATTGATGGAGTTAATTAACAGGGACTCGTGTAGCCAATACACCGGAGATAATGAAAGCAGAATGCTGCATGTCTAAATTAGGACACATTTTGCAAGTTAGTGGAACTTTTAAAGCATTTTTCTATTTAAAAAAATCGATACATCTAGTAAATATCCGTTGATAATTTACAAACATTTCAAATAAATCTTGACTGAATATATGAATAAATTCAGTTTAGATTGATTTAAACTGTTGGTTTGTGGACTCCGACAGAACCAGGCCTGGTAATAATTATCTCCTAACATATTAATTGTCCCCAAACGCAAGAGAGCACAATAAATAAACCAGAAAATATATACCATTACATTTACGTTTTAATCAGTAGTATTTTAATTAACATCCATAACTACAAATCTTTTCATTTTATAATACATGGTCCTTAATCTATGATAACCTACTGTTTTTCAGTTCACCTCATGTCTGCATTGAGCTGTTTATTGCCTGACTATATAACAGATATAAAGACAGATATAAAGCTGGGCCCATTTCAAACCCCTCTGCTAAATCCCTCGAGAGCTGACTGTGCATGCTCCACTACCAAACACACAAATCATGTGTATCCACACCTGTGATGTAGCGTGGAAAGGGATGAACACACAATCTGAATTGTTATTTGCTCGCCATAATATAATACTGTGGTTGTACTGGGACAGACAACACCAAATAAGACAAACGAGATCACATAAAGTGCTTACTGAAGACACAGAAGATAGCGTTGCACTGTTTGGGCAGGCTTTATAGTTTCCTGGTCATGACGTCAATCTCCTCTGACGTCTCATTACACCTTTGGACTGATTTCACAAGTGTTTTACTACGCAATCACGCAGAGTGGTCACACAGCGTCATTTCTACGCAGCGCGAGTTCCCTTGAAAGGGAACTTCTTTAAGGGGCTGTTTACACCTGGCCACTCCATGCGTTTTCTCAGATCGGATAGCTATCCGATCGTAAAACGACCAGGTGTAAATGCCCTCCGAAACCCATACGAGACGGGTTTGAATCCGATCGCTCAAACCACTTCAGGACGAGGTCAGGGCCGCATTCCAGACCAAACTGGACAAGTGTAAATGCATCTAGTTGTTGAAACCACATACCTCAGCACTTCTCTCCTCCCAAACAGAATACGTCACACGCTTTAGCCGTGCCAGAAGCAGTTCAAACATGGATGATACTCAGGGATGGAGCAGTGGCGAAACTTGGACACTTATTTTCTTTATGGAGCGACGAAAGCATGCAACAAAAATTATCAAGAACTTATTGGAACAAACAAAATTAGAGAACACGGTTACAGCAGAACATGGCAACAGTGCCAAAGGAAAATAAAAAGTCTTAAAATAATTTACTGCAAAGCTAAAGATAATATATAAATAGACAGAAAAACAGTTAACTTTAACCCATACAAGTGATAATAGTAATTGTAGTATTCAAAGTAGTAGTAGTAATCAAAAATAGTGTCACTTTACCATATTAACCTTTTCAATTTTTTAACAGATGTGGATGAGATTGATTCAAACGATAGACCCTCTTCCGAACCCACTCCTGAACCTACTCCCAAACCCACGTCAGAAGATGATTGTCAGGAGCATGTTTTTGAGCGTGCCAAGGGAGAATGGGGTGCTTTTGGGGAAAATTCTGTAAATGCTGTGATAAATACATGTAATATTTGTGTATAAATATGTCAAATTTTTCATTTTTGTAAATAAAATGTAAGTAAATAATGCAGGTTCTGTACTTTTCAAAGCAAACTTTTTTTTCTTATATATTTTAGTTAGGCATTTGATGTAATCTACTATTTTAAACTAACAATACATCAACTTGTTTTTGTTTTTTTTAGGATTACGGAAAAGGAAGAAGACAAAACTAGAAGCCACAGTTGAATGCTTTGCAAAGGCCCTGTCCGATAATCTTTCAAGAGAGATGCAGCTTACTATGCACATGCAGGCAGCCCAGAATGAACATGAGGCAAGAATGTTTGGTATGATGATCCAAGCCATAACAAATACACACCCCATGCCACCCCAAGGCCCCCCGTATAGCATGCCATTTCCTGCACAAAATCCATACTTGCATCATTCCCACACTAACTCACCTGGGCCCATGGCTCACAGTCCACAACCTATGTACCTGCCACATACTCCCTTATCAGCCAGACACTATCCACTAGATGAAGACCAGGAAACTCATACATTCACTCCACTGTAATTCTTCCATTGGCACCACTTCTTGTTTTTGAAAAACTAATTTAAACATTTTTCACCAAGTTAACACACTTTTGGTAATATAAAAAATAAATTCAAGTTGTTTTTGCCTGTTAAATGCATGTTATTGTGAGCCATATACATTTCAGTTTACCTTTGCACTCAGTTGAGCTTTTGGCTATTGTTAAACAGAACAAATAATTTTGCCTTTGGGTGTAGCACTTTATTTTCTAATATTGCATATGTAAATTATTAAAGTCTGGTTTATGCTGCTATATACTTAACTTGATACAGCCAGGCACATGCCTTTTTTTTTTAAATAAATAAAAGTTTCAAATGTCCACCATCTTCAGTTTGGTTTTTAACACTCTGACAAACACATCACTTGGTAGAAAACAGAAAAACAAATGTTTAGAAATAGATGAGCTGCATCTTAATTTCAGCTAGAACATGTCGCAAATGGAAATGTGCTTGCTACTCCTGTTGTCCCTGCTCAGAGAAAAAACTGGTCAAAGCGATGCATATTTTCTGGGGTTGTGTTTCTTCTTGCGTGCCTTCTTTTGGCGGGAGTACCTATGACTGTTACAAGGTCTGGGCGCCTCCTCGTGGTGACCGCTGGGTAGGGTGGGTTTCCTTTTGTATGGATGTTTTATCCATTAATGGTTCCCACCCGAGCTAAGATCCGGGCCAACCCCTCATGGGCTAACCACCCGTGTGGGATTGTTCTACTGGTTGCATTAAACAATAATGAAAAAGAAGTCCCTGGTCCCTCTGGAATCCAGGGCAACAGTAGAAGTGGAAATGCAACGGAAGCTGAGCTGGCCAAGAAACATGACTGTCTGGAGTGTGGTAGATCCTTTCCATCGACGAGAAGCTTAGGGATGCATAGGCACCACCATCATGCCATGGAAGTGAACCAAGAAAGGATTGTATCCCTTCAGTCTAAACGCAAAGGATGGACAGAGAGTGAGGATTCTGATCTAAGGAGGTGCGCAGAATCTTAGTGGGAGGAGAGGATGAGGAAGAAATATCTACTCGTCCTCATCCATGAAATCTTTCAACATCGGTCCACTGAAGCTCTAAAGAAGAGACTTCAAGTCATCAAGTGGGACCCACAAAAAGTGAACATCGAGTTAAGTCAGACCCTCCCAATCGAAACAGATATACTTTAATAAACATATTACCATTGCCCCAAGCATTAAACCTGAGGGCGTGGACTGAGGAGGAGGAAATCAAGTTGCTAATGACAGCGGATGCTGCATGGAGAGCGGATATGTCAAAGAACGAACTGATAGACAGCTTACGTTCATGTATGGCTTGACAGTCAGCTGAGGCTATCCAAAAACGTCTGACGAAGCTGGGCTGGAAGCCAGATGTTAGCGGTCAGAGAGGACACTCAAGTACTACTACACCTGCTATCCAGCCGCTCGGTGCAACAAATCTAGATCAACCCCAACATTTAACAGCAGGTATTATCTATCCTGTCGAAGAATGGAGGAGAGGGCTGTTTGAACAGGCTCTCCAACAGTTGGAAGATCCTCGGCTGGGGGCACCCGTAATAAGGAACTTGATTAAGGACATCTTGGAGGTCTGAGATGATCCATCTCAGTCCATCGCTGGTCTGTACAATCTTTTCCTGGCCTTAGAAGTGATGCCATCTACTCTTTCCACAGCCAGAGTGACCTTTATACCCAAAGTAGCAAGACCTCAAGGGTCTAGCGACTTTCGTCCAATCTCGATTACATCAGTTATGTCACGAGTATTTCATTAGATTTTGGCTAGAAGGATGAGGGACACCTTTGAATTTCTGGAGAGAGATGGTTGCCTTGAGGCTTCTACCCTACTCCATGCCGTTTTAAGGAAAGCACATGATGATACATCCCAGATGGCAATGCTATTTTTGGACATCTCTAAAGCATTTGATACAATTTATCATGAAGAGATTTTGTAGTCAACCAGGGTAGCTGGTACTCCGCAACCATTCCTGAATTATTTCGCCATTTATATGCGAAGTCCATTCTGCATGTTGGAACTAAAACTACGCTCTGTGGAAGGGGAGTGAAACAGGGGGATCCCCTGTCCCGTTATTGTTCATTCTATCAATGAACATCGGAGTGCAGAAAGCTCGCCCAGACCTGGGAGTGAAAGTCCAGGGAGAAACCATTGATGCGATTGCTTATGCAGATGATCTGGTATTGTTAGCGGAGAATAGCTCTGATCTCTAATTGAAACTGGAAGGTCTGTGTACATCTTTGGAAGCAATGGGAATGTCCCTTAACATGAAAAAATGTAAAGGAATTACAATCGCCAAGGACGGAAGGAAGAGGTGTGTGGTTCTGATCCCTCACCAATATAATATAAAGGAGGAGTGGGTTTCTGTTCTGGGGATTCACGACACTCAAACTTTTTTTTTTTTTTTTTTCTTTCTTCATCTTTATTTAATAAGAAATACAATTTACAGACCCAAATCTACAGAGACACTACATGCTTATACATTCATCCTCACATTCATACCCCCACAACATACATGAGAAAAGGTTTCATATACTTATAATAAACATAGAATATTATTCCATTTTTTATTATATTCATCCAATTTGTTGTTGCTTTCTGCTATTATCTTTTCTAAAAGAAGATGCAACCTTATAACATTCTTAAAGTTACCTAAACACAAGCATGATGATACTTTTGTTTTAAAAATAAAAATTTTCCCTATTAACAAAATGGCATTTATCACAAGCAAACTACCTGTAAAATGACCGAGTACAATAGTTTGAGGTGTTATGGTAAATTCCATTCTAGCCGTCTTTAACCAAACTTGGACACTTGACCAGAATTTATATACTACTGGGCAAAAGTAAAATAAATGCCATAGGTCTTCCTCTTCTTCCTCACAAAATCTGCAATATGGATTATTTTCAATGTGATATAAATATAAAAATTTTTTAGTTGCAATTATCTTGTAAAAAAATTTTAGTTGGAATATTCTTGAATATGAATCTACAGTAGTGTTATAAATTGATCTAAAATATTCTTTCCATGGAACTGATACATTGATTTCATCTTCCCAGTACTGGCAGACCCTGTGAGGAAAAAGTGCAAATCCTGCCGAATATACATTCCAATTGTAAATTATTTTATTTATTTTTATATTCTGTAACCATTTCCAGCATCGTACTTTTGGGAGACAAACCAATTGCTTGTGTTTATTTTGTATCTTTTGTTTCCAGCCAATTGGAATTGCTGAAACAATCTGATTGTATCGATACAAATCCAAACATTCATTAAATTGTATTGAAAAATCATAAAATGAAATAATGTGACCAGATGTATCCAAAAAGTCATTCACAAAGATTAAACCATTTTGAATACATATTTTCCACAAAATTGGTTGGTCTCCTATAGTAATTTCAGAGTTCATCCATAGTATCTGATTCTGTATGTCATCTATGAGTATCACGACACTCAAACTTACTTGGGACTCAATTTCAACTGGAAAGGGAGGATAGTCCCAAAACAAACGGGGGACCTGGAAAGGATGCTTCGGGAATTGACATCTGCACCTTTGAAACCTTACAAACGACTAGAAATCCTGAGAGTTTTCCTTGCTCCGAAACTGGTCCATTCGCTCGTTCTTGGGGGAGCCCATCGTAAAACCCTACTGATAGGAGCTCATCGTAAAACCCTACTGATAGGATGGTTCGGGTTGCAGTTCGTGCTTGGCTACGCCTACCTAAAGATACTCCATTGGCATTTCTCCACGCTCCAATCAACTCAGGTGGCTTAAATATGCCGTGCCTATCTTCCTGGATTCCTATCCTCCAAAAGTCAAGAGCTATGAGGCTTTTGAATAGTACCAACTCAATAGACAAAGCTATTCAAACCCTCCCATCGTTTAAGAAGTTCATAACTTCAGCAAATAGACCATGTAAAGTGGGGGTTGAAGTGGTTACATCGGCGTCGGAGGCTAAATCAGCTTGGATGAATTTGCTGTCAAAATCATTAGATGGGAGAGATCTGACTGCTTTGGATATCGACGCAGATAGTAACCTGTGGTTGAAGAGTCTCGAAAGGGTGTTCTCAAGGTTACATATGTGTGGAATTGAACTTCGTGGAGGAGTACTGTCGACGAAATCAAGAGGAAGGAACCTCTCTCCAGATGACATCAAATGTAGAGGGGGATGCCGGGCGAGGGAGACCCTGAATCACGTTCTTCAGATCTGTGAAATAACGCATGATGGAAGATGCGCTCACCATAACCGAGTTGTTAAGAAGCTGGAAGGTAATTTAAGAGAGAATCCCGGAAGATCTGGGTTGAGCCTATTATTCCAACGACGCTCTCATTCATTAAACCGGACTTAGTCATGGAAAAAGGTAAAATCACATACATTATGGATGTTTCGATTGTGGCCGGGCATAGGATCCTGGCAAATTAAAACAACTAAGTACAGTTCTTCTGAATATACTACCTCTATTCTGAATTGGAGGGAGGAATCAACCACACTGAAACATCTGCCAGTGATAATCTCGTCAAAAGGACTGATGTATGGACCATCTGGGAGGGGGCTTAAAGGGATTGGTATCACAAAAAGAGACGTCTCGGATTTGTGCCTCCTAGCTATTATTGGATCGCGTAAATGTTATGATTTATACATCCGTGGAACTAGTTAATGTTGTAATATGGACAACTGAGTATAATGATTCTGGCATAATTCAGGGAAAAATCGTCTTTTATCATTGTGAGCGTCCCTTGAATGCATTTCGGTGATATGTAGGGCAGGGGCAACCTGGGAAACCCTCGAATCACCACTCAGGTGCAGTTTCACTATTAGTTTGACTTGCCATCTGATAACCCCGAATAAAATAGCCATTCGTTGTCAATCTTCTCCATTCCGCTCGCACAGAATATGTAGAATGTCAATGCAGCATGCTGTGACGACCACTGGCATTATTTTCAGTTGAAGCTCAGACTGCTTGAGGAGGCACCTCCACCGGCCCTTCAGCTTCCTGAATGCACACTGTACCGTCATTCGTGCTCTGGTTAGGCGGTAGTTAAAATGTTGCTGTTCCACCGTCAACTGGCCATGCTCACTGTAGGGCTTCATCAGCCAAGACATGAGTGGGTAGGCTGCGTCCCCCTGGACTGTGATCGGCACCTCAATGTTGCGTGTAAGCTGTAAAAAGACAAATCAATTGTGATAAATTATTATTGTGGCATTGCTTGCATATTATATATATATATTAATTGCTTATGTTTTTCCCATTTGCAAATAATTTGTCCATAAAATGAAGATGTATGGTGATAACACAAGTGTATATCTTGGTGTAATAAGCACATACTACCTATATATATTTTGTTTACTAAAAAAATGATACTAAAGGCTGCTTTTACAAATTCACACATTTACCTCATCTTTATTCCAACATTTTTATAGACAACCTCTTTTGCTAGCTTTTCTGTTATTCTTGGGACAACAATGAATGATCATGTTTTTACCTCTGGAAAAAGAGCACCTCTCTCCGCCAGGTCAAAGATCTCTGATTTGTGGAGAACTCTGGCGTCATGAACAGTAACACCTGCCAACCGACATTGATATCGGTAAACCTAATGCAGATAGTTAATTTGACATGTATTGTATAAAAAAATACTATACATAAACTACACAATTATATAATATACTTAATGAAAAAAAAAATCTTATGAAATTGGGCCAAAGTGGTTTGTGTCCATGTAAGGACTTTGTAATTTTGTAATAAATAAATAAAAATGTTAATGGTTACTTACTGTGACTGATAATCTACAACTGCTTGCAGGATTATGGAACAATGTCCTTTGCGATTAAAATAGTCCTTTGCGTTGTTTTGTGGAGCCGTTATCGGGATGTGCGACCCGTCAATGGCACCTGCACATTGAGGGAAACCCCATCTTCTCTCAAACCCATCCCTGATGTCCAGGAGCCTCTGGCCTGTGGGCAATTGAATGCATTTCTGCATGCAGGACACCAGCGCACTGCATATTTCCCAAACGCAGATGCATACTGTAGACCGGCTAAGCCCAAAGAGGTAAGAGATTGTGTTATACCCGCTGCCTGTAGCGAGATTCCACAGGGCCACGGCGACGCGCTTATCCACCGGTATAGCCTGAAGATGAGTGTGCCGCCTCATTAACTTTGCAGGCAGACACAAAGGTAATCGAAGGTCCGGTGCCCCATTTGAAAACGGGTTTGCCAGTCTTGTTCCGAAAAAGGAGCCTGAACTATATTTTCCCAATATAGTGTTGACTCCGAGCTTTCATCCAGGTATCTCGCTGGTTTTTAAAGTGTAGTACTGCCGACAGCGAAAATGCTGCACATAATAAGTGCTGCCTTTTGTTGCGTAAGTGTTGTAGCAAGTTTTTTCCTTTTCGTTTTGACTGCATTCGCAAACACAAATAGAGCAACATAACCGTGGCTGCCATTTCAGTTCAGCGGAAATGTATATTTGCATTTTCCGCGGGAATTAGAAGATCGGATTCATATGCGTTTGGCTGAGACGCATTCATGTGGCCAAGTGTAAATGGAACCGTTTGAACAAATCCGATAGCTATCAGATCTGAGCAAACGCATGAAGTGGCCAGGTGTAAACAGCCCCTAATTGCAACATCAGATCTAAGATTCAAAGTCTCCTTCAGGAGACTAAAGGAGGCTAAAACACAGATGTGAATTTGAGATTGATGCACTGTCAAAGAAAATAAGCTAAATGGAGAAGCTGACTTCATTTGGCGGAGAAAATCGACTGAGTGACGAAGAGCAACAGAAAGTGAGTGAATGGGGAAGAAATCAGAGGGGTTATGTCATGTTTGGGGGGGGGGGGCATTTGGCTTGTTTGGGGGGTCAACATCTAAACGATTGTAAAAAATCAGCACAAAATTAAGCTATACTACACACAATCTGTTTTATTGCATATCTTTTTCTAAGCCAGTGTAGCAAATTAGCTCTATGAAATATTAATAACCAATCATAACTTGTTATAATTGATTATGAATATTTGTGTCAGTTAATCGGGTTAACTTGATGTAGCTACATTAACATTACAACCAATTACTCAGTTCATTCTGTGAACCCTCAATATTGGTTATTAATTAATTCATAGAAATGTACATTTCCGGGGCATGGGAAATGTTTTTCTTACTAAGTACTACTAAGAGCAAATAGTCAAGATCGATATGATTATTGACTTCCAGATATGAGCTTGAGTCACGGACAACTTTACGTGTGATATGAACAAGACTTTATTAACTAGACTAAACACTTAAACTACTCTAACACACACATACATTCATGCATGCATACAGTTTCCCAAGGGAAAGAGAGCCGAAGCAGAATACAGGAAAGCAAGAAGTTATAGCATTGTTTGAAATTCAGCAGATAAACAGCCTTGAGAAAACCATCAGTTTAGTTCTAACACACCCTTCTTTAGAAGGGGTAAGGATACTTAATGTATCGAATAATGAGACTAGGTTTGATACTTGCATGTCTCGCCCATTTGAATTAAACTGTCCTGATGCAATTTGTTGAGGCTCCAGTTGATCTTTGCTGATGTTGTCTTGATGAGAGAGAGGACCAGTTGGAGTCAGAGAATCTTTGGTGAATGGAAAGACAAGGCCGCAGCCTTGCTTGCGCAACAAGCTTGGGGGGGTCCTTAGAACACTTCTAGTTTAGCATCATCTTCACATCAGGACTTCTCAGGAAGGACCAAGAGAAAGTCAACGGGGGCTCAGAGAGCCAAGAGCGTCCAGAGAGTCCAAAAACCAAGAGAGAGCGAGACTGATCTTGATCAGTGATTTTTAAAAGGGTGAAGATGTCACACCCTCTGGGGGTGTGTGATCCAACTAGAAGTTGTCCCTTTGGAGGGAGATTTTATAACTCTTTGTGTTCAGGCAGCACATTTGAATCTGTAATTTCATTGGGTGTTTAAGAGAAAGAATCTTCAAGATTCTTATAATACCCATGCGTCACAAAGTTAACAAAATGTAATGTAAATTAACAAATGTGGAACGAAGATTGGAGTTTATAGAGACCAAATATGGTTCACATATTTGTATGCAAAGTCTGAAACATTAACCTATTAGAGTTTACAAGAAAAAACAACAACATAAAAGGAAAATCATGAGATGGGAAAATTAGATACATGTTTATACATTTCTCAAGTGGTTATATATATATGGAATATATAGGATTAGCAGGGTTTATTTCTCCTTCTCAGTAAGAATTCATTAAGAGTCACATCTCTCAGGAATCCCTTTTTGGGGTCGTAAAAATCCTTATCTATGTAACAGGATACTGTGAGTGTCCGAGTTCTGCCAGTGGTGTTAGCTTCGGGGGAAGTTAGACAGATCCTTGCTGGGAGA
Source organism: Gila orcuttii (assembly GCA_026230005.1). Lineage (NCBI taxonomy): Eukaryota > Metazoa > Chordata > Actinopteri > Cypriniformes > Leuciscidae > Gila > Gila orcuttii. Next base: position 1,966,835 of record JAPDVR010000009.1, on the reverse strand, counting down.
GTGAGTTTGCCGGACCATTCATTAGACAAAACCAACAATCTGTGTGTGTGTGTGTGATTGGTCCAGACGCTACACCAGGAACCCAGAGATAGGCACAGGGCCCCTATTAGACTATAGGGCTATCACATAAATTAGTTAAACCAGGTCAACATTAATAATATGATGATGATATCATTATTATTATTGACAGATTCATTTATATCACGGTGATTGCCTGATGATGAGTGACAGGTGTTTGCTTGTGAGAAGACGTGCTGCACGAGTAGGCTACCGTGAAGGACGAGAGAGTTTTTTAAATGAATCTGAAGTCACGTTTACATAGACAAGAGGTAAATTAATTTGTTTCTTCTTCTAAGCTGTTCCAGACGTAGGTGCTACTTTTAGGGCTAAAATGCTTCGTGAATTACTCTTAGTAAAACACATTAGGAGTCTAAAGTTATGAGTGACACGCCCATTATTTTTAGGAGTTTCTCTTAAATTTGCCAGTTAGGAGCTACTTGTAGCCTTTTATAAGATTCTTTGTGAATGCGGCCCCAGGTAAAAAAAAATTGATAAGCTCATTTGAACAGTATGAGAACAGTATTTGAATGTTATTCTCTGGTTGTAAGTGGCTTTGGATAAAAGTGTCTGCTAAATGAATACATGTAAATGTAAACATGTAGGCCTAGATAAAAGGAAACATATTAGGCTACAGGGGGTCAGGAGACCTAGAGAGTTGAAATAAAAGCTATTTTTGTGAAACTATAAGAATGGAAATTATGATATGATTAGCAGAGGCAACATAACTTTAAATATAGTTTTTTTTATTTTTTTTTATTATTATTATTTTTATTATACCCTTTTTGTGAACTATTGTAGTACTTATTCATGGATTTCATCAGGTCCCTGATACATCCAGTGTATTCCATCAACAGGACCAGTCTGCGGCTAGTCTTGGCAAATTCAGAAACAAATTGATTCATGTCCAGAGCTTTTGTGATTTTCTTTTTCCGTGTGCCAAAATGATCAAATCTCTCTTCCATGAGTGCAGCATTGATCTTCGGACAGGGGTGAGAATGCGGCTCAAGGTAGAAAAAGCACTTTCACATGCAGCTGAGGACACACCAATGATGAGTGCTGTGACATACAGCTTATGCAAAATGGGGAAGGCCTCTTTGTACTGCTGAATGCACTTGCATACTTCAGAGAGGTTAGCATCAGTGGACAGTTTATTGAGCAACATTGCTTTTGCCACAGCAATGTCATTTTGCAAGGTCATACTATTTTGCTCTGTGCCTGCAAGCACTTGAAGTGGCTTCAGGAGAGAAGGGTCAAGGAAAGACGCTGATTTTGGTAGGAGAAATGATGTTGCCCTCATTAAATCAACATTTCTTTGAGAGAATGTTGTCTCCATTTCCACAATAGCCCTATCAAGGATGTTGAACATAGCCCTTTTAAAAGTCTCATTAGGAGCAGTTTAGTCATCAGAGTCACCACCATGCCCTATTGTAGACAAGATAACACTACTGACAAGTTGTGAATTAACTATCCATCTCCTTTTAGGTGGGTTGGTAGGCCTACATCCACACTGAGAGAAATGCTCATCCCAGAATGAATCACATCGCATCTCCTTCAGTGAGCCCAGGGAAGCGGTCACCACTTCCCCTGCAGTGACAAATCCACTGTTTGTGACTGCAGAATTGAATTGGCTGGCTTCAGCGCACATGCAGAAGAAATTTGCCAGTGTCAAAGAAGTTCTGTCTGTTAAGCTGGGTCAAAAGACCACATGCCTCTGTGTTAATGTCAAATGGAGCCCTGTCGTCCTCTGCGGTCTCAGACAGAAGCCTCCTGATGACATCCTCATTGTGAACAATAGAGTTGGCAGGGCTCTCAAGTGTCACGCAGTGACAGTCACTCATTTCGGTCTTTAGTCACGCACTCCCGCCACACATTGTATTTCTCACGCGGAAAAACTATTTATTAATATATTTAATATGCCGCAATGCCCAAAATTTCTCTGGCCGCGCCGCTCTCACTATGGAACCGGAATCGAGCGCGTCTCCCCTGGAGTTCTTAGTCGAGCATGCCCAATAAAAAAAATAATAAAGGGGCTACACAATAGCCAATCAGAAAATAGCGCTATTGTATCTGGGTAAGATTTAACACAACAACCAATGAAAAAAAAGCATATCCTGGAATTGTTCACGTGATTCTGCTACAACATCTTCCGAAAGTTTAATTTAACAGCCTTTTCAACAGTTTTACAGCCTAGTCATATTTTCGTTATCACATGATGACTGACATATTTGTCACATTATAAACATCTCTCTCTCCAAATAGGCTTAATAATTGTATTAGCTGTGGCATTGTGAGAGGTAGGGTATCACCAAAGTGTGGGTTGGTTCACAAATCGAGTCCAGGCAGAGATCAAGTCACTGGTTTCTTTTAATAAATCAACTCAAAACTCCAAAGCATTCTTTTTATAAACCAAAAAACTCAAAAAACAGCCAGTCTCTCTGTTCTCAGCTCATTAACAGCTTTTCTCCTTCACTCACAACAGCTGTGTCCCCACCGCTGAGGAACCTGGTAACTGTAGTCCGGAACGAGGTGGCCATCTTGGTTTGTAGTCCCCATGCTGTAACCATCTAGATGGCACATACCTTGCCTCTAAGGCCCTGTCCCAAATGGCACACTCCGGACTTGTGGACTTCCTCAGAGTCCACACTTCGGTGACGTCATGTAGTGCAGACCTATAGGGCCCTTAGCGCGAGTCCGCGAGGGCGCATTGAGAGGTATTTTTGGGACAGACTCGATCGTCACGCCGGAAACAGGAAGAAGCTCTCAGCTCAGACGTCGAAGCTGAATAAACTTAAAGGTCATCTCATCAGTCCCTTTATTAGAAAAATATCACAAATATCATTAAAAAAAATTACAGTCTTTAGCATCGAGAACAGGATTTATTTTATTTTCCCAAATCTTATGTCCATGTGAACTACACAGCCTGCTTTTACAGTTCTATAATTGTATATGCCACCTGGGCATTAGAATAGATGTCATGGTTATGTAAATTATCAATACAGTTGTACATAATAATACATAATGTTCAATTTTAACACAAAATTAAAATGTAAATGAGTTTAAGAAAAATGTATAGGTTTCAATATTCATACTACGTTTATGACTCAGTAAAGCCATGACATTCGGTTCTATTTATGTAATGAATCATAATGCGATCGTATTATTTAACACGCTATTATTATGTTTGATATATCAACCACTGGTCGATAATGTTTGTATAAACTGTAAGTAACAACTGGTAAAATGTACGCCTATATCATAAAGCCATGTTAACAGTCCGTGAGCGAAATCTCCTCCCATCCGTTTTCTGATTGGCATTTCGCAAGGATTCCTGGGTAGTTAAAGTGCGTGGAGCCTGCATCTATGCGGGCTTCGCGGAAGACCGCTTCAAGGGTACAAAGGGGGCGCTGCTGAGCACACTTCAGAGCGTTAAAATGCTAAATGGGACGGCCTACGGACTCGTAGACTCGGCGAGCACGCGCAATTTAAGTCCACGAGACCGAAAGTCCGCATGAAGTGCGCCATTTGGGACAGGGCCTATGACATACCCTCTCACGATGCCACACACCCCCCTTCTCTGCTCTGTGGCTCTTGGTTGCGGGGAGAAGGTGTAGAGGGCATCTCGCCGTGAGAGGGCATCAGCGTTGCCATGGCAAGGTCCGGGTCTGTGAACGACAGAGAAATTAAATGCTTGGAGACTTAGGAACCATCGAGTTACCCTCCTCTTGGTCTCTTTATTCCTTGCCATCCACTGTAACAGGGCATGGTCTGTTACCAGGACAAACGTCCGCCCTAGAAGGTAGTACCGAAGGGTCTCCAACGCCCATTTGACTCCTAAACATTCTTTTTCCAATGTGGAATAATTTTTCTCATGCTTTGCTAACTTCCTACTTATATACAAAACCGGATGTTCTGCTCCCTCTTGCGTTTGTGATAATACTGCCCCAAGACCCACCTCTGATCCACCTTTCACAGAAGGCTAGTTTACACTTTTTAGGGTTAGCAGTGAGGCCCGCCTCTCTTACTGAATCCAACACTTTCTGCACTTGCATTAAGTGGGTTTCCCAATCCTGGCTATACACCACCACGTCATCTAAATATGCTGCAGCATACCTTTGATGAGGCCGGAGGACGCGGTCCATCAGCCTCTGAAAAGTCGCTGGTGCCCCATGCAGGCCGAAAGGTAGACAAACATAATGGTATAGCCCCTCTGGGGTAGCAAATGCTGTCTTTTCTTTGAATTCTGGAGAAAGAGGAACCTGCCAAAATCCTTTGGTTAAATCAAGGGTGGTAATAAATCTGGCCTTGCCCAGCCGATTAATCAACTCATCTACATGTGGCATTGGATAAAAATCAAACTGTGACACTTCATTTAGTTTCCTGAAGTCATTACAGAATCTTATTGTTCCATCTGGCTTGGGAACCAGCACAATAGGGCTTGACCAGGCACTCTGAGATTCTTCAGTGACCCCTAGTTTTAGCATTTTTCTTACCTCCTCTTTGATAGCTTCCCGCCGGGTTTCAGGGACTCTGTATGGACGTTGGTGTATGACTTTGCCAGGTATCGTGCGGATTTCATGTTGGATCATGTGGGTGTGACCAGACTCAGAAGAAAAAACATCTCTATTCCGCTCTACTAACTCCAATGTTTCCTGTAGCTGTTGTGGTGTCAGGTCTGAACTGACTTGGACTTCTTCTCTTGGACCATTAACCTTCTCTGTGGATAGGCCTCCACCAAACAATGCATCTCTTGCATGCCACTTTTTCAGAAGGTTAATATGGTAAATGTGTTGTAACTTCCTCTTACCTGGCTGATTCACTTTATAATTTACTTCTCCAACTCGCTCTGCTATTTCAAATGGCCCTTGCCAGGTGGCGAGGAACTTGCTTTCCGCAGTGGGTATGAGCACCAACACCTTATCTCCTGTTTGGAACTCCCTAGGTTGTGCAGCCCGGTTGTAGGTGGCTTGTTGTTCCCTTTGGGCCTTTTCCATGTGCTCTCTGACAATGGGGAACACTGCTGCCATCCTCTCTCTCATAGTTTCCACATGCTCGATTAGAGTCCTATGTGGACAGGGCTTTTCTTCCCAAGATTCTTTGGCAATGTCTAAGAGACCTCTTGGCTTGTGTGGGTAGAGCAATTCAAAAGGGGACAATCCTGTAGAAGCCTGGGGTACCTCTCTCAGTGAAAACAGAAGGTTCCCAGTTTCGTCCATCTTTATCAATGACTTTGCGTAGCATCTGCTTGAGCGTTCTATTGAAGCGCTTTTCAAGTCCATCTGTTTGGGGATGGTACACTGAGGTTCTGAGTTGTTTGATTTTCAACAGGCTACTCATCTCCTTAACAACACTTGACATGAAGGGGGTCCCTTGATCTGTTAGGAACTCCTTTGGGATCCCTACCCTACTACTGAGGAGAAACAGCTCTTTGGCCACCTGTTTGGCTGTGGCTGGGAAGTTTGTGGCTCCCATCAACGCAGCAAAGAAATTAGTCTGCTTGCTCCCTGAAGAATCTGCTGTTGGCATGGGTTCATCTGGTTTGTCACACTGCCAAGAAATATGACCAAGTTCTCCACATTTGTAAACATGTTCGAGGACTGTAATCTGGCAATGCTTTTTGTTGTTCATAGGGACTATTGTTCCCCTTCCTCTGGCTAAACCACTGCGTCGACCGACCTTTGGGTGTCTTCCTCGCCTGTGGAGGAGAGTTAACTGGTGTCCAGTAACTTAACATATTTACATTAGCTTGATATCTTTCAACTGACTCTATTAACTCCTCTGCCGTTACTAGGTTACTCTGGCTGACTACTATTTTTGCTTCATATGGAAGGGCTCTTAAATGCTTATCTACCACCACTTTATCGACCACAGCTGCTGCCGTGCTCTTTTCAGGTTGTAGCCATTTCTTCGTCAGGCGCATCAGTTCATGAAACTGTGCACAGGGAGGTTGGTCTTTCTGAAAGCCCCATTCATGTACTCGCTGGGCCATTCCAAATGTGGTGAGACCATTTCTGCTGAGGATCTCTTTTTTCAAACTATCATAATCATTTGCATTTGTAGGGTCCAAATCCAAAAAAGCTTTTTGTGATTCACCTGATAAAAATGGTGCCAATTTCCTGGCCCACTGTTCTTTTGGCCACTTTTCTCTATGCGCTGTTGTCTCAAAAGCATACAAGTATGCGTCCACGTCATCGGTGACCCCCATTTTAGGAATGAAGTCACTAACTCTGACTTTGTTGCTTTCTTGGTTCATTCTTAATTGAAGCTCTCTTGTTTTCAAGTCATTTGCACGTCTTTGTTCTTCTACTAACACAGCATTAGTTTGTTGTTGGATTTGGTTAGATTCTAGAAACGATTTCAACAACTCCTCCATTGTAATGTTGTGTTCTTTTGTACTTAGCTTGGCAAATTTCACCGTCAGATCTTCCCAGTCTCTGTTGGACATCAGCAGTCACACCATTGGAACTGCATTCTCCACCATATGTGGCATCGTGAGAGGTAGGGTATCACCAAAGTGTGGGTTGGTTCACAAATCGAGTCCAGGCAGAGATCAAGTCACTGGTTTCTTTTAATAAATCAACTCAAAACTCCAAAGCATTCTTTTTATAAACCAAAAAATTCTTCCAGCTTCACTTTATGCTCTCAAACAAAAAACAGACAGTCTCTCTGTTCTCAGCTCATTAACAGCTTTTCTCCTTCACTCACAACAGCTGTGTCCCCACCGCTGAGGAACCTGGTAACTGTAGTCCGGAACAAGGTGGCCATCTTGGTTTGTAGTCCCCATTGCTGTAACCACCTAGATGGCACATACCTTGCCTCTATGACATACCCTCTCACGATGCCACATAGCACTAAATACATTAAAGTGTATTGCATAGTCGATGTTATAGGTCACTTTTAAAATCATGTCATATTTTATAATTATATCTTGGCCATGGATGCATTAATCATTGCATCTGTCTTTCAAAGATGTCAGATAAAAAGCAATTAAGCATCCTCTCATTCACCCTGAGAGGAAAGCCCCTAAAAAGGCCCTTAGAGGATGCTGGCCCAGAGAAGGTGCAGGGTAAACCCATTAGAGGAGGAGACAGAGGAGACAGTGCAGGTGGAAGAGGAAGAGATTCTTATTATTGAGAGATATTATTATTGAAACATCGCCACTATTATTATTATATCCAAAAGCCTACTTCATTGACTTCAGGGCCAACTTCATTGACTAGAGACTAGCAACTTAAGTGAGGACTAGCAGCTAGCTAAGCAGCCTGAGCTAGGTATGTTACTCAACAAATTAATAGCCTACAAAAATGACAAAAAAAGTGCAAATAAAACTTAACTGTTCAACTACAAGACTTTCAGGAATAGCTTATAAGTACATTAAATGAGAAAATAACAAAGTTGTGAGCAGTGAGCCTTTTAACACGAGCTGCCAACAGATTCAAAATCTATATGGTCTGTGTGCAGAGTGACTGTGACTGCTGCACTCTCTGGTTGTTAATGTGATCCGGCAGCAGACAGACACACCCCCAATAACGGCCAATAGAAAAGCAATAGGCTACATTTTTTTTAATGAACGTTCTGGTTAGGACTGTTCGTTTTTTATTTAAGGGGCTACTGGATGAGTTTTGAGATCTATAGTCAAAATAGACTTAGATACATGTATTTAAATACTACTATTTTTCAGAGTCATATTTTTACTTCAAGACCGGGGTAAAGCAAGGAAAACGTCCTGGTTGCGTATGCAACCCACCGTTCCCTGAAGGAGGGAATGGAGGACGTAGTCGACGGTCGACTAAATGGGGATCACGCCCGCCAGGGAGCCCCATTCAGTCGACCGTCGACTACGTCCGACGTTATCGACTGAAAGGGAACTACAATTTACCTCAACAAGGCGGGATACTGAACGACTCTAGTCTCATTCGTGGAGGTGGAAAAACAAGTTCTTTGTGAAATGCAACATTTATTGTATTAAAATTTAAATGCAAAAGAAAAGGTATGAGTCTGCTGTTTTTGTCAATTTTAAGTTTTAATTTAAAATGTTTGCGATTTTAAAGGGGTGGTAAAATGCATTTTTTCGAAGGCTTGATTGTGTTTGTGGGATGCACTGTAACATGTGTTCATACTTCGTTTTTTAAAAATTGCATTATTTTTCATATATTTTACCTTTATTCTACACTGCTCTTCCCCTCCTTGTAAAAACGGTCTGATGGTTTCCGGGTTCTATGAAGCCAGTCCCTCAAAACTACGCAATGGGCTCAGATTGGTTAGCTGGCCCAGTGTGTTTTGATTTGCTAACCGTCTAGTGCACGTTTTCCGGAAACATCACGCCCCTTACCTTTACCGGTAGTTTGCTATGGTAGTTTGTGCTTTGGTGTATTATAAACAATGGTGTCAATAAAACCAATCGGACCCAGGGAAACGTTAGTGAAGATGATCGAGCAGAACCTGTTCAAGAACGGCTGTTAAACGACGTTTCAGAAAGATTTGTTTTTTGTTGTTCTCTCATTACTTTTTAGATACGCTGTTATTTAATTGTACTAATTATTATAGAATTACAAAAAAATAAGCTTCATAAACAAGAATTTCATATAATTGTTCTAACAAATTATACTACAGTCCACGAAGGGATTTTTTTTGAGTAGACTGCGGATCTATAGTGATCATTTCTGACTGTATGCCACCGTTACTTTTGTATTTTTAGAACGATTGTAGACAAATATCTGTCGACAGAACTATTAACCCAAAACGAACACTAAACATTGGCTGTCAAATCAAACACAGAACCATGTTTAGCATGCCTGTAGATAAACAAGCATGTAGATAAACATAAAAGCTCTAATCAAAGAATAATTTACACTAATTCCAAGTTCGCTGTTGAGATTAAAAACAAGTTTGTAACGTTAGGTGTTTTTCAGATAACGTTAAGTATGAATGAGCATTTAACAAACCAGCAGAGTCAAACAGCGTTGTCATTTGTTTACTTCCTTGCTACAACGTACAATTAACAATACGAACTATTACAGGAAAACACATCGACGAAAAATAAATCATACTTACAGGTTGTGGATCGTAAACAAAAGCTTCTGTTCTTAAAGTAGGAACTGCTCCATCTTTCAGGACAAGCCGATGTGCGAATCCTGCATTGAACTCGCGAAGATTGTGAAAGCTTTCCTCCGTGTGCAGCACAGAGAGCGAGATTTGGGTCATAATTATGAGGGACTGAGTTAAAAATAAATTTTAACCATTGATCCCTAACTCCCCCGACCCTAGGAAGGCTGAACAAAGTGGACCTGCAATCCGGATGAAATTAACAGCAGCGTTTCGACGGCATTGCGACAACTCATCTCCAAAACAGCAATATAAAATGGCCTTGCCCCGCTTATTAAGTATTCTCAGAGGAGGGGTTTATGTAAATAATGGGATATGCTGACGTCAGCAAACCCGGAGGAATGACGTGTAGTCCTTAGAAATTGAATTTTTTAAAAGCAAATATCTCCCTTTGCTTTGAACTTTGAGCGCTGTAACTTTGCAGATGTTGTTTATGCTCAAACAGCAACATTACACACTAGCTAAAGTTAGAAAAGTGAAATCGTGTTTTACCACCCCTTTAATATAAATACATGGTTAAATATTTTACCACTTGCTTGAGCAACTTAATATATAAATCTATATAGAAGTAATGCATTGAATAATACGTTGATTAAATTGGGTTTAAAAGTGAATACGTCTATTAAAGAGTGTATATGTGTACAAAGAGAATCACAATGCTGACAACTTTTTTTTTAAATAAAAGTTGCTGATAACTTCTGGATTTGAAATTAAAAAATAGTGAGTATGTGTTTCTGGTACAGCCGCGGATCAGTTAGCCTACAAACTGCAAACTCAGCATATGTGAAAGCACTAGCATGTGCTGCTCCTGTACCGCATAAGCACTGCACACGGCTTTCTCATCTTACACATCATTCACACTCCACTGTTATGGTGGCCATTTCAGTAGATTTACTTACTAACATTATTGTGGAAACACATTAAACATGGAAACTAAAATATGTTAGTATCGTGCTACAGCGCACATTCTATCAGCTGCAGTTCTGGCGCCTCAGTCCCAATACTGTAAAACTCAACGTACATTCACATCACATGTTAATGCAGCGGTAGAGTTACACTCACAGGACACTGCACCTATTCGCAATCACAAAAGTTCATTGTTTGCTCGTGCTTTAAAGCTCTGCCAGGTAAACATTTCATTGGCGTTCTGTTCGGACATGATGCACTTTTAAAAAAAAAATTTAAATCAACTTTTAAATTTTAATTTATCATCAGATGGACAGATCATTTCTCAAATTCTCAGGGAAGGCAAGGCTTAACCTAGGGGAGGCACTGCTTTCCCCAGCCTCCCCTAGACACGTCCCTGGAAGAAATATGGAAGATGCATGCATGCAGAGAAAGCTGGAAATGTGATCTTTTCCGTGAGTCAACGATGCGGATTTAATGCACAAGTACTTTCTGTATGAAGATGACTAATGCAGAAAAGTTAAAAGACTGCAGTGAGTAACGCACAAGACGGGAAATGCATCAGCAATCGGTTATCTCAGAGACACTGATGGTAAGATCTTTTTTTTTTTAGTTATATGAAGGACTGATTGTGACGAAAATCTATGTTATTTGATTATAATAATATATAATATGCAGGAGAGCATATGACTTGTGTTATGCTGTGTTTGTTATTTAAGTGCATGATGCAGTCCCCATATGGAAAAGGTTTTCTAAAAACACCTGAGATTCTTATATATTCCAGCAGAATATTGTAAGGGACATATATGCTGCAAAACCCACATATATAAATTGCATAATATTAATGTATTTTTTAATCATATATGTCCTATATACAACTAAATCCATATAGACTTTCATGATGTAAAAATATAGGAAAATAATGCTAATTTAATATGAATGTCCAGCATGAAGGTATAAAACACAGTGCTGTTTACCAATCAGTTTAAGGCTGCACTTAACTCATGATCTTGCTCTTATCTTGTCTTAAGTGGAGCCCTATGCCTAAAGTAAATTATGGTCATATACTGTATAATCAACCTTAGATGAAATACAACATTTAAAATACACACACAAGCATGCATTTTAATGACAAAATTATTTATTAGAGTGTATTCTACAAGATACAGTTGCATATTTCACATATCAATTGTTTTTATTTTAAACCCTGCATCACCAGATTCTATTTTCATTTCATTATGTCACAATTTCTTTAAACTTTAGTACTAATTACTAAGTTTAGTATACAACAGTTCTATTCTCAACCTACAAACATAATACAACATATACAACAATTTATTCCAGACAATTTTAAACATTTTAATCACTGTTCTTGAAACATATTTGACTCAACATTGTTCATTTGCAATAATATGTTCTGATTGGTTCACAAACAACAGGCTCAGACAGTTCACAGTTTATGTAAATACACGGCCTCACAATGTCATTGCTGTCAACTGCTCTTTCAAATCCTGTAGGAAAATGAACAGTCCGCATAAAGGTCAGTGTTATTTTGACAGCAGATCCTTGAGCCAGCTTCTGCACTGTACAATTTCCAAATTTGCCAACTGCATATAAGTGATGTTGGTCATCACTGACACAGAGAAAGTGTGAAACCTTGAAAATAGTGCCATTTTTCAATATCACTACCGAGTTGTTCCTTTTCTTTGTCTTTGTGTATGTTTGGCTGTGAATGACCTCTCCGATAACTATTCTGTTGTAGTATCTGCCAATAGAGGTCCCAGGTACATCTAGCAGTGCATGCAATGCATTCATATCATTTTCAGACACTGGCCTAATCTTTGGCACTCCAAGTGCAGTCACCCTGTCATATCTAGCATAGTTCTTTATATGACGTTTGCCAGAGGTCATTTCTGTGTTGAATGATTTAATTTCAGGTGAGATATCATTGGATCCACAGGCCTTAGCTATGCGTGGCAATGCCCGAGACCATGCTACTCTATTGCAAAGCTGCTGAGGCACTGCATTACTGCTTTTGACTTGCTTGAGCAAGTAGCCATTATAGCTCTCAAACATGAAAGCAGACTGGGCCCAGAGAGGACCCAAATTCTCAACACTCTTAGTCAAATGCAGAAGTGAATGCATATTGTAGGTCATCTGATCTTCGCCATACAAAGACTGAACTGATTTAACATGAAGCTCAAGAGCCTCATGAGCATGGTCAATATCTTTTGGCTAATGTCTGAACCTAGCAAAATGCTCACACCCTCCACAAGTAGAGCCCAGTGGCAATGACACTTGTTTGGAAGTATCCCCTTCAGGACTGGCAAACTGTAATATAAAAGCCAGTTCTGCCATTCGTGAGCTTTCCAAAACCTCCGCTCAACAATAGACCGTGGGGTTCTGGAAAAAATGCTTGGAGGCTTGATTGCTAAAAGATTTACATCCACTGTTGCAGTGTTCAAACCAATATACCATGGTTTACTGTAGCTTTTGGAATCAAACCATAAAGTGGCTATATAATAAACAGACATCACCAGAGCAAAATATTCCGTTACAGTATAGTTGTAATGATTTTATGAATTACTTCAATGAGAAAATAGAAAGCATCCGAAATACAATTATAAATGTACAATCCTCTATGGTGTCTTATGATTCAGCCTCAATTATCGCCCCTCAAGAACAACTACACCGCTTTACAACTATAGGACAGGAAGAGCTAAATAAACTTATCTTTGCAGCGAAACCAACAACATGTTTATTAGATCCAATACCCACTAAACTACTGAAAGAAGTGTTACCTGTAGTGGAAGAGCCTCTTCTCAATATTATTAACTCGTCTTTATCCTTAGGTCATGTTCCAAAAATATTTAAGCTGGCAGTAATAAAACCTATTATTAAGAAACCGCAATTAGATCAAAATAACTTAGCAAATTACAGACCCATTTCAAATCTTCCATTTATATCTAAAATACTAGAAAAAATTGTGTCCGCTCAATTGTGCTCTTTCTTGCAAGAAAATGATATCTATGAAAAAATTCAGTCAGGATTCAGACCGCATCATAGCACTGAAACTGCGCTAGTTAAAATTACAAATGATTTACTTTTAGCTTCAGACCAAGGCTGTATCTCAATACTAGTTCTACTCGATCTTAGCGCTGCGTTCGACACTATAGATCATAAAATACTCTTGGATCGACTACAAAACTACACTGGTGTTCAGGGAGAGGCATTAAGCTGGTTTAGATCGTACTTATCAGACCGTTACCATTTTGTCTGTTTAAATGGTGAAAAATCGAAGATAATGTCAGTAGACTATGGAGTGGCGCAAGGATCGGTGTTAGGCCCTCTGCTATTCTCAATATATATGCTGCCACTGGGTAATATTATAAGAAAACATGGAATTAATTTCCACTGTTATGCTGATGACACTCAATTATATATTTCATCAAGACCAGATGAAAACACTAACTTATCTAAATTGACAGAGTGTCTTAAATATATAAAATGCTGGATGACGTGTAATTTCCTGCTATTAAATTCAGATAAAACGGAGGTATTACTTATTGGTCCAAAAAATTACCCACAAAACCTCGTACAACACAACTTTAATTTAGAAGGATGTCCAGTTACTTTATCCACTACAGTAAAAGACCTGGGTGTTATACTAGGCCGCAACTTGTCTTTCGAAAATCATATATCATATGTTACAAGAACAGCCTTTTTCCACCTTAGAAATATTGCTAAGCTACGTAACATGCTATCTGTTTCTGATGCAGAAAAGTTAGTTCATGCATTCATGACCTCGAGACTAGATTACTGTAATGCTTTATTAGCTGGTTGTCCTACATCCTCAATAAACAAGCTACAGTTAGTGCAAAATGCAGCTGCTAGAGTTCTTACTAGGTGAGATATCATTGGATGCACAGGCCTTAGCTATGCGTGGCAATGCCCGAGACCATGCTACTCTATTGCAAAGCTGCTGAGGCACTGCATTACCGCTTTTGACTTGCTTGAGCAAGTAGCCATTATAGCTCTCAAACATGAAAGCAGACTGGGCCCAGAGAGGACCCAAATTCTCAACACTCTTAGTCAAATGCAGAAGTGAATGCATATTGTAGGTCATCTGATCTTCGCCATACAAAGACTGAACTGATTTAACATGAAGCTCAAGAGCCTAGGTCAAGAAAATATGATCATATAACACCAATTTTATCATCTCTGCACTGGTTACCTATTAAGTTCCGTATCAATTACAAAGTACTATTACTGACCTATAAAGCCCTAAATGGTCTAGCTCCTGTATATTTAATGGACCTTCTATCGCCCTACAATCCATCGCGTTCTTTAAGATCCCTAAATTCGAGGCTTCTGGTCATTCCTAGGATATCCAGATCCACTAAAGGAGGGAGGGCGTTCTCACATTTAGCTCCTAAACTCTGGAATAGCCTTCCTGATGCTGTTCGTTGCTCAGACTCGCTCTCCCAGTTCAAAACTAGATTAAAGACGCATCTCTTCAGCCAAGCATTCACATAATGCTTACCTTTTATACCACTGTTGAATCAGATCGAATGCATTAATATTATGAACAGCAGCTACGCTAATTATTTCCCATCTGCTTTTCTGCTGTTATCTCGGGACGCTAGTCCCGAGGTAAATAGCGTTCTTCAGCTACAGTCTGTATCCAGCCTCTCACGGAGACTTCAGATGCCCCAACTCTTGCGATGAGATGACTAAACGCCTGCGATGAGACGACTCAACGCCGGCGATATGTTATGCCCTAAATTAATACATGATGATTAACTAACTGTATTTTTTACGTACATTTCTGAAATGCACTTTCTGTAAAGCTGCTTTGAAACAATATGTATTGTGAAAAGCGCTATACAAATAAATTTGAATTGAATTGAATTATTTGCCGGCAAACCCCCAGCAACACACAATGCATGTAATCAGGGACTATGCCATTGATCAGGTCAAAATCTGGCAAGTCCACAATTGGAGATGGCCCTTTAATGCCCAAAATGCTCTGTTCATTATATTTGGCAATCTCACCTATTTGCACAGTTATGTCATGATCTCTAAGGTCTGGCATCTCCTCTAAACAAGGATACACTCGCACAGTCCCATTTCCTTTTCTCACTTGAACACCTGGATGAAGACAGTGCCCACACCCATACTCTCCATTAAACTGTTTGAAATTGTGCAGTAAAGGTCGTGCAACAGCATCACATATGGCACATAATGCATAGACCTTAGTCGTTTTGCATAATATTTTATTGACACTAGCTAATGTAACATGTTAAAATACATTTATAGATATCAAGAATTAACATTTAAACTAGTGAAAATGTAGTTATTGATATCAAAAATGTATATTTTTACAAAGTATTGATATAAAAAAAAAAGATTTTTATTACAATTGCATTTCGGATATGTGAAATTGGATTTTTTAACTAGAAAGAAATCAATTATTGATATCAACAACTGATTTTGAATGGCAGCCTATGGTGACATTTAACTAGTGAAAATACAATTAAACATATCAAGAATTATAGTTTTTACTATTTGAAATTCAATTCTTGGTATCTAGAATTTGTATTTCTGCGAGTAATGACGTCATAGTTGATATCTAGAATTAGCATTTTAGAATTAGAATTAATTTTATAACATGTATCACTAGCAGAAATCGAATTCCTGATATGAAGAGTGAGCATTTTAACTATTGAAAATGTAATTGTTGATATCAAGAATTCATATCCTGCGAATGATTAAAAATCAAAATGGCTTGCCTAACGGCTTGCCTTACTGTACATATGTAAGCAACACAATGTAAACCAAAATGACATACAACATTCCTTATTTACATATTGTCTGGGGTAAATTTCTTGTTTACCAGTATTTCTGAAGAGGTTCCCTCTTCTGCAGTCTCTGGTGAATGTGACATAGGGCTGTCATCCTAAAAAGATCAAGACTTTTTAATATATATAATTTGAACCATCAATAGTTAATATAGCAATAAAAATGAATAGAAATTGAACTAAAAAAGAAATAGGCCATGTTTACCTGTATTTCTTCTGACATAGGCTGCCCTGTCCTCAGCGGTAGATTGACCTGGATGAGGGGACAAAATGAACTAATAAATGTGTATGTGAAAGAGAATGTTAAGTAAAACAGATTGAAGAATTAAGAGTTGGTTATTTTCAATGGAAGAAATCTTACATTAGTGTCTGGTGGTTGTGACTGTTCTTTCCTTTCAGGGAGGTGTGACATTTCCTAAAATATGCCAATACATAAATTCATGAAAATCAAAAGAATAGCCTTTGGTCATCCTCAGTATCCATATGCCTTACTGACAGCTGGAGGACATTTAAACAAAACTTTTCCTCACCTGTTTTTCTATGGATGGTAACTCTCTTGTGGTCTCTGCTTGTAATAATATATTGTCCTGAAAGAGAAGACAACATTATTCATTTATGTGAAAGAAAAAACAATAGGCCTGTATCAATAGATTAATGTAATTTACTCCAAAAATGTCTACCTCTAGGCCTATATCTGTGGGGGCGGATTCTTCAGTCCCCTTTGGTGAGTGCGAAACATCATCCTAATATAGGGCAGAAGGAAATATATAAAAGAAGGAGAGAACAGTACAGTCAATTTAAAGGCAGATAAAGTTGACTTCTTTCTTTTCAAAAGATGAGAAACCCTTCAATTTAATTGTGCCTAATAAAACTTACATAAATTCACAATTCCCAACATTTGTTTTATTGTAACTTTACATCTTCATTTGTAAATGTCTGATTTATTTTCTGACTTAGTACTACTTACATCATTAGTGGCACTCTGGAAATTTCCCTTCTCCTCCTTTGTCATGTAGACATTTTTCGATTTTCCTGTACAGTTTCAGACACCACATTATAAGAGAGACATCTTTACAACTCTACACTACTTATCATTAGTCTAGATCAGTGGTTCTCAACCTTGTTTGAGTCACAACCTCTGAGAATGATCATCAGAATAAGGCTAGTGTTCACAACCCACCCCAGCTTTTCCCACTTTTACAGACAGAATAATAAATTACATTTTAGCATTGCTGTTGTGCTTAGATTTATATTTGTGTCTTGAGATGGAAGCCATCTCCATGAATATATTATTATGACATAAAATTATTAGCCATACATAATATTTTATAAACAGTACAGGCTAATTTATAGAATGCCTGTAAACCTATAATGGGTTGATTATAATAAATTAATTAATACATTATAAATTAATTTAAAAATTAATAATTGTTTGGTAATGCGTGTTACAACATTTTAATCAAACATTTAAAACCTTAAAACTAAATTTAACATAACTTAAACTAAACATTATTTGTAAAATTATGTTAAACAATAAGTTTAATGCCTATTTATGGATATATTATAGTGTATCAAATTTAAAACACACATTTCTAGGGCCTATAAATGATCAATATGACCGAAACTTTGCTGGAAAAACAAGTTTTACCTTCTTTCCACCTGATCCGAGTACGACGAGGAATCCTTTCTTCTCCTTGGCAATTGTAAGAGCAATACAATTTTCGTTTCGGCATTTTGCATAATATAAAAGTAGCCTATTTTCTAATGAAAAAAGATGCAGGTCCCAGGCACTCAAAAAATGGATAAGAAGGAGAAGGTTAAAAAGCCTTTATTGAATATGGCTTATTGCATGATAAAAAAGTCACAAGCCAACATGTTTCGACCCACAAAAGGTCTTCTTCAGGGCAAAGTAACATACACACTGAGAATGGCGGGAAAGCCTATTTTCTAAACTCTACATGTAGGCAAGTGAATTAGGTCCATAAGACCATAAAATACGACAATTGGTTGATGTTTGAACTGCTGCACGGGATCCAATAGAAATCCAGACCACGGACTAATTGAAGCACCCAGAGAGCGGTAAAACGTACCTTGCTTTAAGTTTCAACAGAGTTTTCAGATCGATTAAACGTGGATTTCTAACGTCACCCGAAGGAAAGAATAATTTTATCATGTTGTAATTATTACTCAGGGATCTGTGTTGATTCAGGTAAGCAAAGTATTTGGTTTGTTCAAATTTGTTAGCCTATAAGACAACAGTTGCAATGATTAAGGTTAAGTTACCTTGCTAGGAGCTAACTGAGCCAGCAACAACTTTGATATTGCTTTTGCTTCGTGTATTTAGGTAACTTTAACTGGATTCATGTATTTTTTGGTTTATGTTGAATTGGTATTATAGGCCTACCGTTATCATTAGACATTTACTTTTTTTATATATATTATAACGTTAGGGCTGTCAAGCGATTAAGTTTTGAATCTATTTAATTACACAAAACTACCTTGGTCGGGGCGGGTGGGTTAATTGGGTTAAAATATTTTAATTGCGTTATTTTCTCACAACTAACGTTAATTAATCAGATTACCGCATTAAATCGACAGCCCTAATTATCTATTGTACTGATCTTTCACAGATCTGCAGCTAACTTGCATGCAGCTGACATTTAAGTTAGCTGGCCTAGCATTATGTCTATGTCCGGCAAATTGTTATTACAAAGCAAAAATGATGGCCATGACGCTACAATCAGACTCACAAGACACAAAAAATTTGACCTTCCCATGTGAGATCTGATGAAACAGCCTTATGCCATAATCTAAATGTACTAAAAGCCAAACTCTTTTAACGCCCAAGGTGTGATGAGAAAGTTTGCAGTGGTCCAATGGGTCAGTGGGGAGGATGCTGGGATGTATAGCGAGGTAAAAACCGAAGCCATACGTAAATATGATGACACCAAGATGGATGACGATGGATACCCGAAAAATGACTATTCAGCTGCTGTGGAATGGCAAAAAGGGAAAAAGCCCAAACATGGCTGGCCAGTGTACGCTGCCTCTATCAAGTTTGTGAGCAGTAAGTAGACCTCTCTAATACATTTTGTTTTTACAGTGTCAGGTCAAATAAATAATGTACAATCACACAGTAATATGCACAAAAATTATTAAGTGCACTAAATATTGTTTTATTTACTGCAAAGTGCCTTAATCTGATCTATCCTCACACTTTGACATTTTTTTCAGGCAATCGATTTTATACTAATGCTAAAATTAAGGAATTACTACAGTTGGAGTCTGATGAAACGAACATCCCACTGCCTAAGAAAAGGCCCTCAATCCCGCCGTCAAGATATACGGATTCAGATGAAACTGATGTTGAAAATACACCGGTAAGACTGTTTGTATTCCACTGTCACTGAATGAATTTCATGCATATAATCACACACCTTTACTTACGTACCAATTTACATAATACATTTGAAATAGCCTAGATTTAATACCAGATTTCTTAGTTTTTTAAGTCTGCAAATAGGCCTAAGTCCTATTGTTATTTAGAACAGCAAAACCAGCAGAAAAGCCTCTGTGAGAATTACACAAAAAGCCTATGCAAGGGAAGTCAAGTCACCTTAATTTATATAGCGCTTTTAACAATATGATTTTTTTTAAAGCAGCTTTACAGAGATAATATGAAAAGAAACAGAGATTGTTTTAGCTTTACAGCAGCTCTAGAATAAAGTTATTGTCCAACTAAAGTTAGTTTTGATTGATTGATTCACTTACATGCAAAGATCATTATTAACGGCAACGTTCTAACAGAAAACCCTTAACACGCTCCAGCCGCCCATCCGCACTAAACAGAGCCTGGTGGCTCGAGAACGCACTACCGGAAATCTGTTCCAAAGTGCAAGCGATTATCCGTTATCTATGCACAAACATACGCAACCTCTACACAAACACCAAAATATGCATATCATTAAGAACTGGTAACACTTTATTTTAATAGTCCATAATTATTCATTAGTTATGCATAAGTACTCTAGTAATTAATAAGGATGCACCGATACCATTTTTTCAGAAACGATCCAAAGGCAAAAATTCTGAGTATCAACGATACCAGCGCCGATTCTTTTCTTTTTTTTAAATCAATTTCTATTCAATTTCAATTTCTATAATTCTGTGTGTTGACCTAATAATCACTCTATTGTGTGTCTACAAAAAGTAATCTACTTAATACAGACAACTTCATTATAAAGAAAAACAACAAATCAAAAAATATTTGATCATAATCTATGACAAAAATGCTATTACATTAGTGGATAATTCAGCAGTAAAATTGACTCTAGAAAAATCAAGAGTGCACAATAATTTGATCAAATCTAAACATTTAGTGAAAAAATACATTATTTAGTGGGGAACAAATAAGAGACACTAAGTGTAGTAGCTACTAAATCTGGTAAAATGTTACATATTGCTCTTTGCATTGTTGTAAAATACATTCATGAAAAACAAGATGTAGGCTATACTATAAAATTAAGGCATTTTTTATAATGTATAGCACAGCTGCTTAATGAGGCAGCAAAATATGATAGATAGGACAGAACAAGAAAGGCTATTAATAATCTTTCATTGAGCGAAAGTATTATGATATGAAAGTCTCCAATACAGTCCGGCACACAGCGCTTATGTGCATCCCGAGCAGAGGTGGTAGTAACAAAGTACATTAAAATACACTCATTTACTTGAGTATGTTTTTGGAAAAATTTTACTTTTAAGAGTAGATTTAATTGTGGGTACTTTTACTTTAACTCGAGTACATTTCTAATGAAAAAACTGTACTTTTACTTCGTTACGTTGGGCGACGTTCCTCTCGTTACTTTATTTTAATGCAATAGGCCTACGTGCGTAGTTTATTCTAAGCGCGCGCTCTATCTTTTTTTCTGGCCATGAGCGATGCTCAATTCACAAATGAATCACTCTTTTGAATCGATTCTGTTCAAAGACTTCATCAAACAAGTTGGGCAGATCTGTCTAAATCGGTTCGCGAATCAGTTTGAATGATCCGTTCAGTTTCCTGCACGCACTGAATCGTCTGAAGCGCTTTCAATTCACACTCGACTCACTGTCGTAACAGGGAGATTTAAGAACATCAAGAGCGTTTGATGAAGTTGCCGTGGACCTACAGTACAGTCTAGAAACTAAATGCATCTTATTTTTTGCCAGCGATGAAGATCTTTATTAGTTGACCATCTTCTTATGCTGTCTGTGAATGAATGATTCCACAGGACGATACATTCGATTTCATTTCATTCAGGTAATACATTTTACAACCAAACAGATTATTACGCCACGATAGCACTACTACAAAGTATGACATTACAATTTTTTGGACATATACATTAATTTATACATTAAATAATAAGCTATCATTGTCCACTTTATGAATGCGTGTAGGCCTACACACACAATGTGTGTGTATTGCGCAGTGGCGTGCGAACTCGACTTGAAATTATTCACTTAGTCAAGTGGACTATATTAGTGAACTAATGTAGGAAATAGTGAATGAGGATGGGATTTTGAACACAGCCTCTGAGTGTCGACTTTGAGCACTGTTAATTCACAGTATATTCCTGTAGGCTACTTTTCTCGAAAACGACAAATATCACCTAGAATGCATTTCTTCTACAGTATATTACTGTTTTAATGGAAAACAGCATGTTGCTGTAAAAATGTTGCCTTTTTTTTACAGTGTACCAGCTGTTTGTTTTAGTCCTTAAAAACAATTTCTTTAAAAACAAATATCTCCTATAACTTTGAACTTTGAGCGTTGTAACTTTGCAGATGTTGTTTATGCTCAAACAGCAACATTTCACATTAACTAAAGTTATAAAAGTGAAATCATATTCAACCACCCCTTTAAAGCTCTGATTTCAGAGAGAAGCGCAGAGAGCTGCTATTTGATTTGCGCTCATTTCATTCATAAAGTTTACACACATTAATTTCACACAGACATTATTGTGTAGTGATTTTAGACATTTACGTATGTTTAGACAAATACGTATCATCTCCATCTCTTGTTTCTTGTACCTTGACAGACCCAAAAGAAAAGGAAAATGATTCCCCAAAAACAGAGAAATGTTGCCCAAATGGTTGTGGATAAGTACCAAGACACAACCTTGACGGAGACTCAGAGGCAGCTTAAAGAAATGGATGAAGAAAAGAAAAAATTGAGAAATGACAACAAGCAACTGAGAAAAATGCTCATTCAAGGCATGTATTACAGTTGCTTCCTGTTGTGGTGAATCAGCTATCAAACTGTTTGGTGGTTTAGATTTGAACTTAACTTGGTTTATTTTTTAATGTCTTTACACTTACACTCTTTTTTAAGGATGCTTTTATTTCTATACTGAATAAGCATGCTCCTTTTAAAAAGTTCAGAACTAAAAACAGATATAGTCCTTGGTTTACTCCGGAATTGACCGCCCTCAGCAAGCACAAAAACATTTTATGGCGGACTGCTCTTGCCTCAATTAATCCTCATGATATGCAGCTTTTTAAGGAAATCAGAAACCGGTACACACATGCAGTGAGGGAAGCTAAGGCTAGCTTCTATAAACATAAATTTGCTTCTTGCAGTACCAATTCTAAAAAGTTTTGGGACACAGTCAAATCAATGGAAAACAAGAACACCTCCGTCCAACTGCCCACAGCTTTAAAGCTAGGAGACATCGTCACCACCAACAAGTCCACTATAATAGAGGGATTCAATAAGCACTTCACTATGGCTGGCCATGCATTCCACCTGGCAGCATCTACCCGGCCCAATCTATACAGCACCTACGTTAGCATCCGGCTCTAACCACCCACAATTCTCCTTTGCTGAAATTCAAACTGAAGATGTCTTGAGAGAGCTACAAAACCTCAACCCATATAAATCAGCTGGACTTGACAATCTGGACCCCTTCTTTTTGAAGATGTCAGCTGCAATTATTGCCTCACCCATCACTAGCCTTTTTAATCTCTCACGTGTTTCATCAGAGATACCTAAAGACTGGAAAGTTGCTGCAGTTATCCCCCTATTCAAAGGGGGGGACACTGCAGACCCAAACTTTTACCGACTCATCTCCGTCCTGTCCTGCCTTTCAAAAGTCTTTGAAAGTCAAATCAACAAACAGATAATAGGTCATCTTGAGTCACATCATTTCCTCTCTGATATGCAATCTGGCTTCAGAGCTGGTCACGGGTGCACCTCAGCAACACTAAAGGCCCTAAACGATGTTATAACAGCTCTCGACCAAAAACAACACTGTGCTGCTGTTTTTATTGACTTGGCCAAAGCTTTCGATTCTGTCAATCACAGTATTCTTATTGGAAAACTTAAGGCCCTGGGTCTCTCAAATACGTGCCTTTCCTGGTTTTCTAATTATTTCACTGACAGATTTCAGTGTGTTAAGTCTGAGGGCCTGTTGTCTGAGCCTTTGGCTGTATCTATGGGGGTGCCCCAGGGCTTGATTCTCGGCCCGATGTTATTCTCTGTATATATTAATGATGTCACTCGTGCTGCGGGCAAATCTCTTATTCATCTTTACGCAGACGACACCTTTCTGTACACCTCAGGCTCAACACTGGAAAACGTTTTAGAAAAACTTCAAAAGAGTTTTGAAGACATTTAATTAGCCTTCTGTGATCTTCAATTGTCTCTAAACTCTAGTAAAACAAAATGCATGATTTTTAATCGTACACATTCTGTATCTTCGTGCCCAATAAACATCACCACCCTGAATGGGTCTAAGCTGGAATATGTGGAGAAATACAAATACCTAGGGGTCTGGCCAGACCCCTCACTTTCCTTTCAAACCCACATAAACCATCTCCAGTCAAAGATCAAGTCCAGGATTGGGTTTCTATTTCGAAATAAAGCTTCATTTACTCTTCCTGCAAAACAGGCCCTTGTGAAAATGACTATCATCCCAATGCTTGACTTTAGTGATGTTGTCTACAGAACTGCTTCTAATTCTTTACTCAAGAAATTGGACGTTGTTTACCACAGTGCTATTCGCTTTATTACTAAAGCCCCATATAATACCCACCACTGCACTCTTTACTCACTAGTTGGATGGGCTTCGTTACACAATCGGCGCCTAAATCACTGGTATCAATTAATTTACAAGTCCATACTAGGCAAAACACCATCTTACCTAAGTACTTTAATAACCATATCAGTGCCTGTATTTAACCTGCGTTCGAGTAAATATATCTCTTTAGACTCTACTAAAGCCCGCACCTCTTTTGGCCGCTCTTATTTTAAAATTTCTGCTGCAAATGATTGGAACACTTTACAAAAGTCTCTCAAATTAGAATCCACTGTTTCGATCGCTACTTTTAAAGTTTTACTGTCAAATTTATTGACGGACCACTGTACATGTTGATGTTGATGCTCTTTGCGAACAAAGACTTATGTACTTTTGCACATATTCAACTAAATGACTGTCACTGCATTTATTTGCACATTATCAATTTACCCATGTTGGACTGTACTATTATCTGACTGCTATTTCTTTTGCACTGCCATTTTACATTTTTAAACTACCAAGTTTTTCAATTTTTATTTTTATATATTGTCCAGTACCTTTTAACTGAATCTGAATGTTTTCTATATTCATGACTGTGTAATTGTATGTTGGTATGTCATGTGTAATTTTATGTCGCCTTGTACCCTGCGCCTTATCTTGGCCAGGTCGCGGTTGCAAATGAGAACCTTTTCTCAATCCGATTAACCTGGTTAAATAAAGGTAAAATAAAATAAATAAAACTTTTTTTTTTTTAACTGCCATTCTGTTTCAATATTATTATTTAAAGGACATCTCCGGCGCAAAAGGAACCTTTGGTCTAATTACACATTGGTACATAATCAACCGTTCTCTGAGATTTGTTTTCATGATTATCGAATGTAAAGAGTTTTATCTATAAAAACTGTTTAGCTTATAACGCTAGTATATAGGGCATAAAGTAATGTCTCGGCATTCATGATTCGACTGATTGAGACTGTTTTCCAAAGATGGCTTCTTCCTGTATAAGCGACGAGGACTGTCTTTATAAAATATCTTCTTATTAAACTGTCTGTACACTTACAACGTTCTTCTCAATGCTTCAGTTTTCAGGTAGGTACCCTCATTATGCTACCGTGTTAGTGTTGGGCTATTTTGAGCCTTGTTAGTGGTAGTAACTAGCGATTTTTATTTTCATTACTCTATGCCCAATATACTAGCGTTATAAGCTAAACAGTTTTTATAGATAAAACTCTTTACATTCGGTAATCATGAAAACAAATCTCAGAGAACGGTTGACTATGTACCAATGTGTAATTAGACCAAAGGTTCCTTTTGCACCGGACTTGTCCTTTAACTTGGTATGTAAAGTTGAGACAAAAATAATAATAATTGATAATAGTTCATAATTACTGGTAATTGCATTATTATCAAGTATATGACAAGAAACCTGAAACATTCATCCTCTGTAACATGCATGAGCATATATGTACACATAGGAGGTAGGTAAATCGGTATAAGCTAGGCCGATTTGTTTATCATATCTTTTTCTTTTTTTGCTAGAGCTACCAAATATGATAAATGACGTGAAAATGGCCCTGAAGTCTCAGTGTACGTCAATGTCGTCATCAGTCAGCTCTGACTTTGAAGGTGGACAATGTTTGCCACAGAGTAATACAGAGCCCTCCCCACCGAAAGCAGTGTCTAAAGAACAGGTAGTAGTTTATTCTGGTCAATAAAGAATGCACTTTTCAATAAACCATTTGGTAATCAGTATCTATATAAAACTATTGCAGCCCTTGGCAACACTGCATAATACAATTTTTTTGTACTCTTCATAAAAACAGGTGGAAATTTCTCCTGGATCCAATGTATTTGTTGACAGATTGGCTTGGGCTGTGGCCCAGAATGCAAACTCCGCCTCCTGTTTTGTGAGAACGCTCCTGACGGCAGTGTTCCCAATTGATGTGCTACTTGTGAGCAATCTTCGAGGAACATCCAGGGATTCTGGGCCACAACGCCAGGCTCTTGACAAATTGAAAGTTGAAACTATCTACAGTAAGTTTCAAATCAGTTCAGAGTATTGTAATTATTGAGAGTGAGTATTAGTGTCAGGAATCAATCAGATTCATTCCCATCCACCACTCAAAGATCACTCTCCCCGGAATACTAACCAGTCACACCTGTTCACAATCAGTCACCTCATCACCCAGCTCAATAAAACACTCACGCACACTTCAGTCTTTGTCAAGCTTCCAACAGGAATAGACCATTACCCTCTGTCACCCGAAGTTTCCAAGCCAACCTGAAGAACCGTCACGTAACTATACTCACCTCTGAAATTACTCACCTCTGTCTCCTTGTCCTGCTATTCCCAGAAATCGTGCCTGGTCCCCTATTCCCTGAGTCCTGGAGATTCATCCAAGTGTTCCACGTTTCCGCCGAGATCTCCTTGCCCACTCCTGAATCTGAAATAGAAAAGAATACGTATCAACGAACAGTGTCTGCCCACGCCAAACTAACTGAAGAAGGATCTGCTCAACTGGGGTCCTCTGCACGAAGTGATCGTCGCCGCACCTGCACCTGAACTCTGTCTATGCACCTTACCACTGTAAATAAACTCACGTTTGCTTTCACTTACCTCCGCCTCTGTGCCTGTATCCTGACAGAAAGCTTGACCAGAACAGGAAAAGAAACAGCGCGATGGAATCTACCCGCCATGGTGATAACCCTGTACAATCTACAGCCGCTGTTCAAAATTCCAGTCAGTCAACGCTCAGTACTTCCGCAGGCTCCACTTCTTCGATGGTTTGCTTTGCGAATCAAGCATCACGTCCAGCGCCATTCTCCGGGCGGGCGGAGGATTGAAACGGGTTCCTGCTTCAGTGTTCGCTCGCTTTAGAACAGCAAAACCAGTTATATCCCACAGAAAGATCGAAGATTGCTTTTATCATCCAACAGTTATCCGGGGCTGCTTTGAGATGGGCTGAAACTTTATGGTTACAGGAATCCGCTGTTACCTCGTCGGTACAGGAGTTTGTAGACCATTTTAAAGAAGTTTTTGGGCGACCTGTTGATGATTCCTCCACCAGCGATAAACTACTGCAGCTGCATCAAGGCCGAAAATCGGTTTCTGAGTATTCATTGGAATTTCGCACACTAGCCGCCGCAAGTGGGTGGAACGAGAAGGCGCTCATGTCTGTCTACCGACGTGGTCTGAATCATGCTCTCCGTCTGCAAATGGCGATATATGATGACAGCCTGGGTGTTGAAAAGTTTATCCAACAAGCTCTCCGCGTGCACCAACGATCTCAGGGCTGTTATCTTGAAACTCAACGATCCACTAATAGTTCTCAGTACCCCACGGAAGGTCCGTCCGAAGCAGGTGGAGAAAAGATGCAAGTGAATACTTACCGACTGTCTCCAGCGGAACGTGCCCGGCGCCGAGAACTAAGGTTATGTCTGTATTGTGGAATGGGAGGACACTTTCGCCAGTCATGTCCAACTCGGCCCCCCAGAATGCTTGTGAGTTCTGTCTCTACGACCGATTCGGTATCAGCCCCATTGACGATATCAGTGATCCTAAAATCCACGACTTTCCATGTTTCTGCCACAGCCATTGTGGACTCCGGGGTCGGCAGGAAACTTCATTTCCGGACAGCTCTGTCAAAAACTCCAGCTCGAGAAGTCAACCACTGCCAGACCGTACTCCATCCATGCAGTGACGGGTGAAACCATCAATAAAGGGTATGTCACAGCTCAGATTAAACCAGTCATCCTTGGTGTCGAAGACACACACCACGAACTTTTTGAACCTTTCATATTAGAGAACAGTCAGACTGATATAATCCTTGGTCGTCCATGGCTTATACGACATCAACCAAATATCAACTGGACATCTGGTAAGATACTGAATTGGGGTTGTAAATGTGCATCCAGGACCGCCGAACTAGCGATCACACCCATCATTGACGTACCTGACATCGTTCCAGTGAACTCAACCTCCGTCGAAAGCCCCACAGAAAGCCTGTCAGTGTCCATCCCTGCCTGTTATTCTTCGTTTGCAGATGTGTTCAATCCTGTCGAGGCTGCTAAATTACCCCCTCATCGAGCCTGGGATTGTGCCATCGACCTCATTCCAGGAGAGCCCATTCCTAAGGGACGAATCTATTCCCTGTCTATTCCCGAACAGAAAGCCATGCAACAGTTCATTGAAGAGGCCTTGAAACAGGGGTATATCCGCTCCTCCACATCACCTGCTGCTGCCAGTTTTTTCTTTGTCACTAAGAAGGATGGCGGACTGCGTCCTTGTATCGACTATAGAACCCTGAACCGAATAACCGTGAAGTTCAGCTATCCACTACCGTTGGCTCCTTCCTCACTGGAACAACTTCGAGAGGCTAAGGTGTTCACCAAACTGGACTTGAGGAGCGC
Source organism: Gila orcuttii (assembly GCA_026230005.1). Lineage (NCBI taxonomy): Eukaryota > Metazoa > Chordata > Actinopteri > Cypriniformes > Leuciscidae > Gila > Gila orcuttii. The sequence continues at coordinate 1,938,436 of JAPDVR010000009.1, read as the reverse complement.
ATATAATCTCATCCGAATTCGAGAAGGCGACGAATGGAAAACCGCGTTCATCACACCAGCAGGCCACTACGAATATTTGGTTATGCCATATGGACTGGTAAACGCTCCTTCCATTTTCCAAGGCTTTATGGATGAGGTCTTCCGAGATTACCTGAACCGGTTCGTAATAATATACATTGACGACATTCTGATCTATTCCAAGAATCCAGTGGAACATCAACGACATGTCTCCTTAGTCCTCCAACGGCTACGTGAGTTCTCCCTGTTCCTGAAGGCAGAAAAATGTTCATTCCACCAAAACTCAGTCGAATTCCTCGGTTATCAGCTCAGTGAAAGAGGAGTAGAGATGGACGATCGCAAGACCAAGGCGATAGCTTCCTGGCCAACCCCACAGACAGTTAAAGAATTGCAAAGGTTCCTTGGCTTTGCCAATTTTTACCGGAGGTTCATTCATCAGTACAGCCTGTTAACAGCTCCTCTAACGTCACTCCTCAAGGGAAAACCAAAAGCACTGCTCTGGACCGATGAAGCCGATCACGCATTCCAGTCTTTGAAGACAGCTTTCACCACAGCCCCTCTGCTCCGACATCCTAATCCTGAAGAGATGTTCATCGTAGAAGTTGATGCCTCCACTACTGGGGTGGGAGCTGTATTATCTCAGTACTCCAACTCGTCACCAGTCTATGCCATGTGCTTTCTTCTCCCACAAGTTATCGCCCGCTGAGGTAAACTATGATATCGGCAATCGGGAACTCCTGGCGGTAAAGCTTGCTCTTGAAGAATGGCGACACTGGTTAGAGGGCGCCAAACACCCGTTCCTGGTTCTCACTGACCACAAGAACCTCCAGTATCTAAAAGAAGCAAACCGACTCAATCCACGCCAGGCTAGATGGGCGCTCTTCTTTACTCGATTTCAATTCCAGATCTCCTATCGTCCTGGTTCAAAGAATGTCCGAGCGGATGCTCTGTCTCGTCTCCATGCCCCCGAAACTCACCATGAAGAACCCGAAAACATCTTGCCAGAAAGGATATTTGTCAATCCCATTCAGTGGGATTTAAACGAGCAACTGATGGAGTTGTCTCGACGCCAGCCCAGTCCTCCAGAGTGTCCAGCTGGAAGGATTTACGTACCCGATGAGTTCCGTATGTCACTTATCTCCTCAGCGCACTCCTCCGTTGGTACGGGTCACCCAGGAATCACCAAGACCTGCTCCACCCTCCAAAACCGCTACTGGTGGCCCAACATGCTCCGCGATGTCAAGACTTTCATCCAAGGGTGCATCCTGTGCGCTATGAATAAAAATCCTCGTCACTTACCCGCTGGAAAGCTCATGCCTCTACCTGTTCCCCAAAGACCCTGGTCTCACATTGGGGTGGATTTTGTGACTGACCTTCCACCCTCAGAGGAAAACACCTGTATCCTGGTGGCCGTTGACCGCTTTTCTAAAGCGTGCAAATTGATTCCCCTGAAGAACTTACCCACAGCATTTGCAACCGCAGAACTATTAATGGAGCATGTCTTCCGGAATTTCGGCCTCCCAGAGGACATTGTGTCAGACAGGGGGCCTCAATTCATCTCAAAGGTTTGGCGAGCCTTTTTTGCACTGATGAACGTAACCGTAAGTCTCACTTCAGGATATCACCCACAGGCGAATGGTCAGGCGGAGCGTAAAATCCAGGATGTCAGCCGTTTCCTCCGTACCTTCTGCCATGCCAATCAGCATCACTGGAGCCGCTACCTCGTATGGGCAGAGTATGCTCAAAATTCCCTTCGACAAACCTCCACCAACTTAACTCCGTTCCAATGCATTCTGGGTTACCAACCTCCACTGTTCCCGTGGTCCGGGGAACCCTCAGAAGTCCCTGCAGTCAACGCCTGGTTCCGGGACAGTGAGAGGGTATGGAACCAAGCTCACCATCACCTCCAACAAGCCATAAACCGCCACAGTCACTTCGCAGACGCTCATCGTCGCAACGCCCCCGAATACCAACCTGGGCACTTGGTTTGGCTTTCAACAAGAGATATCCGGCTGAGACTACCCTGTCGCAAGCTAAGCCCAAGATACATCGGTCCATTTCCCATAACAAAGCAAATAAATCCAGTTACCTACCAGCTCCGTCTGCCAAACCATTACCGCATCCACCCCTCATTCCATGTTTCCCTTCTGAAGGTTTGGCGAGCCTTTTTTGCACTGATGAACGTAACCGTAAGTCTCACTTCAGGATATCACCCACAGGCGAATGGTCAGGCGGAGCGTAAAATCCAGGATGTCAGCCGTTTCCTCCGTACCTTCTGCCATGCCAATCAGCATCTCTGGAGCCGCTACCTCGTATGGGCAGAGTATGCTCAAAATTCCCTTCGACAAACCTCCACCAACTTAACTCCGTTCCAATGCATTCTAGGTTACCAACCTCCACTGTTCCCGTGGTCCGGGGAACCCTCAAAAGTCCCTGCAGTCAACGCCTGGTTCCGGGACAGTGAGAGGGTATGGAACCAAGCTCACCATCACCTCCAACAAGCCATAAACCGCCACAGTCACTTCGCAGACGCTCATCGTCGCAACGCCCCCGAATACCAACCTGGGCACTTGGTTTGGCTTTCAACAAGACATATCCGGCTGAGACTACCCTGTCGCAAGCTAAGCCCAAGATACATCGGTCCATTTCCCATAACAAAGCAAATAAATCCAGTTACCTACCAGCTCCGTCTGCCAAACCATTACCGCATCCACCCCTCATTCCATGTTTCCCTTCTGAAGGTTTGGCGAGCCTTTTTTGCACTGATGAACGTAACCGTAAGTCTCACTTCAGGATATCACCCACAGGCGAATGGTCAGGCGGAGCGTAAAATCCAGGATGTCAGCCGTTTCCTCCGTACCTTCTGCCATGCCAATCAGCATCTCTGGAGCCGCTACCTCGTATGGGCAGAGTATGCTCAAAATTCCCTTCGACAAACCTCCACCAACTTAACTCCGTTCCAATGCATTCTAGGTTACCAACCTCCACTGTTCCCGTGGTCCGGGGAACCCTCAAAAGTCCCTGCAGTCAACGCCTGGTTCCGGGACAGTGAGAGGGTATGGAACCAAGCTCACCATCACCTCCAACAAGCCATAAACCGCCACAGTCACTTCGCAGACGCTCATCGTCGCAACGCCCCCGAATACCAACCTGGGCACTTGGTTTGGCTTTCAACAAGACATATCCGGCTGAGACTACCCTGTCGCAAGCTAAGCCCAAGATACATCGGTCCATTTCCCATAACAAAGCAAATAAATCCAGTTACCTACCAGCTCCGTCTGCCAAACCATTACCGCATCCACCCCTCATTCCATGTTTCCCTTCTGAAGCCCCATCACTCACCTGTTCCAGTTCCCTCTACTGACCTAGCGCAAGATGAGAATCCTCCGGTACTCCCCATTGACACAGAATCCATCTTCGCAGTAAGAAAGATCCTGGACTCCCGACGTCGGGGTGGTCAACTCGAGTATCTGGTTGACTGGGAAAATTATGGACCAGAAGAGAGGTGTTGGGTACCTCGTAAGGACGTCCTTGATCCCATGCTACTCACTGACTTCCATGAACAACATCCTGATAAACCTGCTCCTCGACCTCGAGGTAGACCCCCGCGACGTCGGGGTCCTGGGTCCGCTGGCGCGGACGCTGGAGGAGGGGGTAGTGTCAGGAATCAATCAGATTCATTCCCATCCACCACTCAAAGATCACTCTCCCCGGAATACTAACCAGTCACACCTGTTCACAATCAGTCACCTCATCACCCAGCTCAATAAAACACTCACGCACACTTCAGTCTTTTTCAAGCTTCCAACAGGAATAGACCATTACCCTCTGTCACCCGAAGTTTCCAAGCCAACCTGAAGAACCGTCACGTAACTATACTCACCTCTGAAATTACTCACCTCTGTCTCCTTGTCCTGCTATTCCCAGAAATCGTGCCTGGTCCCCTATTCCCCGAGTCCTGGAGATTCATCCAAGTGTTCCACGTTTCCGCCGAGATCTCCTTGCCCACTCCTGAATCTGAAATAGAAAAGAATACGTATCAACGAACAGTGTCTGCCCACGCCAAACTAACTGAAGAAGGATCTGCTCACCTGGGGTCCTCTGCACGAAGTGATCGTCGCCGCACCTGCACCTGAACTCTGTCTATGCACCTTACCACTGAAAATAAACTCACGTTTGCTTTCACTTACCTCCGCCTCTGTGCCTGTATCCTGACAATTATATTGCTGCACTACAGGGTTTAATTAGGGGTTCAACCACTAAGTGGTGAAACCCTATTGTTATTATTATTGTTGTTGTTTTTATTATTACATACAAAGTGATCCACCGGGAGTACGTTTAGGTTAAGTAGCTTGCTCAGGGCCACAATAGTGGCAATCCCTATCAAACTCACAACTTTCTGTGGTTCAATTAGGATTTTATTTGGACCCCTAGACACTAGACCACCCCCATGCTGCTGCTGATATGTTGATAACTTGATATGTTGTCCTGAACTGTGGGCCACCTTGCTTCCTAACAACAGCAATGTTTTGCTTTTTATTTATTTGTCTCACAGGAGCAACGTTGCAAAAGTGGCCTCATGTGGTGCCCTCCAGCATTGGTGCAGCCATCAATGCCAAACTTACTGGAATTAGAGTGAAGAAGAAAACAGAAAAACATCCAGAAACCTTAATGCTCTTTGATGATTGATGGCCATGATAGTGTGTAGAAGGTATTTTGTTGTTGTTGATGTTTTTTTCTTTATTTTTCTGAGCAAAGTTCAGTTTGCTATCAAGTTGTAATTCTTAATTACTCATGTGGAGTATTTACTCATAATTTAATTTGTGTGTTACTTGTTTTTTTTTTTTTTTTATAAAAGTGTTTTCATAGCAAATTTGTGCAAGTCATTAACTGAAATCATATATGATTAGTATATGCAGAAGGTGTTGTATTATTGAATGAAAATCAAGTTTTATAATATATTATAAATATAGTAATATTATAGCTGTAATATAAACATAAAACTCAAAGAGCAGGCACACCATTTCCCTATATAAAAAACATGAAATCTGTATGAAATACATATAAACAAATTGCACAAAATATATATGAATCCTATATAACATTAATTTGATTAGCATATGATTCAATATAAGAACTTTATATGATTTGTATATGAATTTCAGTTGTTTTATACTAATACCATACACCATTGCACACTTTTGTCATGTAAAACTCATATAAGACTTTTTACAGTATTCATATATGACGCAAAAATCCCCTACAAGTTGTATGTGTGCTATTTAGTATGAAAGGGGCCATAATCGGTCTGATTTTTTATAGGACATGTATGAGCTTACATGAAACATAGAAGGTAATTCTGGCCGATTTAATTAAGGAAGATATATGGTTGCTGTATATGAACCATGCAGGTTTTTTTCATATGGGTCTTGTGTGTGTTCGTAAGAAATGTCTCTTTAAGGTTATCAATCTAATTGAATTTATTTGAGCCAAACTGAATAATTACTGCCTAACCTACCAGAAATACCAAATACAAGAGCTGAAAAGGTATTTGGAGTTGTTCCCTGTGTATGTCCTTAGTGGTGAAGATCACCTTATCACACATAATTTGTCAACATACTGCACACACACACACACACACACACACACACACACACACACACACACACACACACACACACACACACACACACACACACACACACACACACACAAACACACCATGTTCAGGTTTGACTGTAATACTGACACATACTTGCAAAAAAAGATACTTCAGTACAAAAAATTCTAAACACTGACAGATAGTCGTTTTTATTGTTATAATAATGATTTTATAAGGTCTATACATAAATGGAACAGCGTGTGGAAAGATGTGTACCTATATGGAAAAGGCAATGAGCCGTTGAGTGATGCTCTGCAGCCGTATAGAGGCTGTAGCTGAAATATCATGTTATTGTAATCTGTTAGTTTTCCAGTAGATGGCAGCAATCTTCCACTAAACCATGGCATGTTTTTCATGTTATCACTGTGAATGAAATTGAGAAATGTAATCCTTCTTTGAAGTGAATCTTACATAAAATGTTTCTATTTTATATAAAAGTATATAAAATTATTCATATACATTATATATGAATGTCCTCCCTCTGGTCCTGTGCAAGAGGAAGCCCTTGCACAGGACCCCAAAGGGGGGGGTCCTGTGCAAGAAGGGGGGGGGTCCTTGCACAGAAGCCCAAAGCCCTTCTTTGCCCTTGGAAGACGACGTAGAAGTGAAACGAGATTAATGTGCATTGTGAAGTGTTTTGAGTAGATATGTCTATTTTTATATGTATTTATTTATTGGTATTTAAGAATATAGAATATATAGAGTATGTGAAATTTGAGATTTTATGTGTTTTTACCTGTTATATAGGGGGTTGACAGGTTCAGCTCACTTCTGGGTACAAATTTGTCCCCAAAATATGGTTAAGTAGGTATACACACACACACACACACACACACACACACACACACACACACACACACACACACACACACACACACACACTTTAACTGTGGCTGTCTGGGACCATTGTCATTGTTCATCACAAGTCCATCTGAGTTTGTGTACATTCTTACACTGGAAGTCTTATCAAAATTATTTGTTTGGTTTCTAATTTTTGTTATGGGCACAACCGAGCCATTGTTTGACATCTAGTGACTACATGGTATGCATTACTGAATACTAACGGCAACTAAAGTTTAATTTACTAACTTTTCACACATGCTTTTCCACTCTCTCTTAAATCGCAATGTTACTTAAAAAAAGGTAGCCAAATCATTAAACTGCTGACAAAGCAGTAAACAGTCCGATTTTGCTAGGAGACCAGTTTCCTAATGGTTCTCAGACTTCCTAAGACAGTATTACCATCCCACACATGTGCAGTTTCTATTTAAACCAATGTCATTGTCACAAATCTTTATTATAAAATTATAATAAAATAATATCTCTCACAAATTAGATTTTTTCAATCTTAAATCTGTCATTTTGTTCATGAAAATTGAGCTGCATTTTTTTATTGCGTGTACACACCAGTGCAAATATTGCTTACATCATCTTCTATTAATCAACATGTGCATCAAAATGGGGATGTATTAGATGGATGTCTATTATATTGTAGCTTCCCTTCAATTTCGGCATGATGACAGTCAGCTGGTATCCATTAAAGGCTTTTTGATTTACCCAACAAAACAAATGTCAAAAAAAGAAAATAATAATAGTTACCTAGATTTTTAGATTTTTTGAAGAAAATGTGAGTGGCCTGTGCAAAATATAACATGGACTGACAGCTTATGCTCTTGGACACAATAAACAAGCTAAAAAGCAGGACGCTCTATATTATTCCTTTACTTTGAATATATAAATATTTCATTCTGTATATTTTAGGGTGTCAACAATCAGTGTGTTTTTGAAGTGCACAAGGGAAAAATGTGCAAGGGAACCACAGAGTATGACGTGAGAGGAAACTTGCGATTAATCAAACATCAAATTAATCAAAATGATGGGGAACAAAAATAATGAAGTACTCTTCAGATGCCATGTTTGTTACAGGAGCATCATTGTGGACAAAAACAGCTGCTGACTGAAAGAACTGAGACCATGTTACTATGACGTCAGGAAACAAGCATGACTGTTTCTCTACAGATGGTCAATACTACAGTGGTTAAGCAGCGAGTTGCATCACTGTACGGGAAACACAGCCCTGGGTAGTTGCTGTGGCAACATATGGGTCTCTAGATGTGGATATTTTGACACCCATTTCATCATCCAACAGGGCAAAATTGTGTTATTACTACTAGAGCCTTGTCCACGAGAGCTGCGCGATTCTGGCTAAAGTGAGAATCACGATTTATTTGCTTGGAATAAAGATCACGATTCTCTCACGATTCTGAAAAGCTTTATTATTAAAAATGTCTTTGCTTCAATCAAATTTAAACAAATGCAGTAAACAAAAATAATGTAATATTTAAATAAATAAAAATGACAATTAAACATTCAAGGGACAACATTCAAAGGTATTATGCCAGGCTAGACCTATTAATGATTCTTAGCAAGAAACACTAGCCTATCAACATTTTTGGGTATGGTGTTGCGTTGAATAGCGTTGCTTTTATAGACGTTTGTTTCGTCTAGCCGCTGGTACTTTGTGATTTAGCAGTTTTGTTTTTAACCATCTCATACTGTAGTTTAAGTTCACACATTATTTAAAACAAGTGAACAGTCATTAATAAAATAAAAACAAATACACAAATTGCAAGCAGAGATGAATACTAAATAACAAAGTTTACAAAGTCTACAGTAGGCTAGTATTCTGGTCTAGAAATAAATAATTAAGCCTAAATGTAAAATAACATTATTTGTTCACTGTATAAATTAAATATAGTTTCATCATTGTTAAAGCTGTATTTTGTTGTTTTATTAATATCAATGACACAGAAACCAGTATATATAAAATATAAGACCGACTGCACAGACCAGAAAAAAATTACAAACATCCATTTCTTTCTCAACTGTTCACTTATGACATAAACGAGAGAATACTTGTCGAGACGGCCACTTAGACAATTTTGTGTTTATGTGTCCGTTCAAAATTGTTTGAATGTGTAAATTGCCAAGACAATACACATCCAAATGATAAACTTTCACTCTATGATGGTTATATATAGCAGTTAATCTGCGAGTCACATGCGTGCCGAACCGCAGAACCGAATCTAGTGCGATCCGTTCCACCCCAGCGCGTTATCTCGTTGAATATCATTGGCAGAATCGTAGAAATGCAGGATTAAGATCGCATGGGGGGGTTGAATCGAGATTGCAATCTTTTAACGATTAATCATGCAACCCTATTGTCCACACTAATTTTTGGCCTATTTTGCTAAATAAAATTATCCTACCAGAAGAATTGCGCGATAACTTCCTTATTTATTGTTCTGTCTGTGTCATTTCAGTGAGCTTTTGTGAGGTTTTACGCATTCGCGTTTTCCAACGTTTCAGAAACGTGGATGAGAAACTTTTGGAAAACGCCTGAAAACACTAGTGTGGACCGAGAGCGTTTTTAAAGGAACAAAACATTGTCCCCCTAAAATGTCTCCCCTACATTTAGATAGGTGGGCAAAAGCATTTTTGTCCAGTGCATGCATTGTCTTAGTCTGGCAGCGCCGCCGCTAGCTTAGCTTAGCATAATGAATGGAATCCTTTGTTGCTGGATAGCATGTTGTGAGTAAAAGTGATCTAAAAAAAAACCACCTAATTACTTCTTGTGACCTGCAATCTCTGCCTAGGAAATCACCTAGTCTTAATCTGCATTGCTATTTGTACTCGTTGTGAATACACAGACCACAAGATGTAATTAGGTTTTTTTTTTTTGGATCACTTTTACTCACGACCAGTTTTGTGCAAGTTACTTCCAAACTGTAATACATTATAGATTACTTGTTACTGTTATTTAAAAGTAATTCTTTACCTTACAATATTATTGTCTCAGAATTGTAATGCGTTACATTACTCCTGAATTATTTTGAGTTATTTTCACCAAAATAACCACAGAAGTAAAACTTAACATCCTAAAATGACAAAATGTACTACAGAGCATTTTACAGCCAGTAGAAGGCGATATGATGTATAATAACTGTGGGCTATCCAGGCTATTAACAATATAGCATATAATTGGCAAAGTGAAGGCTTAAGACAATGCAAGACAGGATGACAGACAGAATCACAAACAATCCAAGTCTGTTACAACTATGGTAGAGGTAAAGTGAATATCTGGGAATAGCTTGGGTCTATTCATATTAGACACAACAGAACTGTATGTAAACTAATGCCATGACAAGATGCACATTTGTTCTTTTCTTATTGTTGCCATTATTTTATTCTCTTTTATTCTCAAGAGGTTCACAACACAAAAGTGTGCCTGATGAACATAGCTTATGCTTTCTAGGAAGTATAAAGTGCACTTGGAGGACCAAGCCTCAGCCTCAGTCATTTTAGTCCATGGAAATTAACATATAGGCTAAACATAGCCTAACTGCTTAGAAAGAAAACAGAACAAATAGAGACCCTTCGGCCAAACTCGAAGTAATGCGTATAAGTCCATCTGGCGAATGTACAGTCTTCTTCTGCCATCTTCACCCATTAGTCGCTTTTCCACTGGCCAGCGCGAGCACAGAGGCCGACATCATGCCTCGCGACACCCCTGTAAAACCCGCTCTAAACACGCCTTCACTGTCACATAATACACAGCTACACCAGCAAGAGGGAGATGAATGAAATAAATCGCTATACAAATATATCAGAAGCTGTCATTTAGTCTTTATTTACAAACTTGGACACCACAACGGGTAATAGCTTGCATTTTTCATTCAGTAATGTCTCGCGGTCTTGCTATTTTTTTTTTTTTTTAACAATTAAATTTTGGGCAAAAAGTGTGTTGTAACGCAAGCGTTACTGAACATGTACCGAGTAAAATATTACTGAAAATTTATTAGTAATGCCTTACAATACTGCGTTACAGCAAAAATTAATACGTTACTTTAATGCAATACTTTTGTAACACGTTACTCCCAACACTGCTCACGTCATACTATCCGGCAACAAAGGATTCAATTCTGATGCTAAGCTAAGCTAGCGGCGGCACTGCCAGACTAAGACAATGGTAAGATATTCTGACTAAGACAAAAATGCATTTGCCCACCTATCTAAATGTAGGGGAGACGGTGAATAACCCCGATTACAAAAAACGGTGGCGTGTTCCTTTAAACGATCATAATCTGCCAGATTGTCTGACAGAAAGGAAAGGAATCATTTAGGTCAGGGGTGTCCAAACTGGGTCCTGGAGGGCCACTGTCCTGCAGAGTTTAGTTCCAACTTGCCTCAACACTCCTGCTTGTAAGTTTTTAGCATGCCTAATGACCTTCAACAGCTAATCAAGACCTTGATTAGCTGTTTCAGGTGTGTTTAATTGGGGTTGGAGCTAAACTCGGCAGGACAGTGGCCCTCCAGGACCGAGTTTGGACACCCCTGATTTAGGTGGTTAGGATCGGAGGGTGTGTTTTGGAGGCGGAGCAATGAAGGGAGGGGTGTGTTTGTTTGGGTTCATTTCAAACGTCAACAATGTTCAGCAACGACTTTTAAGAGCACATTTTTAAGAGCACATTTTCTCTGGCAGACACTCAGACTACTAAAGGCACATGGACAGCTGAATGAGTACGCAGGTCTGTGTTTGTTCAGTGTAGGGTTACTGCTTCTGAAAAAAATGTTGGCAGCTCAATCTATGAACAGATTTATTTTTCCATAGATGCTTTTATTTTCCTCAACACAGACTGGGGTGTCAGTCTAGAGAGTCTCTCAGTCCAGTTAAGAGTCTCAGTCCAACTAAAAACAGAAGGTAGAGCTCAAACTAAATCTTTCCAACTTTACACATATGAAACCCACCGAACCTCATTTTGGCTGAAATCCATACATATGGCTGCTCAGACTACTTGTAGAGTTATGTAGAGTTGAGCTGAGTGAGAGCACATGCAGCTCAGAGCATGTACACTGACTTCTGTCAGTCACAATGCATACCTCACTTCTATGGCAATTATATTGTTACATATTATCTGGCTTATTTAACAGTATAAGTTCTATGACAACACCAGTGTTTCCCAGTCCTGTTCCTGATGGCACACCAAACACACATTTTTGAACTCTTTCTAATCAAACACACCTGATTCAACTCAACAGCTTGTTAGTAGAGACTCAAGGCAATGTTCAGACTGTCAGTCCAAATCTGATTTTTGTGCATATCCGATTGAAATCTGATCAGATTTAAGTTTGAACGGCAAAAAATCCCATGAAATCCATTTCAAGCTACATTTATATGTGGTTTGAAATCCTATTCAAATCGCATTTTTGAATTTCCATTTCAGTCTGATCGGTTTTCTGATTGCGTTTATGTGACTTTCTCACAGGCATAAAACGTAAACATCAGACATTACGGTAACACTTTACAATAACAGTACATGAATAATCATGTACTAATACCTAAATGAATAATTACTTTACTATGAACTAATGATGAGTTAAGACATGTACTAATGAAGAACTAACCTTAACTACGACATGAGTCATATGAATTACTGCATGAATATACCATCTTAACTACACGTTAGTACATGCTTGTTAATTAATGTATTAATTAACACTTTGGGGTAAACTACATCAAACATGCTCTAGATTAGAAGAAAGATGTATTAAAAGGGCACAATGTAAAATTGTTCATAAATTTGCCACCAGCAACTGTCACAAACATCATTGAATGACACTGTCTTGCAATATTTACATGTAACCTTACTCATTGAACACACAATGATGCATTCATCATTAAAAATGATTTTTATCTCATTTTGTTTTAAGTGATTCCACTGCTGCCATCAAGAGTGAAATACCTACACTAAAAATGATGGTTATTTTGTGGATTGGTTTACTGTCTTTATATGATAATGCAGTCGGATGTTAGTCTTGTTTTCTTGCTCTTCTTTGGGGCCACTTATTGCCCCTTCAAAATGTGTCCACTTTCCTCCTACCATTCAGTTCCTTCTCCATCCAAATTCGGGCACAGCACCTCTGCTCTTCCACTTCTTTACAAACCACCGAAAAGCACCACATGATATCTGATTTAGAAGAGCTGAATATGAATAGAACATGTGTAATTGATCACTTTTAAAAGATGTACTCTTGGAGGGGCAAGACAAGAAATTACATAATGATGCATTAACAAGTCATGAATTCATGTTACTTTAGAAGTAATTAATGATGAGTTAGTAACAATGTGCCCCCTCAAGTAAAGTCATGACACAGTCATGCATTAACAAGCCATTATTTTATGTTAGTGTATGGTTAGTTAATCATGAGTTAGTGATGATGTGCCCCCTCAAGTAAAGTCATGAAATAATGATGCATTAACAAGCCATTAGTTGATGTTAGTGTATGGTTAGTTAATAATGAATTAATTATGATGTGCCTCCTCAAGTAAAGTCATGACACAATGATGCACTTAAAAATCCTTAACTAAAATATGAATAAACATATACAATAAGAGTGCCATCCTTATTCCTTTACACCCATGGTACAAAAAAAAAAAAAAAAAAACAAAGATACAAATTATGTGTAGTTCTTTTATTATTATTTATACAATTGAACGTATATGGACTTAAAAGAAAATCCAAACATACCTGTAAAGACACACATTAGACACGTTACATGTAAAATAGGGAAGCTAATGCAATAAGCTAATGCTAATTGAAACATATATATAAGCAACAAAAAATACAGTTAATTATTGTACAAACCTCCTGAAACCTCCCAAATACAACATATATGCAAACATGTCTTTAATTATTAATTCTGTTTACCAAAGAAGTCAACATTTATGAGATTAAAATGCCAGCATTACCATAGGAACACAACCAATGTGCCGAGCGAGCACCGAGTGCACCACTAATGAGTGTCCCACCAGAAACAAACCCTACATACTGTAGTTCCAGGAAGAAAAGTAGCTATTACTAAACATAGGCCTAAATAAACTATAAAAATCAGAAAATGGTTTAGATCAAGTTAAATTTATTAGTGCTAGTTATTAGTCTATTTTCCACGTTTGATTAGACGGATCTGTGTAATTAATGGCTAAAAAATCATGTGCCATTCCATTTATTTGTCACAAAGCTGCCGATAGCAGATTATGATATTACAGTTTAAATTATGGCAGAATTCAATGATATGTTTAATTCAAATTTAGATTACTTCTTATTTATTCTTACGGAGACTGATTGATTTAGTTTACCCCTAAACATGAATTAATGCATTAATTAACAAACATGTACTAACGTGTAGTTAAGATGGTATATTCATGCAGTAATTCATATGACTCATGTCGTAGTTAAGGTTAGTTATTCATTAGTACATGTCTTAACTCATCATTAGTTCATAGTAAAGTAATTATTAATTCAGGTATTAGTACATGATTATTCATGTACTGTTATTGTAAAGTGTTACCGACATTACAGCATACTGTAACTGTAAATTTACATTTATTCATTTAGCAGATACATTTATCCAAAGCGACTTACAAATGAGAACAATAGAAGCAGTTAAACTAGCAATAGGACAACAAAATCCAAGTTCTATGACCCTTCTCAGTTTACTCTAATGCAGTACATGTACTGTTTATTTTATTTTTTATAAATAGATATAGAATAGAAGACAAAGTGTTAGAATTAAAGGATCAAGTGTTGGCAAAAAAGATGTGTCTTTAGCCGTTTCTTGAAAATGGTCACTGACTCAGTAGCTCTGGTTGAGTTCGGCAGATCATTCCTCCAGCAGGAACAGTCAAGGTAAAGGTCTGAGAAAGAGATTTTGTGCCTCTTTGAGATGATGCACTACAAGACGACGTTCAAGTTTCTGGATGGCACGTAAGTCTGAAGTAATGAGTTTAGGTAAAAGGGAGCAGAGCCAGCGGTTGTTCTGTAGGCAGCTTGACTTGAATTTGATGCGAGCGGCAACTGGCAGATTTGTGAGGAGAGGAGTGACGTGTGTCTCTTCGGCTCGTTAAAGACCACTCTTGCTGCAGAATTCTGGATCAGTTGCAGAGGTTTGACAGAGCAAGCTGGAAGACCAGCCAGGAGAGCATTACAATAGTCCAGTCTGGATAGAACAAGCGCTTTGACAAGGAGTTGTGTAGCTCTGATAGGAAGGGCCTGATCCTCCTAATGTTGTGTAAAGCTAATCTGTCCGGCAGGCTGAGATGCGAGCAGCTACCGTCGGATCATCAGGCTGGAATGAGATACTTGACGCTACACAGCATAAAAGCATATATTTTTTGTTTTAAAATGTAATCCCTAGCAGAAAAAATACTAATACAAAACTAGGGCTGTGCTCAGAATATCGATACGACGATACATAGCCATGAACTCCTGACGATGCGCGTATCTGCTGTATCGATACTGTAGTGCTTTTGAATGTAGCCAATTCAGGGCTCGAATTTCAGCACGGGATTGCAAGTATTACGCATAATTCTAATCATTCCCGCAGGTCTCCCACTTATAATGCGGGAAATTCCCGCAAACATTGATTCACTTTAGCATGTAAATTACGTAAATTAATCCATATCAGTTATAAAATCGAATTAGTCTTTTAAAACATTCTGCAAGACAAAATTTCACAAACAGCGCGAGTGTTCAGCTGTGCCGCGTCTTCTTTCTCTCAAAATGGGTTGCTCAAGGCAAGCGTCAAACACGCTGAAGGCGGTGATACACTCTCGCTTTTAGGAGTTGGGACATGACGGAATATTCACTTGCATATTCGGGCGAGCATTGCATTGTCACTTAAGTTTACCATTCGCTCGTCTTTTTAAGTCTTACCACGCTAAACATTCAAGCGATTTTAAACTCTTCAGTAATCGCGCGCTCTCTGAGAGATGGTTTTCTCTGCATGCTTACGTATAGAGTAAAGCCGCCTCACAAACAGCCTGTGAGTAACACAAGTTCTTTTTCACGGATTATATCGCTTTTACAGACAAAAACAAGCAAAATGATGTAAAAAATGTTGGTCTTGGTGAGTATCCAACGCAGTCGGTTATGTCTCAAATAAGCATAAAATCCATGTGACAGTATAATGAAAACAGGATCTGTGCACTAGCTCTTACAGTGACAGCAGCCATATGTGTCTGTCATTAATATTGTTGTCAAAACAACAAAAGATAGCTTTAATTATAAGGAATCTGGATTTATAGTCGATGTATTTAATTTAGTCAGGACTAAAATACTACCCAATGTAATTTTACATTTAATTACTTTAAGTTTCTGTAGTATTTCTGAATACTAGTGCTAGACCTATTCAAAAACTTTTCTCTTTATTGGTAATTTAACTCTCATTGTTTTTTAATAAAAAAACTAAAAGTTTTTCAGCTATCACAAATGTTATAACACTGTTTATTCAATAAAGATATTACTGTTACTAAACTCTGCTCAAAATAAATTTAAATACCAAATTGATCCATATCGTGATATGTATCGTATCATGGCTTTAGTATTGTGATGCGTATCGTATTGTGACATTGTTGGTGATACACAGCCCTAATAAAAAACAGGATATTCTGATTTTACACTTTTAAGAATTGTTATGGCCTATGTCATTACCAAAGCAACCATGCAGATAGGTTGGTTATGTCTGGGACACACACATCTTATTTGATTACTTGCAATTAAGGCTACGTTCAGTAGGGGTGTGCTAAAAAATCGATACAGCAATACATCGCGATTTTTATATTCAGGATATACTACATCGATTTCCAGCTAAAAAAATCGATGTTACAAAAAAAATCACGTTTTGAACTACAACCTCCGTCTTGTAGATGTCGCAGTACGGCGGCTTTAGTTTTCCCCAACTTGCTGGCTGCCACCATAGAGCGCCACTTTTGGTAGTGAAAGCTGGAAGCGGCATGGCAGACTCAGCCGACAAAATTACTTCGGCCCCTTCACAATATAAAGTCGATGTGTGGGTGCACTTCGGTTTTAAAACAAACCGAGCATGGACTTGCAGACATCCCAAGTCTCCCGGAAGTTACGGGAGTCTCCCTCATATTGATACAGCTCCCTGATGCCCGCAAATTAGTTAAAATCTCCCGGAATCTAGTGCGAGCGAGAAAGAGCGCGTATGCGAGACAGAAGAGACTGAGCTCCAAACGGCTCCAAACCGTATAGCGCACGCACGGCGGAGAGGGAGAGAGCGAGAGACCTTGCGTGCATGTGTGTGCGTGTGAAGTGCATGTAAGACAGCGCATGAAAGACAGAGAGCATCCTGATTGGCCTTTTTTGGTAAGTCAACCAATGCACTTTATTTTAATGTTTTCAATATCAGTGTGTCCATTGTTAAAAGTGCAAGTCTATTTTTTTATGGCAGCTAAACAATAAAATGGAAAGGAAATTTTTTTTTTTTTGTATTATTTTAGATCATTTATCAATGTGATCCGATGTAAGACTACTCAGATGGCACATCGTAACTTGTATTTTATTTTTACATTTTTAGTTAACTGTGTGGAATATCGCAATATTTATCGTATCGTGATGTATCGTGATGTAATCGTATCGTGATCCATGTATCGTGATGCGTATCCTATCGTGAAGTCCTTGCCAATACCCACCCCTAACGTTCAGACTGTCAATCCAAATCTGATTATTTGTGTATCTGATTGGAATCTGATCTAAAGTTATTGACGCATGCGTATGCAACTGTTTAATGCAACTGTTCAGATCCGATTTGTGTGTCCATGCCAATCTTACGTTTTCCAGAATATCTGCATTGGTTTCAATGCCAATGGCATTGCGATAGTATGCAAAAAACAACAACATGGAGGGGTTTGCAATAGAGATGTTGTCTTATTTACATCATAACAATGTGTCTCTGTTACATATACAAAATATATTGTCATTTTCTGCTCATCTGGCACTTTGCAAAAACACACCCTTGTTTCAGCAGCGACTTTCAACATGTTCCCTATAACAATGTTTAAATGTAAATGTAAGTCTTGTGTAGTAGCGTACCCAGTTCGCAACTTGACTGTGTTGCATCTTTTTTGTACATAGTGCGTTACAGTGCACGCTTCTACTGTTCAACGTGACTTATTCATGTTTCTTTTAATTATTATTACAAATTTTATGACATAAACAGAAACCCGGCTCGGATGGCCCTTCTATGCAATCGTGCCGTTGTGATTTAATGTGCTGATGAGTAGCGTGATTTTCCCACCGTGTCCGAGATTAAAATCTGTGCGACACACTTTGCAAAAGGCTTTGTTGTTATGGCTTCAAGAAATTAAATGAAATTCTTCCGTCCAGCTGTTGTTAAATTTATATTCAACTAAATAAGTAGTTGTTAAATAAGTTATTCAACTAATACTCATTTTCATGGTATCCCACAGGCAAAATAAAAAATAAAAAAAATGTGGCAGCAACTAAAAATGAACAATAAATTCATAATTCAATCAGTTAAAGGTGGGTTATGTGATTCTCTTTTTTGTCCATTTTTTCAAAATAACTTGAAATCCTATTCCTAACCCACTTACAGCCACTGAGTTAGAAGCACTGAAATGAAAATTAAGCAATTTAATCATCTATGGAACGGGCAGGTTCGAAAAACTC
Source organism: Gila orcuttii (assembly GCA_026230005.1). NCBI lineage: Eukaryota > Metazoa > Chordata > Actinopteri > Cypriniformes > Leuciscidae > Gila > Gila orcuttii. The sequence continues at coordinate 1,920,205 of JAPDVR010000009.1, read as the reverse complement.
CAGCCAATCATTTCCAAGACCACCTGGAATCATTGGACAGTAAGTTTGTCAATCAAACGGTCGCACCACACCCCCCTCCCCCCAGCGCGCGTGACCCCCTTCGTGCGCAAACTCAAAGCTCGTGACGCATGCGCATCTCGTCAGTAAAGCCGGTTCCATGATTAGTAGTAAATCGTCATTACAATCTCTCGCGCATCTGAGTTTTCGCTCGTGCATGATTGCGCGTCCATGTTCTTCGAATGGGTGGAGTCAGAGCCAGCGTTGGAGGAAAGAAGGTAGGACCATTTGAATTGTGTATTTTCAAAATCTGCCGGTCGTTTTCCAAATCACATACCCCACCATTAAATACCCCCTTTAACTGACTTCTCAACCAAATGGTTGAGCACATTTTGAGTCACTCTATTTTATTGAGAGGAGTACCTAACTTAACTCAAACTGATTGAGCCATTTCTACCATCTGGTTGAGGTGTGTTATGCCAAAAAAATCCACTAGATGTCACAGTGTCAATCAACAGCACTTGTCACAACACTTCTTCTAACATGGATGTCAGAAACAAATAAATCATCCCAGCCATGTGAACTGTTTTTGGTGAAATTTTGCAAGCTAAGCATATATTTTTTTTACATATTACACTATAAGAGCCCTAACTTTACATAATTATGTTACTTGGTGCCATTAAAAAACTTAAGTATGTTTTTAATAATTTTTCAAAAACATGCTCAACCAAACGGTTGATTTGGCACATAACGGTTAACTGTCACACCCCTTTTTGAGAATGGACATTACAATGCACTATTAAAGGGGACCTATTATGCCCCTTTTCACAAGATGTAAAATAAGTCTCTGATGTCCCCAGAGTGTGTATGTGAAGTTTTAGCTCAAAATACCCAACAGATCATTTTTTACAGCATGTTTAAATTGTCACTTTTTGAGGCTCAGAAAAACGCACCGTTTTAGTGTGTATCCCTTTAAATGCAAATGAGCAGCTGCTGCCGGCCCAGAGGGCGGAGCCTCACGAGCTTGCGCTCAGTCAGGACAATCTCATCTCACGGAATGATAAACAAACTCTCAGTAGCCGTGTTCATATCGACCCGGAGTCGGACAATAATGCCCACAGAGCCAGATAATATATGCTGTATCGAGATAGAACAGGTATAGTCTAGTTTAATTACGGTTATAACTTGTTTTTCCATCTTTCTTTTATCCAATATTAGTACAAGCCTGTTTCACAGTGTGTCAATTTCACTCTAGAAAATCACTGTAAGAGCTGAATAAACACTGTATAAGAACACTCTCTCCCTTTCATTATCATCAACATACATAGCGAAGTAAAAAAAAACACTCGTTACAACTAACAGTAAACAATACACACCTTTTCAGGGGGTGCTTAATAAACTGGTAAACTGTATATCCGTAAAATAACTATGAACTTAATAAAGTGCGCGCTCTTTATAAAAGGAGTGGGTGGATTTTTATCACTGCAGTGTGGTTGTGTACACTCACTGCCATCACACATTTATGTCCAAACACCATGCAAAAGTGAATTTTGCATAATAGGTCCCCTTTAAAACTTGGTTGTAATTCAAGAATGCTTTGGAATATATACCTAAGTTTGGTCTTGTTTTAAAGAAAACACTCAGCAGATTATTGCTGAAGTAAAAGCACTTCAAAAAATAAAAGTATGAAAAAGTTATGGAAGTTTTAAATTTACATTAAATCAAATATACTGTACTTAATATTTTTTCTTTTATATAAAATATATATTTTACAAAATATTTTTTACTATAAAATCAAAGCCATATATCTAACCAAGTTGTGTTCCAAATTTGAAGTTGATATCACAAAAATTGAAGTTCCCATGAGATTTTGTTTAGGCGTAAAGTTAATACCAAAAATGACATAAATTCCATTGAATTTAATTGTATGCATTATGCTGTAACAAATTAATAATTTCTGTCCAAATATCACTTCTGTCACAAAATATGGAACCTTGAGACTCAGACCTTTCTGACAATGTGTTTTGTCAAGATTAGAAAAGGTTTTGATCATAAATTATGATGGGCAATGAAAAAGTATGGCAAAGTATGTGTATTAATTCCCGTACCATTTTTTACCATTAAGTGACATCTCAACCATTTGGTAGAGGCCGATATTTTAAAAATTATGGGATGTTTTGAAAAAAAAATACATTGAGTGTGGTTACTAGCGACATAAGGAGATAAGAAATGCAAACAAAAAATTTCCATCACTTTTTTCTTGGTGCGGACCTTAAAGGGTTTTAAGCATAAAAGGTTCATGTCTGTAGGCTACATGACTTTACAAACATTTGACATATTAAATAAATATAATTCAGTGTCTATTTCAATGTGCAGCAGCTGTTTCCACAGAGTATAATGCTCTTTTCACATAATTAAATGTTCTCTAATCCAACCTGTTACCTTTTTTTTAATTAGGCTAATGAAATGAACATTTGACTTCTACTGGGCCAACAGCAAGAAGGCAAAGGCTGGACCTGCACCATCACTGATAGATGAAGAGGAGATACACAATACTGGAAGAATATTAAAATCCAACAGGAAAAAGAATAACTGTTGCTTTTGTATTTGTAGGAAATAAAGATGACCAAATAAATTGTGAATAATTTGTGTGTATTTAACAGCTGTGGTGGTTACGGCATATATCTCAGACTGTCCTTCTATTCCATACAGTAATCTCTTTCATTTTCGGAAGGTGCGATGATGGGAATATGCATGTCATCAATGCATCAAACCACATTGGAAATCCTAAAGGAAAATCAAATTATTAGGTTACTTTCAGAGGTCACAGCAAGATGTTATCAAATGAACGTCACTTATCAGATCAGCCTCATTTAAACTGATTTCTCCACCACTGTCCTGCAATCCTGTGAAACTTCTCTTTGATGGATCTCATGGGTTTGTGTGCAGGAAACAACACAAAAACTCTCAGAAAGAGTGTGAGAGCGAGGCACATTTTCCTTCCCGCTCTGATACAGCAGCTTTACTAATGTGCTCTCTCCGATGATATATAGAAAAATGTGCAATGAATGAATGTACTGCACTGCAAAAATGCTTTTCTTACTTAGAATTTTTGTCTTGTTGTTTCCAGTCAAAATATCTAAAGATTATTAAATCAAAATGCATTTACTAAAAGAAAACTCTTGGTTTATATAAAAAAAAACCTGCTCCCGACCAGGTTATGTTCACAGAGTAAGTTACCATGGTAACTGACTCTGAGTATAAGTTACCTCTCTTTCAGAAACAGGCTTGACTTACTCTGCTTTCTCGGGTTTGACATACCTCCCATTCTGAGACTGAAAACCCAGAGTTTGCCTTATTTCAGGGTTAACATACTCAGAGTTTTCACTTAACCTCCTTTCTGAAACAGGCCCCAGGACACAGTGCATACTGGCATTATAATGTGGCGCATGTGAAGAGCAATTAAAGACACTCACCATTTCTCCAGTGTAATTACTCCACACTGAGTCCAGAGCACAACTGTACAGCACAAACGATTTGCTAAAATATCCTGCAGTTTCCACATTTTTCCAGTGTTGAGAAACAGGAAGTATAATGTCCCCCTGGTGACCGACATTTAAACTGCCTCCTCTCAAAATTATGAATTCACAATGAGCACATATATTACTCACTGTAAGTATTATAGTATGAGAATGGTGTGATGTCACTGTGATCATCGCATGATCTCACGTGTTGACTGGGAAGCAATGTCAGGAAAATACATACAAACCAAGGGTCTCAAGAAGTTTTCTGAATTTTTTTAAAACCTCTTTTTTAAATAATACATTGTTCATTTGCAATTTGCAAATACAAAGGCCAGTTTGAGAGAAACTTCAGAGTAGTTTTCTTGTACCATGGGTCTAACAAAAGGATGTGCTGTTTCCAAAGAGTGTGGGAAACTCAGAAGCGAAGACCAGGAGACTTGGTTGTATCTTCAGCAGGATTCTTTATTGAGAACACAAGCTGTCGGTGGCTGCAGTCATCAAGTCTAACTAAGGCAGTCTACATTGTAGTTTATATAGATTTTAGTGAGATTTTAGTGGGCAGTGCTTAGATATGGAGACAAAGCACCAGGATGACGACCTTAAACAAAGCAAGTATCCAGGTATAGGAACCCGCCCTAGACTCTAGAGTGTTAACAATCCTAATCCAATCGGCATAACTATTATGGCACCCCTTGTCCGCTCCAGGTCAATAAACACAAACAGCCGTCTTGTCCGCCCTCACAGTCCCCGTGGACGAGGCAATGCTCCATAGTACGTCTGATGTTTGGAAGGGCGACTTTCCTACTAATCATGGTGATCGGCCTCCAGTTGCCAACCTCCATCACCGCTCCTGGGTCAGATGTCTTGGGAATTAGCACTGTACGACTTTTCTTCAGGCTTGTCGGTATGACACCTGTGAACCACCACATGCTCACACCTAGGGTCCCAATTGAGAATATCCTGCTTCCCAATCCCATTTGGGCCTGGTGCGGATGCGTTCAAAACTAGTTGGAGACATTGTCGGATCTCGCCTTGAGAGATACACCCCACTAGGTGAGTGTTCTCGAATCGAACCAAATCGACCTAGCCCGCCAAAGGGAGCAGGGGACTCCCACTTAGCCTAGAACGTGCTGTAAATCGTTCCCCGAGATATCGGACATCGCACTACTGTTCCTCCATCCGATATTGTTTTTGCAAGGCGGGCCCGGTCCTTTTTGAATAGGAATTGGCAGGTGTGGAATGCGCAACGTTTGATGAGCAGTTTTTGTCGGCGCAGCCTACCATTCCATGGCGCTGTTATTGCCCTTCGACGCCTTCGTGTGGGATTTACTCTCCCTCCTGGGACGCATCCCTGGAGAATCCTATGCGTTGCCACCTCAACCAGCTCAGGTAACTGGTTGTTGCCTTCCAACCAGGCTGCCAGGACGTGGATGTTATCCGTGCCATCGCCCTCCACTTCGCTCACCATTTTGCGGGCCATCTCCTGGAAAAGGTGCAGAAGAGTTGGGTTTATTCGGAGGGACCGACGAACTTGCAACGGGCTCAGACGGTACTCCACTGATCCTTGCAGGTCTTCCATATACTGGCCCGTCCGAGGCCCCTTCCTCTGAGACCATCGGGGCAGTTTGAGCTCCTGCCTCCTCTACCGTCTGCTGTGAAGCAGAACCATCCCTCATCTTGCGCTCTTTGATCCTTTTCCTATTGCGAATATCCGGGTGGATGTGCAGTTCATGTATACTCCGCGCTTTCACCGTTGTAAAGGTTGCCGTACATCCCTCACACCTTATCGGTCTTTTACGCGGTGTGTTTTTCAGTCCTTGGCCTTCTGCATTTAGGGATGTGACAGGCAATGGACCGCCCTAAGTGAGAGGTTTTTCCACATGAGCTACAACTGTATCTAACAGGCACATTTGCATGACGGGTTAAATAAAAATAAATGCTACAAATAAGAATATATCATAGCTTTCGGGTGGACACCTCTCAACATTTCGTCATTTTTGTTTTATCTTTTTTTATGAATGCTATTGGTCATCCCTTACTTCTTTGTATTATTATAATGACACATGCAAGTGTCTGACCATATATAAATCCACAATAACAACTTTGAACACTGAGTTTAATAATGAAAAAAATATGAGGTTTTCACCTGAAAGCGGCGATATGTTGTTTTATAATCACCAGCATCATAGCTACCTATACCTTATTATGTCCCTGACTCAAGTTTAACATTAAATGTGAGTGCTACTTTTAATATTATATCCAGTTTTAATATGCCATTTGAAGCAATACATGTTCGTGCAATTTTGTTATATTTTAGTGCTTAGTGGTGTCCTGTGGGATTGTTTACTTATCAAAACTGTGCTGTGGCAAAAAAACGAGGTTGGGAAACACCGGTCCAAATGCAGGTTTCTGTGTTAACGTGAAATATTTTATTTTACTAAGGCTGAGTAATACTGGTAAATAATTTGGTCAATGTTGATTTACATATCAGCATTTCCAAAAATTTCCCTCAAGGTCCAACACTGGACATGTGTGAACTCTCTGTATGTTTCCTTTTTCAATTGCAATGTGAAACACTTGCATGTAAGATTAATGTGTTAGGGGTTAGAAGGTTGAATGCATTTGTGATTTTATGTGTTATTATTATTATTTTTTATTTATTTATTTTTTATTATCAACAAAAAGTTTGTACAATCACTTGTGTATACACTGACATACAACTAAGAGATAACAAAGACTTTCACACTAGGGGGCTATTGCTAATTTATATTAAGATATTAAAACAATTACAAATTTCAACGTTTTAATTGCTTTTTGCTTCATAGAAAATCGGAGTGAATCAATATAAAGCTCAATTGCTTTCCTGAATGAAGTAAAATACGTTTTTTTACAAGATAATTTACATTTATGAACATAAAATTTTGCCATTAAAAGAATAAAATTAATTATATAAATCTGACTATGCTTGATTATACTGTTCTCCCAAATACCAAATAAAATATGTTTCCAAAACAACATAAATCGGTCATCAATGTTTCTTGTGATAAAATCACAGACATTTTACCAAAATGGTCTTACAAATGGGCAATGCCAAAATAAATGAACCACAGTTTCAGGGCAACTGTCACAAAAGGTGCAATTAACATCAATATCACTTTTAAATTTTTTAAAGTAATGTTTTACAGGGTATATTCTATGTATCAATTTGAATGATACCTCCTTAAGTTTGTTTGTAATTAAATATTGATTAGGTATAAGCCAAACCTTTTCCCACACAATATCTTCTGTAAAACGATTCCAATATGAGTAAATATAAGGCAAAGACACATAATTTCTTTGAAATAACTCTCTTATAGATCTGTTCTTTGCGTTAAGGGAAAAACAGATATTACCTACATAAGTACTTACTATAGTAGGTGGGGACATTTTTTGATGTCTAAACAGCATACAGATTTCAGGAGAAATTGCTCCAAAAACTTTTGCATATTCCCCTGGTGTTACAGGAATCTTATAATGCGCCAAAAACTCATTGTAAGTGAAAAGAAAACCCTTTGAATTAAATAACTGATCCACCAATATGATGCCATTATCAAACCAATGTTTCAAAAACAACGATTTGCGCTTATATAATATATCCCTATTGTTCCATATATAATACTTGTCACGGTGTGGGTTTTGGATTTTGTTCCTTGTTGTTGTCTGTCATGTGTTTCCCTGTCTTTTCATGTTCAGCTGTTCCCCGTTAGGTTTATTAGTCTCCCCAGGTGTCTCTTATTAACCACGCCCCCTTGTTATCTTGTTTAGCTTGTTTGTCTGTGTATTTAAACCCCTGTGTTTCAGTTGTTTGCTGTCGGTTGTTGTTTAATGTTGCTTGCAGTCCGAGTTCTGAGTACCTTGTTCTGAGTTTACCCTGGATTACCTGTTTGTTGAACTGGCAAACGTAACGTCTATGGATTCTCAGTGCCTCATGATATTTTATAGAGGGGGACTATCTGAGCCACTCAGTTATTTCATGCCCTTGCATGATCCTCATGGAACTTTAGAGCAGTATCTTAACCTGGCCCTTGTGTTGAGCGGCTCAACTTTTACTGTGGGTTTGGTGGAGGAGGAGCTCCAGCCAGAGACCGTCCAGCCAGAGACCGTCCAGCCAGAGACCGTCCAGCCAGAGCTTCACGTCAGCCACGTCCAGCCAGAGCTTCACGTCAGCCACGTCCAGCCAGAGCTTCACGTCAGCCACGTCCAGCCAGAGCTTCACGTCAGCCACGTCCAGCCAGAGCTTCACGTCAGCCATGTCCAGCCAGAGCTTCACGTCACCCTCGTCCAGCCAGAGCTTCATGTCAGCCACGTCCAGCCAGAGCTTCACGTCCAGCCACGTCCAGCCAGAGCTTCACGTCAGCCACGTCCAGCCAGAGCCAGTCTTCGAGCAAGAGCCAGAGCCAGTCTTCGAGCAAGAGCCAGAGCCAGAGCCAGTCTTCGAGCAAGAGCAAGAGCCAGAGCCAGTCTTCGAGCAAGAGCCAGAGCCAGAGCCAGTCTTCGAGCAAGAGCCAGTCTTCGAGCAAGAGCCAGAGCCAGAGCCAGTCTTCGAGCAAGAGCCTGAGCCCGTCGCCTGTTCGCCAGAACTGGAGCCAATCACCTGCCCGCCAGAGACTGAACAGGCCGCACTTGAGTCTGCTCTGGAAGACACAGCGCTCATTGTGGTGTCCATGGCTGTTTTGTGTGTGTGGGCAGCAAACACATCAGCGACAGCCCATGAACCCAGCCCAGAGTTACCTTAGCCGCTGGTCCCGTCCAGCCCAGAGTTTCCTTCGCCGCTGGTCCCGTCCAGCCCAGAGTTTCCGTCACCACTGGTCCTGCCCAGCACAAAGCCCTCTTCCCTGCTGATCATGCCCAGCCCAGAGCCCGTTGATCCTGCGCCAGAGCCCGCTGAACTAGAGACTGTCCACGTCACTTCTGCCCAGTCAGAGACTGTTCACGTCACTTCTGCTGATCCAAAGTCGGTTCACGTCACTTCCTCCGAGCCAGTGTCTACGGACAAGATGGCCGAGCCAGAGACCATTCACGTCACTTCCTCCGAGCCAGTGTCTACGGACAAGATGGCCGCCTTCGAGCCAGTGTCTACGGACAAGATGGCCGATCCAGAGTCTGTTCACGTCACTTCCTCCGAGCCAGTGTCTACGGACAAGATAGCCGCCTCCGAGCCAGTGTCTACGGACAAGATAGCCGCCTCCGAGCCAGTGTCTACGGATAAGATGGCCGCCTCCGAGCCAGTGTCTACGGACAAGATGGCCGCCTCCGAGCCAGTGTCTAAGGACAAGATGGCCGCCTCCGAGCCAGTGTCTACGGACAAGATGGCCGCCTCCGAGCCAGTGTCTACGGACAAGATGGCCGCCTCCGAGCCAGTGTCTACGGACAAGATGGCCGCCTCCGAGCCAGTGTCCACGGACAAGATGGCCGCCTCCGAGCCAGTGTCCACGGACAAGATGGCCGCCTACGAGCCAGTGTCCACGGACAAGATGGCCGCCTACGAGCCAGTGTCTACGGACAAGATGGCCGCCTACGAGCCAGTGTCTACGGACAAGATGGCCGTCTCCGAGCCAGAGTCTGTTCCTGTTCCCGAGCCAGAGTCTGTTCCCGAGCCAGAGTCTGTTCCCGAGCCAGAGTCTGTTCCCGAGCCAGAGTCTGTTCCCGAGCCAGAGTCTGTTCCCGAGCCAGAGTCTGTTCCCGAGCCAGAGTCTGTTCCCGAGCCAGAGTCTGTTCCCGAGCCAGAGTCTGTTCCCGAGCCAGAGTCTGTTCCCGAGCCAGAGTCTGTTCCCGAGCCAGAGTCTGTTCCCGAGCCAGAGTCTGTTCCCGAGCCAGAGTCTGTTCCCGAGCCAGAGTCTGTTCCCGAGCCAGAGTCTGTTCCCGAGCCAGAGTCTGTTCCCGAGCCAGAGTCTGTTCCCGAGCCAGAGTCTGTTCCCGAGCCAGAGTCTGTTCCCGAGCCAGAGTCTGTTCCCGAGCCAGAGTCTGTTCCCGAGCCAGAGTCTGTTCCCGAGCCAGAGTCTGTTCCCGAGCCAGAGTCTGTTCCCGAGCCAGAGTCTGTTCCCGAGCCAGAGTCTGTTCCCGAGCCAGAGTCTGTTCCCGAGCCAGAGTCTGTTCCCGAGCCAGAGTCTGTTCCCGAGCCAGAGTCTGTTCCCGAGCCAGAGTCTGTTCCCGAGCCAGAGTCTGTTCCCGAGCCAGAGTCTGTTCCCGAGCCAGAGTCTGTTCCCGAGCCAGAGTCTGTTCCCGAGCCAGAGTCTGTTCCCGAGCCAGAGTCTGTTCCCGAGCCAGAGTCTGTTCCCGAGCCAGAGTCTGTTCCCGAGCCAGAGTCTGTTCCCGAGCCAGAGTCTGTTCCCGAGCCAGAGTCTGTTCCCGTTCCCGAGCCAGAGTCTGTTCCCGTTCCCGAGCCAGCGTCTGTTCCCGTTCCCGAGCCAGCGTCTGTTCCCGTTCCCGAGCCCGAGTCGTCTGTGTTGTCTGTTCCCGAGCCAGTGAGTGTGTCTGCTGTTCCCGAGCCAGTCTGTGTGTCTGCTGTTCCCGAGCCAGTCTGTGTGTCTGCTGTTCCCGAGCCAGTCTGTGTGTCTGCTGGGGCGGGGCTATGTCACGGTGTGGGTTTTGGATTTTGTTCCTTGTTGTTGTCTGTCATGTGTTTCCCTGTCTTTTCATGTTCAGCTGTTCCCCGTTAGGTTTATTAGTCTCCCCAGGTGTCTCTTATTAACCACGCTCCCTTGTTATCTTGTTTAGCTTGTTTGTCTGTGTATTTAAACCCCTGTGTTTCAGTTGTTTGCTGTCGGTTGTTATTTAATGTTGTTTGCAGTACCTTGTTCTGAGTTTACCCTGGATTACCTGTTTGTTGGATTATTAAAGTGCTTGCATTTGGATTCACTCTCTGGTTCATTCCTGCCTACATCGTAACAATACTTATGTGGTGAAAAATTATGCTTGAAAATCAATGACCATGATAAAAAGGCCTGGCGCTGAAATTCCGAAAGTTTCACTGGTACTTTATCAATATTATAATTACAACTAAGAAGAAAATGTATATTACCAAGGTTAGAAAGAATATGGGAGGGTATAAAGTTCCAGATTGAATAAGGATTTCTGACAATCTGACAAAGCCAATTAACTTTAAATGTATTATTTAACATTTCAAAATCCAAAACATTTAGGCAACCATTTTCATATGAATTAGTTACAACTGTTTTCTTTATGTAATATATTTTGTTTTTCCAGATAAAGTCAAACAGTATTTTATCTATTTCTGTGCATATTTTTTTATTAAGATGCAAAGCCATTGCTGCATAAGTTAGTCTAGAAATTCCCTCTGCATTTGTAAGTAAAACTCTGCCCCTTAAAGAAAGATCTCTCATAAGGCAGTGATTTAATTACCTTTTAGTTTTTTCAACAATAGGATTAAAATTTAATAAACACCTTCTGTGCTGATCTTTAGTAATGTTTATTCCCAAATACTGAACCTCAGATTTTAAGGGAATACCATTATAAGATGCATCAGAATATTCCTTGATGGCCATAAGCTCACATTTAGCCAAATTTAAGTAAACACCAGATGCCCTTGAAAATTCACAGATTAATTCAGTAGCCACTGAGATCTGGTCTTCGTTTTGAATGAAGAGCGTAGTGTCATCTGCTAATTGGGTTATTTTGATCTGTCTATCAAAGATAATGATGCCTTTCATTGGACTTGATTTAATATGAGAAGAGAGAAGTTGACTCACTAATAGAAAGAGGTATGGAGAGACAGGGCACCCTTGCCTAATTCCTCTAGTAATATCGAATCTAGGGGAAGTACCATGGGTTATTGGCTTAAGCCATGTGGAGTTGCTCGGTCGACAGGGGGGTTGGGGTGGGTGGCACGCAAGGTCTCGCGCTCTCTACCTCTCTGCCGTGCGCGCTGTTTGAACATACTTATTTATCGTAGTGTATAAAGTGTATACATTTCCCGGGACAGGTTGTTAGATAAAATATCTACATCGATCTCATCTTTGTCAAGACTTTTAGAAACTAACCAATAGTCTATTCTGGACCGATTTGAACCTGATTTGTTACTCCATGTAAAGACTATATTATTAGGGCATTTAGATCTCCAAATATCTATTAGATTAAATGTATCCATGAAGTTTTTGAGATTAGTATTTGTAGATTTTGAACGTCCTGATGGGCATTTATCAACAGTATAATCCTGCACAATGTTAAAATCCCCTCCAATTATAATATAAGCATTTGGATATTTGTCTAACCAACTTTTAAATTCTCTATGATTCCTAAAAGATTGTCATTTTCTGACTTCCTATTGTACCCATAGATATTAGCTGTAATAATATACACATCATTACAATTAAGTAGCAAACAAACAAAGTAACCTTCTGAATCACATAATGACTGCACAACTTCACAATTAAATCTATTCTTAAGTGTTATTACACCTGTAGAATGTTCAGAACCATGGGAAAACCATATTGAAGACCCCCATTGACCATTCCAAAATTTAACATCATCATTAACCGAATGAGCTTCTTGTATATAACAGAAATCAGCTCTGTATTGTCTAGCAAATAAAATTAATGCTTTTCTTTTAATATTATTACGCAACCCCTTAGCGTTAAAAGATATAAGAGATAAATCCAACAGGTTTAACAGAACAAGTTGAACATACAAAATATAATAAATGTGTCACGGCAAGCACACGAACAGGTAAGATCCAATAGCTTTATTTGGGTAATCCGTAAATCATAATCCAGAAACAGGCAAAAGGTCGATATCCATGTAAGCAGTCCAAAACACGAACGAACGAACAAACAAACAAACAAAGCAAAGAAAACTCAAAGCAAAGAGTCCTAAGGACTCCGTAACTAACACTAAACAGGCAGGGAATATATAACACAGAACTAACAATGATAATGGGGAACAGCCGAGTGCAATGATGACGGGGAACAGCTGAGTGCAATGATACAGTGATGGATACAGACAAGGATTGTGGGGAATGTAGTTCATAATGTGGATGACACCGTGTGGAAGAGGACCTCTAGTGGACACCCGGAGACACAAACCCAACTCTGTGACAAAATGAAATCTTTAGAAGAATATAAGGAAATGAAAATCAAGATCAGCACCCATTAAAACAATTAAACTACTTGACCATTAGCTTTCCATTAGGAAATTTCTTCACTTTCAAATTGAAAGCATAACAAATAACCTAATCAACAACATAGGAATGTTTTTTGCTTGCCACTTTTTCCTAAAACTCAGAACAACAAACCTTGCGTCTCAGATGGATTGTGTCACGAATCACACACAGAAGAGAGAGATCCAATAGCAGTTATTTATTAAAGGGTAATCCGTACTCACAACAGTCCAGGCAAATGGTCAAAATCCGATAAGTCAATCCAAGCACATAAAACATGAACAAGAACAGGCAGCATACAGGAACAGAAGTGTGCGGACATTAAACAAGGACTCCGTAACAAACACTAACACAGACAGGGAATATATACACACAGAACTAACAAGGTGATGGGAAACAGCTGAGTGTAATAATCAGATAAGTGACAGAACAGAATGCTGGGAATTATAGTCTAATGTGAACGACACCGTGAGAACGAGGACCTCTAGTGATAACCCAGGGAAACACAACCAGACACTGTGACAGAACCTCCCCTCTACGGAGCGGCTACCAGACGCTCCATGACAGTACACAAGACAACACAAGAGTCCAAGAGGAAGGTGGAATGTGGGAAATCCAAGGGAGGGATGGGAGGGCCAGGACCATGAAGGGGAACAAGAACAGGGGGTGATGGCTCAGCCGGCGACCAGGGCGAGACAGACAGTCTATCAGGCGGCCAGGGCGGAGACGACCCCTCGGGCGGCCAGGGCGGAGCAGGCTGTGCATACGACCAGAGTGAAGACGACAGTCCATCGGGCGGCCACGGTGGTGAAGACCCCTTGGGCGGCCATGGCGGTGAAGACCCTTCGGGTGGCCAGGGCGGTGATGACCAGGGCGAAGACGACCACTCGGGCGACCACGGCACAGGAACAGAACCCGGCTCAGGAACAGCAACAGACCCCTCGGGCGGCCAGGGCGGTGAAGACCCCTTGGGCGGCCAGGGCGGTGAAGACCCCTCGGGCGGCCAGGGCGGTGACGACCAGGGCGAAGACGACCACTCGGGCGACCACATCACAGGAACAGAACCCGACTCAGGAACAGCAACAGGCGCCTCGGGCGGCCAGGGCAGTGAAGACCCCTCGGGCGGCCAGGGCGGTGAAGACCCCTCGGGCGGCCACGGCTCAGGAACAGACACCGGCTCAGGAACAGACACCGGCTCAGGAACAGACAACGGCTCAGGAACAGACACCAGAACAGTAACAGCCACAAGGACAGACACAAACACAGAAACAAACATTGGCTCAGGAATAGCCGACACTGGCTCCGGCTAGGGAACAGCAGACACTGGCTCCGGCTCGGGAACAGCAGACACTGGCTCCGGCTCGGGAACAGCAGACACTGGCTCCGGCTCAGGAACAGCAGACACTGGCTCCGGCTCGGGAACAGCAGACACTGGCTCCGGCTCGGGAACAGACACTGGAACTGGCTCCGGCTCGGGAACAGACACTGGAACTGGCTCCGGCTCGGGAACAGACACTGGAACTGGCTCCGGCTCGGGAACAGACACTGGAACTGGCTCCGGAACAGACACTGGCACTGGCTCCGGAACGGACACTGGAACTGGCTCCGGAACAGACACTGGAACTGGCTCCGGAACAGACACTGGCTCCGGCTCCGGCTCAGGGACAACTACGGGCACGACAGTTTCGAAAGGCATCTCAAGGATTCTGGCCAGACGCTCGAAGTAGACCGACAACGTCCCAGAGGCCCCGAGAATGGGTCTCAGGAGCACTGGCTCCAGCTCGGGAACAGACGCTGGCTCCGGCTCAGGAACAGACTCCGGCCCTGGCCTATGGAGTGGAGATGGCAGGGTGAGCAGCCCAGGCGGAACCGGCAGGGCGAGTCGCTCGGGCGGGGCCCGGAGGGCAAGCAGTTCAGGCGGGTCTGGCAAGGCGAGCAGCTTGGGTGGAACTGGCAGAGCGGGTTGCTCGGGGACGGTCTCCGGGACGTGAACAGTCTCTGGATCGGCCGACGTGACGTGAACACTCTGGATCGGCAGACGTGTTTCCTCCGCCTCCTCCACCTACGATGGCAAGACGGTGGCATCGATCCCACCACCTCGGGGGAAGCTTCAATCTCCGGCAATGGTCTTGCGGTCATCTTGTCCTGAGACACAGATGTGACTGGTGTATCCCACTGACTCCGATGATGAAGGTAACTGGTGAATCCCCAAAAGTCTAAGATCTCCAGCCCCTTCCTCTCCCACCCAGGCAATGGGTCATTAAGACATTATTAAACAATTAAGACATTATTAAGACAGGTATTAAACAAATTCTTCAATGTACCCTCATTATAGCCCATACCTCTCGAGAGAGTCCAAAAGGCCTGCACCAGGCAACCCACCGGCCGGCCCTGCTGGCGTAGCTCTCTCAACATTTGGACTCGTCCCCTCCTCTCCTTCTCCGTCTTAGGGGGAAGGATACGAACCTCCATAACGCTGGATCTCTATTTGTGACTGAGTCCTTCTGTCACGAATCACACACAGAAGAGAGAGATCCAATAGCAGTTATTTATTAAAGGGTAATCCGTACTCACAACAGTCCAGGCAAATGGTCAAAATCCGATAAGTCAATCCAAGAACATAAAACATGAACAAGAACAGGCAGCATACAGGAACAGAAGTGTGCGGACATTAAACAAGGACTCCGTAACAAACACTAACACAGACAGGGAATATATACACACAGAACTAACAAGGTGATGGGAAACAGCTGAGTGCAATAATCAGATAAGTGACAGAACAGAATGCTGGGAATTGTAGTCTAATGTGAATGACACCGTGAGAACGAGGACCTCTAGTGATAACCCAGGGAAACACAACCAGACACTCTGACAGATTGTAATATAACGTTTGTCTATTGCTTATGTTATTTCCACGCCATCAACAAAACCTCGACCTCCAACGAAGTATGCCGATTTGCCCTCCTCTCTTGCCTTTTTAATCATTGGCCACAGTTTCTGCCTTGATTCCCTATCCTCCTTCGTTAAATCTTCAGTTAAGTGCAAACCATGATTCTGAAGGAATGGGTTGTTTTTTGCAGCTTTCCACACTGCTTCCCTGTATCTCCTCACAGTGAAGCGAATGATGACAGCTCTTGGCCTCGGTTCGTTCGGACGCTTGGAACCCACGTGGTGCGCGATATCTATCGCCGCTGGCAGCTGATCCCT
This sequence comes from Gila orcuttii, assembly GCA_026230005.1. NCBI lineage: Eukaryota > Metazoa > Chordata > Actinopteri > Cypriniformes > Leuciscidae > Gila > Gila orcuttii. Next base: position 1,904,323 of record JAPDVR010000009.1, on the reverse strand, counting down.
ATCTTGTGGTAACACTTCTTGACAGATGGGAATCACTTCCTTGCGAATATTTTCCTTCACTGCTTCTGGGATGCCGTGTAATTTTATGTTCCATCTTCAGCCGTAATGCTCCAGATCGGTCACACGATTAATGCAAGTCAGGGTAGATTGTTCACTCTTCTCCACACGTCTTTCAATACCACACATCTTTTCTTTTAAATCCTTGATTTCTGTGCGTGTAGCTTTGACCATCTCTTCTAGAGCATCGCTTCTGGTGTTAATGAGATTAGCCAGTTTAGCAACGATCTCGTCAGACTTCAAGTTGTCCGTACAGGTTTGGGAGAACGTAGGTTTTTTGGCTAATGGAGGTTTACTGGGTGTTATGAGAAGTGGAGGAAATTCTTCTCTGTTGTTCAGGTCGTGAATTATTCCATCTTCGTAATTGTGATCGGTGATAACCTCCATGCCATCAATGTTTGCTGCTTTGCTAACATTGATGGAAAAAACCTAAAACAGCATTTGGGCGTTTCTGTGCAGATTTGGGCATTTTACATTAACAATATAAAGAAAAAAAGAAAAAAAACTGTCAAAATGATGTGCAGTTTTTCTCAACTCGAAAGATCTTTCCAAAATTCGAGTCTATCCTTCCTAACTAAAGTTGGTGCTGAGAGCTCGAAAATTCAGTCCATTCACACCGCCATCTTGGTCGGCCCCCTGAAAATTTTAATTCCCTCCATGTTCAACATGTGCTCTGATGTCACTGAACATTTCCATAGAAACCCATGTGTTATTATTGAAGCTTTAAGAAATGATGACAAAATGATGATACTCTTGTGGTTGTTCACGTTGGCCTTGTTTTCAATACTAATTACTTGCTCATGCTAGAATTGCCAGAGGAAGATGAATGATAACACGACTTGAAACTGCTATATCAAGCAGAGTCTTCTGTTGGTCACATCTGTAGCTCTGCTGCTGTCTTTCTTGCCACATTAGCCATTATTTCACTTTGTGCACTACATTAAAAACACAGTAAAGAGTTTACAGAAAATTCATATCGTCACTCTGTCATGTGGACAAATCACTGAATTTATAAGTAAGTGAAAGTTTAAGATATCAGATATCAAAAGTTCTATTCAGCTCTACAGAGAGAAGGCTCTGCTCACTATAGCAGTTTCAAGTCGTATTATCATCTTCCTCTGGCAATACTAGCATGAGTAAGTAATTAGTATTGAAGCTTATCCAGTGGATGGTTCTACAAAATGTTTACTGACACACAAACACAGAGACTGCACATGCCACCGCAAAATACATTCTGTGAACCTTTTGACTTTTACTTCTTTGAGAAGCTTCAATGGTCAAATGTCCAGTACAGAGCACATCTAGTCAAGACATGCAAGTAACCTAACATGCGTAAGTGGGGTGGTTAACATCTGCCTGATAGATGGAGTGAAAACATGACCTCCAACTACTGTAAACACATACTGTGACCAAAGACAAACCTCACTGGAGATGGCAAGTTACACATACTCAGAGCCATAACTATGAAACAAAGATAGGCCTACTTCTTCACTCAAATAAACCCTAAACTACAACATTTTCAAGCTCTAAAAGCACTACATTTCCAGTAGCATTATCAGATCTAGTAACATAGAGGATATAACGAAATTCATGCAGTGTATTTAAAAGTAGACGTATAAATCGCTGTAGTCAAACTCGATTTTTACATTTGCCGAAGAACATGTGAGTGGTGCTTACTGCTTACCCATGCAACTGTCCAATTTCCAGACATTTAGAAAGTCAAGACTCCGGTTCCCTTGGCAGGCAATAAATCTACACTTCACCACTTTTAGTCCAACCATAAAGCCTGAGCGACCCACTGCGGCTCTAAAGGTGACCCCAACAATGAAGGTCACTCCAACAATAAAGTCTGTCATGGACACATGTTTGTTGACTGTCTGTTATATAATAATTGCTTGTGGTTTTTGAGAACTTTTTTGAAGTTTAAGATTCAGCTCTTGATGGGAAATAAATTGAGGAAAAATTTATAAATTTTAATTTATAGCATCTCATCCAAATCATAACAACTGGACTGGCAGGTTTAATCCCTAATAGGTACATCACATAGACTACACACCGAATCAGCATAGTTAGCTTATTTTCCTCTATTGTATTAAATGTTCCTAGTGTGAAAGACTGTATTAGACTGCTGGAGTAGTTTGTACTCTACAAAAAGGTTTTCAGAATGGGTTATACTTTAGAATACTGTTCCATCCTTAATAAATAACTACACAAGAGCAAATGAGTAACGCAATGTTAACATTCTAGTAACTACTATTAACTAACAAGATACTTGTTACCAAAATTAGTAAGTAATAGTACTCAGTTGAATGAGGTGGTTCACTATTAGCTAATCAACAACTACTAAGAATTACTAGGGTCTATGTACAGGTTTGTAATTAACTTGAATAATGAATAATGTATAATTAATTCTAAAGTGAAGATCATGGTAACCCACTAGTAATTACTCAATTATTACCGAATCCTTCAGAAGGAATTACTAATACTTTGGATCAGTATTCTAACATGAAAAGCTTGATAACTTTCTAATATTGACAGAAGTCATTGTAAGCTTTTGAGGTTTTTGTAAGGTTTTGGATAGTAACAACTCAAGTTTTACTACATATTTCTGAAGGAACTACAAATTATTTGGATCAGAATTAAAAAATGAAGATGATGGTAACCCACTAGTAATTACTTGTTACCAAATCCATCGGAAGGAATTACTATCCAAAATTGACTTCAGTAATTAAGTAAGGGATAATGTACATCCAGCCAGTTGTTATCGCAGAATAAACCCTGACAGGGTGATAAGGATCAGGATTTGCATCAGCCTGAAGGGGGTTTATTGTGAGATTACAAACACACACTTGAAGGGGGTTTATTCCGAGATAACTACCGGCTGGGTGTACATTATTCTGCTTATTACACAGCTACTTCCCACATATGTAAATAATTAGACATGAAATATTGACTCAAGTCGAAGTATTTTATTAGGTCTTTAAACGCAAAGCTTCCATGGAGAGAGCAGTTGCTAGCAAGTGGCAAATTCAAACTAGACGAACATTTAAGGGATACGGTATAGTCATACCATTTATAATAGCATTTTGCCACATAAATTAATATGGGGATAAGAGATAAGAGAACCGTTTTAAAATCGTACCTGTTTGTTATCTTATAATCCATTACAGTGCACAAAATAATCATTGCAAAATGGCAGCAGCTGCATTTTTATGAAACAAGAGAGCGAGTCAGCGATACCCGGATGACATAATTAAATAATTGTACACAAAATATTGATTTGAGGTTAAATATTTTATTAGCTCACCAAACACAAAACTTCCATGAAGAAAAAGCAAGCAAGCATCCAGGGCAGCGGACTTCAGTAATTCGGATGAGCCTGTGTTATAAGTTTTTACAGGTTGTTATCCCGCTGGAGTGTGACGATTGACCAGTCAGAATCAAGTATTCCACAGAGCCATGTAATAATAGAGAGTTATCATGCTTTTCACTTCAAAATATTGATCCAAACAATTAGTATTTCCTTTAGAAGAATTTGGGAACACTTGAGTCATTACTAGTGGGTTACCATGATCTTCACTTTAGAATTAATTATACATTATGCATTATTCACTTTAATTGTGAACCTCTATATAGTAATTCTTAGAACTCCTCTTGGAGATATGAAAAAAAAAAATCTCATTCAACGGAACACTATTACTTACTAATTCATTAATTAGAGTTTATGTTAGTTAATAGCAGTTACTAGCAGGTTAACAGTGTGTTACTAATTTGTTCCTGTGTAGTTATTCATTAATGAAGGAACAGTAATTGTGTTGCTGGTTTGACATGAAAATCTATCTACACGCCTGAAAACAATTCATTCAAAACGGATGCCTTCTCACACAGGGAGATTATGTTAGTCAAAAAAAGTGACCTGACTCGTGTAAGATTTAACTTAATTACATGAACAAAATTATAATTTATAGCTTATTCTTTTGTGTATCTTTATTAAGTCCACTCTAAAATGTATATTAGATCTTAGACTTCATGAAGTAGGAAGAATTAGGTACTGAGTTAAAGATGAATCCATCCCTTGTGTCTGAAGAACAGAGGTGTGGATTTTAAAATCCTATCGTGAAATTCCAGGGATGGTGGTGAAATGTGTTGATCTAAGCAAAAGTTGAAAAGTGGGAAGCCATTGGAATGTTACTTGGGGAGAGGAAAACCTGGAGTGCCTTTAGTTTAGTTTGGGCTTCATTCCTGCTCTTGGAATCATTCTCCTCCTGTGTGTGTGTGTGTGTGTGTGTGTGTGTGTGCGTATGTGTATGCACGCATCCATCTGCTTTTCATAACCTTTTTGTGAGAACACAAACTTTATAAATGTTTCTAAACTTAAAAGCAAGAGAGGAAAAGTCATTCATTTAGTTTAAACTCAACACTACTTGGCAGAACAAATTAATCTACAGAAATGAAGAAATAATATTAGTCAATAGGGAAAGCAGATCAAGCTAACCCAAGAGGGCCATCATACACATTTTTCTGTGACAAGCCTGGATGTTTGACCCCAGGATTCTTCTAAAAAGGGTAATAGGATCATTGCATGTTGAGGTCCCATTGTAAATAAACCTCAAAGCTGTGAACAGAAGCTTGTTTTCACAAATTTTCACAAATATGTTCCACAACCACAGTAAGGCATGCTTAATAATCTTGCCAACAATAACACTAAAACTATATAGAAAGAAAAACCATATTGTAACACTTAATGGCATATGAATAAACGTCCCAATAAAATTGTACCAAATGGCATCAGAGTTACAATACTACAAACTTTCAATAAAAAGCGTAATCATTTACTTATTACTCTTATACACTTTTATTTGAGTTTGTCTCAGAAAAAAAAAAAACATGTCAATTAGGCAAAACAATAATTTGATAACATTCACTCTGATATACACTTCTACTTGTTCATGACATAAAAATACATTTTAATAATTCAATATGGATGTAGTGTGTGTGTGTGTGTGTGGGTATATATATATATATATATATATATATGAAGACCTCCGATGCAAAAGCCTCTAAAAGCCACCTCTGTCAAAAATGAAATAATAATATTGAGTGAATGCTCTCCGCACAGTTCATCAAATACTTTCACTTCAAACTCACTAAATCCCAGCCTCAGCACATTCAGAAATACCGGTACTAGGCTTTTGCATCTGAAGTCTTCATACATGCATTATATATATATATATATATATATATATATATATATATATATATATATATATATATATATATATATATAAATATATATATATATATATATATATATATATATATATATATATAATGCATCTGAAGTCTTCATACATGCATTATATATATATATATATATATATATATATATATATATATATATATATATATATATTATAGAATGGAATCCTCACAGTTCTTTATTTTCCTCCCATACAGCATAATTGACCATGTTTTGTCTACCTTGACATGACCTGGAAGGCTATTCCTTTTGAATAGTCACAGTGGTAAAGTCGTGAAATCATGACCCTACTTATATTATTGTTATGGATGTTGTTCTGGTATGTCTGCCCAGGTAATTAAAGGCTATACACTTGTAATTACCAGAATGTGCTCTTGTGGGATTTCGAATTATAAGTGTCCCTTGTGCATGGAGAAGCTCACTGCTTACAGGTCGTTCCTTTCCAGTCGTAGAAAGAACAGACCCATCTGGCAGCTCCCAGGTTATATCTGGTGTAGGTATTCCATTAGCGATGCATTTAAGATGAACAGGAACTCCAGCCACTCCTCTCATAGTTAGTGGTGGCCCATTAGTGATCCGGGGTGGATATGCAATAATTATGACAGGCACAGCAAGAACTGCCTCACCAGCATCATTCTTTGCTCGGCACACATAATTCCCGCGATCATTCATGGTTGTATCATGTACAACAAGTGTCCCATTGTCCATTAAATGGTAGCGTCCACTCACCTGTGGACGTGCAAGAACAAAACCTCCTGGTGTGGTCCAAGAAACACTAGGCTGGATTTCATCTGTCAGGCAATGTAGGAAGAGGGTTTCTCCAGAAATACCTTGAATAACCCCCTTTGGCCGTGTTAGAATATAAGGCTGTTGAATCACCTCAAAAACAACCAGCTTCTCAATATAGCCCATTTTGTTTTTTGCAGCACAACGGTATTTACCAGTGTCCTCTATGCTGGAGTTATAAATAACAAACGTGCCATCCTTACCCAGATGATACCGTGAGCCCTCAAACCCAGGTCCTCCACTGAACCGAGTTCTATTGGGTAGTGTCCATATGATCTCAGGTGTGGGTTGCCCATCAGCAGAACAGTTTAGCATTGCAGTTCTCCCTACCCGAGTCACCACTCTCTCATTAAATGGGTTCTTAAAAATGGGCCTCCTGAGCTTGTCGGTCACTTCCAGTTGAACCACCATGACTGCTTCACCTCCATTGTTCTGAGCCATACAAATAAATTCTGCTGTATCAGACGGCCGAACATTACGGATCTCTAGTGTACCATTGTGATGGACATTAATCCTGCTTCCATAATATGGAGCAGTAAGAAATATATTGTCAGGCATGATCCATGTGATCTTTGGTGCTGGATTCCCTTCAGCCTTGCAGTCTATTAGCTTTCTAGTATGTTTGATTGCTGTATCTTTCACCACAGTTTTATTTTGTTTGAAGCCATTGATGATGGGTGGGTTACCATCAATATCCAGCTTGTATACTTTATTCTCCTCACCTGCAGCATTCCGAGCCATGCAGATATACTCCCCAGAATCAACTAATTTAACATTTCGTATATCAAGGGACCCATTAGCATGCACTAAGTAACGCTCATAAGATGCAGCAATCATGTCTTTGGAAGGCAACATCCAAAGGACCTTTGGCTTGGGCTCACCTATAGCCTTACAGTCAAATAGAACGTTTCCACCTGGCTTCACTTTGGCATAGGAGAGCTTAGGGCGTTCAATGCGAGGCACTGCAGTTACCACACTTATGTGAACATGCATTTTGTCCTTTCCCAGTTTGTTTTCAGCATAACAGGTATAGTCACCTTCCTCATCAGTACCCACTTTATTAAGGTACAGTGTTCCATTATTAAACAAGATGTACCGTTTGAACTGATCCCCTTCTGTTCCATCTGCTTGCAGGGCACTATTCACCAAGGTACCATCAGGAAGTCCCCAAGATATCTCTGGCATGGGGACACCAGCAGCCATGCAGTCCACTTTTAGGTCATTGCCATAAGGCACTTGCTTCCTACTAAAGATGTTTGGATCAATCCGAGCTGGTTTCATAGAAACTGACACCCCCATTTGCTTTGCATCATCCCCAACTTTGTTGCGTGCAACACAGTGGAAGTCCCCAGCATCTTTTTCATTTACTGATTCAATGATGAGGGAACCATTTTCCAGGACTTTGATACGACTGCCCATTCTAAAATGAGAATGTGATAGTTTTAAATGCATGTTTACATCGTGAATTTGGTTTGAGAACATTTACAGAATTGTTGATATAGGATATGCATTTATATGCTCATATTTCATTATTTTATCCTAATTGAGATGCAGTCTTATCATTAATTCCAGGGTTAATCAGTTATGCAAAACATAAAATAAAACTGTCATTGCAAAAAAAAGTCATTGTCCAGTACTCACAAATAAGAAGAATACTCAAAAGTTGTGGGGAATCTCTTTCAGTGGCTATGTTTACATGCACAACGGAATTAATTCATTCTGATTGATTCATTTTTTTGACATGCGCACACTGCACAAATATACAGAGTTCCCTATCAGTTGGTCACTCTCTACGTACGTCGTGTGTATAATCTCGTAGTGTGGATCAAATAGTAATCTCGCTAGAGGGCAATCTACTTCGAGTGAAACTAAACGAGCCAATGCACATTGGCGTGCAATCATTTGCATCAGCTGTTCAGCCACGCGGCACGGGTATATAATGAGCAGCAGGTGCGATTGCACTTCATCTTTTTGCTTCGGTTACGACGAGCGAGCTCTCAACGGGACCTCTCCAGTCTGGTGCCGGCGATACGGTGCGTCAGTGTGGTAGAATTCTTCGTCTTTCTCTTTCTCTCTCTATCATTTTTGTTTTTTGAGCAAAAACGAAAAAGCTGTTTACAGCTGGTAAGGTGCGTCGTGAGAGCACGGAAAGGCTGTTTTAACGGCTGGTAAGATGGCCAGCGAGAGAGACGGCGCACGGCAGGTGCACATTCCTGTCCGTGTTCGCTGCGACCGTTCCCCTGCCTGCTTCAGCACTAAGGAGAGCAGTCCCTAAAAGAGCTTACACGGGTAGAGCTCGTCTTTTTAAAGATGTCACTCTACCTGTGTGTTTCTGGATGCGGTCGTTACCTGTGATCACAGGATGGTCACAAGAGCTGTATCACGTGTCTGGGCATTGAACACGCTGAGGCAGCGTTCATGGATGAGTCATGCACCCATTATGGGAAGATGACCATCTCGGAGCTACGGTCGAGACAATCATTCCTGCAAAGGGGTGGAGTCCCTGCGCCTCCACAGCGACCTAACCCTCCGAGGGTTTCTTCAGGCTGTGGTGCGGGTGACCTGAGGATCATGGTGAGTGCAGTTCCTTCGGGGAACCAACCCCCTTGGAACCTTCATCCCTCCCACGCTCTGCAGTCAGTAGAGTCGCCAACGGAACGTGCTGTACCATCCACGAGGTGTGTACCAGTCGTTTCCTTCGGCGCTCCCCATGATGAACAGATGTCAATCGCTGCATCGGAGGGTGGGTCAGACTTCTCTGCGGATGACGAATTGGCGCCGCTGCCCCCTTCGGGTTTGACAGCGGTGCCCGAGTCGGACCAGGAGAAGATGGCCATGCTTTCCAGGGCTGACCAACAGGTTCGGCTCGTGTGGAACCCTCCACCATGTCCCGAGCCCTTGAGGCTGGATGATTGGTATTTCGGGGTAGCGCACACTGGTTCTCAGCAACCCACCCCGGTGCCTTTCTTCCCGGAGGTGCATGAGGAGCTCACTGGGGCGTGGATGGAACCTTTTACTGCCAGAAACCATCCCGGTGGCTCCTCCTCCCTCACCACTCTTGATGGCAGGGCAGCTAAGGGTTACACGCGTATCCCACCAGTGGAGTGGGCCGTTGCTATGCAACTGTGCCCTAACTCCACTTGGCATGGAGAACCTTGTCTCCCTTTCCGGGCCTGTAAGTACTTGTCGGACTTAACTGGCAAGGCTTACAAGGCCTGTGGGGAATCCGCCTCTGCCATACACGCCATTGCATTCTTGCAGGTCCATCAAGTCAAGTCACTGAAACCCCTGCACAAGGGTGGTCATGATCCCCAAGTTCTTCAAGAACTTCGTGCCGCGATAGACCTCGTGATTCGTGCGACGATGGTGACGCTATCTCTAGGTCAGTGGTTTTCAAAGTGGGGGCCGCCAGGGGGCGCCAGGGGGGCCGCAGCAAGTTGGAAGAAAAAATTAAAGCAAAAAAAAAAAATTATACATTTTATTAATTTTTTACAATTATTAAATAGTATATATAAATATTTATATTATTATGAGTATTGTTATGAAATAGCATTATAATAATTTGTCGCATATCTGAACAATAAACTTTTAATGCTAATCTTTCTGATTGGCTGGTACACCGTCACGTAATCTGTCAGTGTAGCCTTGGTAACAACCACCAGTGCTCAGCTATTCAGCTATTTATTTAGTTACCCGGCTAGTTCTATCAAAATGGATAGATTTTTAAGCTATCGAAACCTCAGATAAAAAAAAAACAGAAAACGAACTCCTGGCCGAGTAAGACTCGTAGGTATGATGCAGCATACATAAAGTATGGATTTACCTGCGTCACGCATAAGAATGGACATGAGTGCCCCAAATGCGTTCTCTGCTTCGAGATCCTCTCCAACGAATGCTTAAAACCATCAAAACTTCAACGTCACCTGAACCAGAAGCATCCAGCAGAGGCCGAAAAACCAATCGACTTTTTTAAAAGAAAGGAAGAACATTTGACCAGCCAGTCAGCAACATTCGTGTGGCAAGCTACTGTCCCTGAGAGAGCATTGAGGGCATCGTTTTTGGCTTCCTTTCACATTGCGCGAGCTAAAAAGCCGCACACAATTGGGGAGGATTTGATACTACCAGCGACCAAAGACATTGTTAAAGAGCTACTGGGTGAGGATGCTGCCAAGAAAATTGACGCGGTACCACTCTCTGATAACACTGTGAGCAAACGTATTGGAGATATGGCTGAGGATGTGTCTGCTCAACTGATGGACCAGGTGAGAGCTAGTGAATATTTTGCACTGCAGCTAGATGAGAGTACGGATGTGGCTAACGCGGCCGAGTTGCTTGTGTACATCAGATTAATTTCCCAAGAAATGTTCGTTGAGGAAATACTATTTTGTAAAGCACTTGAAAGTAGAACCACCGGGAAAGAGATTTTTCAAGTGCTGGACGAATATATTGATTCAAATGGACTTGACTGGTCTCGTTGCGTGGGTGTGTGTTCTGACGGGGCCCTATGACTGGGAAGAACAGTGGGGTGACGGCTCTCATCAAACAGAAGGCCCCGAATGCGGCGTTCACGCACTGTATGCTCCATCGAGAAGCACTGGTGGCTAAACGGTTGGATGATGAGCTTAATCAGGTACTACAGGACATAATACACGTAGTAAACTTTATTAAAGCCCGCCCCTTGAAACACAGACTGTTTGCTCTTCTATGTAAAGAAATGGGAGCCCGTTTTGATGGATTGCTGCTACACTCAAACGTACGCTGGCTTTCAAGGGGGGCAGTTTTGAACCGTGTGTATGAGTTGCGGAGGGAGGTTGCAGAATTACTCTTGTCTGAGAAACATCAGCTGGCTGACCGTTTTACAAATGCAGCCTGGATTCTTAAACTTGCATATATGGCTGACATTTTTTGTCATCTGAATGTGCTTAACCAAAGCATGCAAGGGCGTGACACATACATAGTGCATATGCAAGACAAAGTACGTGCTTTTTCCCTGAAGATTACGCTGTGGTCAAACAAGCTCAAGGAGGAAATTACAGAAATGTTCCCACTATTACACCAAGAGCTGCTGTCATCTGGTGCTGAGTTGGACACCATTTCTCCACTGATTCAATCCCACCTGGAGCACCTCCAGGGATATTTCAGAGACTATTTCCCTGACCTTGACAGCACCCATCTAAACTGGGTAAGGAACCCATTTGCCCCTGATGTAGGCTCTTGTCTGGACTTAAAATAACAAGAGGAGCTGATTGAGATGACTACTTCATGGGATTTAAAAATGAAATTTGAATCTCTTTCCCTCTCTAACTACTGGATGCATGTAAGAAATGACTTTCCCATCCTAGCTGAGAGTGCTCTGAAATGCCTTCTTCCTTTTGCAACCACTTATTTGTGTGAGTCTGGCTTTTCAACTTTAAAAGTACTTAAAACAAAACACAGAGCACGTCTAAATGTGGAGAGTGACATGCGTGTTGCACTGACAGACATAAAGCCCAGGCTTGAAACTGTGTAGGAGCCACCAGGCCCACCCATCCCATTAATATGCTCTCTCTCTCTCACACACTCACACTCTCTCACACGCACACACACACACACTGTTGTTGAATGTTGCCACCAGGCCTAGCCCTCCCATTGATATGCTCTCTCTTCTTCTTTTCTCTCTCTCTCTCTCTCTCTCTCTCTCTCTCTCTCACACACACACACACACACACACACACACACACACACTCACACTGTTGAATGCTGCAACCAGGCCCAGCCCTCCCATTGATATGCTCTCTCGCTCTCTCTCACACACACACACACACACACACGCACAAAGTAATCTCTCTCTTTTTCCATTCACTGACACACACAGATACAATGTTGAAATTACTGTACCAGATTTGAAGATGTTGAAATTACCATATATGAAGATCTGACATACAAATGTTATTATTACAACACCAATAAAGGTCAATGGATGTTCACCTAGATGTTTTATTTATTTATTTATACATTTGCCGTAGTATTGTCGGTGGGTTCAATAATGCATCATGCAAAAGGGGGGCCTTGGCCAGAACCTAGTGGTATTTGGGGGGCCTCGTCATGGAAAAGTTTGGGAACCCCTGCTCTAGGTGACATGAGGGAGACCGACAAAGTCAGGTTCCTTAACTCCCCCATGTCCCAGACTGGCCTCCTCGACCGGCCAAGACGCGGTCGAAAACTTTGCCCAACAGTTCTCGGCTGTACAAAAGCAGACTGAGGCAATTAAACATATCCTGCCGCGGCGGTCAGCTGCTGCCTCCACCCCACCGCCTGCGGCCATTCAGTCTGCTCGTCGCCGGGGGCGTCCAGCTGCGTTTGCCTTCGCTCCCGCACCGCACCGCTCCCTCCCCCGGAAGAGGGCCGGGTGGTTCCTTTTCTTTTGTTCCTTTTTATTTGTGTTCCACTCCAAATTTTCTGCACTCCCATGTCCCAACAGATATCGCAACTCGCCCGCATCTCCTCCTCTGGAGTCAGAAGCATCTGAGGTCACTTTGCGCCATGTATATCCCCGGTGTGCTCAACCGCGTAGCCGACAAGCTATCACGAGCTGTGCTCCCGGGAGAATGGCGACTCCACCCCCAGGTGGTTCAGCTGATCTGGAGAGAGTTCGGGGAGGCTCAGGTAGACCTGTTTGCCTCCTCAGAGACCTGCCATTGCCAGCTGTTTTACTCCCTGGCCGAGGCAACACTCGGCATGGACGCACTGGCACACAGCCGGCCCCAGGGCCTCCCCAAATATGCGTTTCCCCCAGTGTTCCTACTTGCACAGACCCTGGGAGTCAGGGAGGATGAGGAGCAGGTCCTTCTGGTGGCTCCCTATTGGCCCACCCGGACCTGGTTCCCAGAACTCATGCTGCTGGTGACAGTCCCTTCATTCCTCTGAGGAAGGATCTTCTGACTCAGAGATGGGGCACCCTATGGCACCCGCGTCCGGACCTCTGGAAACTCCATGTGTGGTCCCTGGACGGGACGCAGAGGTTCTAGGTGACTTACTCCCACAGGTACTTAACACCATCACTTCTAGGGATAGGGTCCGTGCTTTCCTTTTTGCAGCAAGGGTTGGAGCGAAGGCTGTCTCCCTTCACCCTCAAAGTACATGCTGCCGCTATTTTAGCATTTCACGACCACATAGATGGCAAAACAGTAGGAAAGCAAGACCTGGTCGTCAAGTTCATTAGGGGGGCAAGACCATTAAATCCTCCGCAACCCCCCTCCATATCCTCTTGGGACCTTTCCCTGGTGCTTCGAGCACTCGGGATGCTCCCTTTGAGCCTTTGCAATCAGCAGACTTAAAGCTTCTCTCCATGAAGACTTTGCTGCTGGTTGTACTGGTCTCTGTTAAAATGGTAGGGGACCTGCAGGCATTTTCGGTCGACGAATCGTGCCTAGAGTTTGGGCTGGGTGACAACCATGTTGTACTGAGACCCCGCCCTGGCTATGTGCCCAAGGTCCCTTCAGGGACCAGGTGGTGATCCTGCAAACGCTGGTCCTGGAGGAGGCTGACACAGCCCTGGCTTTGCTCTGTCCCGTTCACGCTCTGCATCTGTACGTGGACAGAACTCAAAGTCTCAGGACCTCAGACCAGCTCTTTGTCTGTTACGGAGGCCAGCAGAATGGAAAGGCTGTCTCCAAGCTGAGGATGGCCCACTGGATACTGGATGCCATCGCCTTGGCTTACCAAGCACAAGGCGTGCCCTGCCCGCTCATGTTGCATACTCACTCCACGAGAGGCGTTGCATCCTCCTGGGTGCTGGCATGTGGCTCCTCGCTAACAGATATCTGTAGAGCTGCGGGCTGGGCGACACCTAACACATTTGCTAGATATTATAGCTTACGTGTAGAGCCGGTCTCCTCTCGTGCTCTCACCCTAAACGGGTAGAAGCACTGAGAAGCCTGGCTCTGTCGGCTTACTGCACCCTTATTGCTACAGAGTGAAAAACCTGATGACTCCTCCAACACCCTCGGCCCGGATGCTTCGCCATGTCCGACGCCAGGCCTTTATTCGTTGAATCCTTGAGAACCGAGGCTAGGCTGGGTCCCATATGTTTGACCCTGCAGGGATCCCATATGTGTATTGCTTCCACAGCTGCCCCTAAACGGAAGCCTGTGTCTTTCCCTTGGGCTAAGTCACCCAGTATTTCATATGCAGTACAACCATCGGGTTAGTCCATATGTTTATCTCCACATAACTCCTTCAGGGAAGAATGTGGGTTCTGCAGCGTTCTCCTTCCTTACAGAAAGGGCACCCTTTCCCATTGTTATCCAATAATTTCACTGTTAAGGTTATCACGGAACAACAGTGACAAATACACTCTGTGCAAGCCCTGTCCTATCGTCCTTCCAGGCAAGAAGGAGCAAGAGGCTCGTACAGGGCGCTAGATGGGATCAGCACCTGTGGCGTTTTGGTAGGGATTCCTATTTGTCGGTCACGACGTACATCTAGGAGGGAACAGAGACGTGCGTCCTGTTGCCACATCTGCTGCGTCCCGTCGTGGCAGCCAGCTCATTGGCTCGGCTCCTCAGCAAAAAACTGAAGTGCAATCGCACCTGCTGCTCATTATATACCCGCGCTGCGTGGCTGAACAGCTGATGCAAATGATTGCACGCCAATGTGCATTGGCTCGTTTAGTTTCACTTGAAGTAGATTGGTCTCTCTAGCGAGATTCCTATTTGTTGGTAAACTTAGCCATGTAAACTTAGCCATTCAGAGATAGGAATTTTGCAATTAAAACATTACAAACTTCAGCTTTGTTTTTGCAATCAAACAATTGTTTTTAATGATAAAGTCTGTTATAGTCTACCTGTGCGATTGATCCACAAGAGCCTTGGAAGGAAGCCTCCAAATAATTTGAGGTTTTGGATTCCCAACTGCAGAGCAGTTCAGATGAAGATGATCACCATATATCACATAATTTCGCCTTTGGGATGTCTCAATGATCTGAGGGGCAGTTTCTGTTGTCTTCACAGAAAGTGTGACAACACGCCGTTCAGATCCAGTAGAGCTTGTTGCAATACACTCATATTTTCCACTTTCAGTTATTTCTACGTTCCTGAGGTAAAGTGTACCATTTACAAAAACTGAAACTTTGCTGTGTGAGTAAGTTAGAGGCCATATTATCCTGCCATCATGTAAGACCCAGTGTGTTGTGGGTTGCGGGTCACCATAAGTGGTACATGGAAAAAAGAGATTCTGCCCAGTAACAGCTTTCACCAGCTGTCGCTTCTCTTCCAGTATTACTGGCGGTGCTGCTACCACCTGTAGATGGACAGTGGCTGTGGCAGTACCAGCTGGATTACTTGCAATACACTTATAATGTCCACGATCTAAAACCGACACCTTTTGAATGGTTAGTGTCCCCATTGTGGTTACTGTTATTCTGTCATGCTCAGTGTTCAGACCTTTAACTTCAGTGTGATTAGGTAGAATCCATGACACAGTGGGCACTGGTCTGCCTTCTGTCCTGCAATCCATGTGTACAGTTTTCCCAGCAAGAACCTTGATATCTCTCATCTTTTTCTCCAATATCTGGGTAGGATAGGCCACAACTGACAATGTAACTACAAGCTTGTCAGAACCATACTCGTTCTGGGCAAAACATATGTACTGTCCATGATCTTTAATGTTTGTTCTTTGGATGAACAATGTTCCATTCTTCAAAACTTCAAATTTACCCATTTTCCCCTTGATGGTCAACATATTACCTGATGATATAAAGAAGACAAAAAATGATCACCAAACATAAAAAGCTTTTTTTCATTTTATGTTGTGACTTAAGACATACCAAAATGTAAAATAAAATAAATATAAAAATGTACATGGTATAACAATAGTTTCCTTTAAAAACAATTATCTGTCAGGGTAGGCTTTGTGGTTTTAATTTTGTACCTGTAGTAGATGAGAATCGGTTCCAGCTGATGATGGGCTCAGGGTTGCCAGTAGACTTGCAGGGAAGGAACGCATCAGAGTTTGACAGAACAGTAAAACTGGCAGCTTTTCCACCATTAATCCTTGGCTTGCTTGGCTTGAAGGTAATATCCCCAATAGATGAGGTGTCATACCTTCTGTTATCATGAGCATTTTCAGTACTACTGCTGTATGGAAATGGAGTGAACATGTTGGCAGTTGAATCAGTCATTTTGTCTGAAGTAACTGTTCTGCTCAGAGGAATACCAGAGGCATTTGGTTGAGTACATTCTAAACAATCCTTGTATTTCTGTTCATGTATGGTTGGCTGAACTCTGATCGTGGGGCTCTGTGTGGGATATCTCCAACCTCTTTCTGGGGTATTCCTCATATTTGTGTTCACTCTGGTTGTGGCCAATTTGTCAACGGTTTTAGTCACTTTGATAATTGGAGGTTTTGTGGTTGCTTTTTTTATGGGCTTTCTCCCTCTGGAGCCTCGTCTGTAATAACCAGGCTTTTGGTTTCCCCACAATCCAGTTTGAGAACCTGAGAAGTTATTTCGACCAGTGTTATGCTTTAGTGAAGTCCTCATTGTTGGTGGGACTGCTAGAGTGTGAGAAACCCTTATTGACTCTGTGGTTGTGGAAAGCACATGGAACGCTGGAAAACTGAAAAACTCAGGTGTTGTAGATGGTGTTACGATATTGTCAGAGAAATGTGTTTCTGTAAAAGAGGAAGAACCTGATGAGTCATCAAATGATGTCTCCGGAGTATTGATATTGTGTCTTGTCGCTGGAGGAGAGGCTATAATATGTGTAGGATGCAGTTCTGTAGTAGGTACTGCAGTTATTGCCTTGTAAGTTTCTGCTTTGGAGGCTGAGGTCATCTGGTCCTCATTAGTGGACAACGTAAATGGGTTTTGATGCCTGCTAAGGGTTTCTTTCAGTTCCCCCTTGTGTCCAAATGGTCTATGCCATGGAATCTTCCCATGTGTAATTTTAGAAGACATAATGGATGGGGATGTGGTTGTAGTTGTGAAAGTTAGTTCCTTCTCTATTGAATTGAAATAACTTTTAAAATCACTGGACTCTTCAGAAATGGTGTGCATTTGTGAATCAGTGACAGTATAAGTCTTTCCAGAGACTGACAAATCAGTTGCCATGGCAGGTTTTTCTGTCAATCTCAAAGAGGAAGTTGGCATGTGATGCCTAGATGTAGGGTTGACCAGGCTTTGATCCACATATGTTTTGCATTTATTTGTAGACACTCCAGGTGTAACTCTTTTCCCATAGCCACAATCTGTGATTTTGTCCACAGTGTGTGAAAAGGTGAGATTGTATTCCTTGTTTATAGAAAGATGTTTAAATTTATCAAGTAAAGATTGTATGTCTGTAATTTTGCTAGGCCGAATGATCCTACGTCTGCCATGAAATTTACGTCTCTTTCCTGATTGCATCTTTTTGGATGGAACAATTTGGATCTGGTGTTTGGAAATGATGGTGGACCCAGGAAGGAGCTCTGACTTGATTCGTTGAGTGGTCTGAAATGTGATCTTTTCTCTGTCTTCCTCAGTTGTGGTGACTGCTGTTAATATGGCCTGACTATTTGGTTCAAAATAGGTGACATTTGGGCCCTGAAAGTTGTAAAGTGGTGTAGCTCTAGTGGTAACATCTTCTGAGTCCCCAGAGAACAGAAGCTCTGTAACTTCTGTCAGAAAAGGTTTGAGAGTAATGAGTTTCCCTAAGGGTCTGTTTGTTGCTCTCTCATGTATGAGGGTTTTACCATCAATACGACTTAACATATAATCTGACTTGGTTGTATTCAGGGTTGTCTCATCTTTTTGAGTCCCGTAATTACTCAAAGTGTAACTGGCTGTAATCGGGGTGGCAGGTGTCTGAGTGTGTGATGTTGCTGCAACCAAATTAGTTTTTTCTTTTTCTCTTAAGATGTTTCCAGTTTTATTAGATATTACTTCAATGAAAGCACTGTTGACAGTTTTGTAAGTCTCTGGCATTGTAATATCTGTGGTTGTAATGGTGCTAACTGGTTTATGCTCAAGTGTTTGAGTAGTTGTCATTACAATAAATTCATCTTCAGATATACCATCCCCTGAGGTTGTGTCATTGTCATCAGAGGATTCTTTTCTGTGTGTTTTAGACACATCTAAACTGGCTGTCTTTTTAATTCCTCTTTTAATTTCAGAATTATCTATGAAAGTGGCACCTTCTTTCTTGTACTTTTTATTAAAGACTCTTCTAGAGTTCCCTCCATTCTCTGTTCTAACAGTTGGAACCTTATGAAATCTGGACTGTAGCCAAGTGTATGGTCTCCCTGAGGTAATGCTCCTTGACTCCTCACTAACACTTTGTGAGAGATACCTACTTCCAAGTTTCTGGGTATCATCAATAATTTGTACAACATGATCACTAGATTCCTTTACATAAGTTGACCTTGTGCTATTTGACAAATCATCAAGAATAGTTACATGAGAAACTGTCATATCTGCTCCTAGAAAATTTCCAGCTAAACATCTGTAAAACCCTGTGTCTCTGGATGTCAGTCCATGTATTACCAAAGTCCCATTTTTGTGGAGCTCTCTGTTGCTATAGGATTTGTCTAAAACTGTGTGGTCAGGAAGTATCCACTGAATAGAAGCCTGTGGATTACTGGCTGATGTACAATCAATAAGTAGGTTCTGACCAAGGGTATGTGAGACTCTGATACCATTAATCTCTTCTTCTTCTTCAGGATCCAGGGGCAGGACAGTTACCCTGAAGGCAAGAACATCTGCTTCATGGTAGTTAGTTGTAATGCACTGATAGACACCTGTATCTAAGATTTCAACCGATTTTAAAGTAAGCCTTCCTTCATAAGTTACTCGAATCCTTTGATCCTCACTGTTGTATGGTGCACGTAATTTACTTCCATCTGGTAGAATCCATTCAACAATGGGTTTAGGATCCCCAACAGTCTGGCAATTCAATTCAGTCACACCACCAGCAAGGACAATGTGTTCAGTTCTGGTCTGGTTGTCCCTTCTTATCATTGCCCAGCTATACTGGACTCTACTATCCTTGTTGCTGTCAACATCTATTTGAACATTGGATAAATACTTCACAGTAAGGGTCGGGAATGTTGTTTTAACACGGTCCAGCTGTAGTAGGACTGTACCTTGCATTAACCATTCAGGATTGGCTTTGATTTTTGCTTCAATTTCTGTAAAAATATCATCTGCAGTGGGTAGTAGTTGTTTGTATGTGTAAACTGTATCTGGCTTAAAAGAAAGTAATAATCCTCGCTCAAGTCTCATCGGGGAATCGCTATAGGTAGCCAAAATGTTCCAAATCTGGCGTATATTGTCATAATCAATGTTGCAGATTAGCGATGTAGAAACAATTGCACTCAGGGCAGTTAAATCTTTGCCATTCTGCCGAAAGGTTGCAGTTAAGTTTTCCATTCCTGTAGGTCTCTGCACAACACATGCTATCCTAGCATCATTGTGGAATTGATCTGTGATGTTCATTTCCAACATCCCAATGGGTGCAACAAAATCCTTAGGAGAGACTAAGGTATAGTCACCATCACCCAAGGTAAAATTCCTCTGTTTTAAGTGAGGATGAATCCATGGTCTGGTGCATGTGTAGCTATCACTTTGCAAATGCACAATGCTGCTTCCTTTGGAGGAAATTGGGAATTCACAGATGGGACACTGTTCTTTTATAAACTTCCTGTCTCTTTTGCATTTTAGAACACCTGTAAAAGCAAAATAAATTCTCATTATATGTATATGCATATGTATATATATAAATAAATAAATGCAATTTTATTCATTGGAAAAAGTCCAGTTCCTGATTTTTTACACTTGTGTTTGTCCTGTTTTTTAAAGTGCCCCTATTATGCAATTTTAAAGGCTCCTAATTTTGTTTTGGGGGTCTCCTACAACTGGTTTACATGCATCAAAGGTCAAAAAACAGTTTTTTTATTTTATCATAATATACATTGCACATCACCACATTTTTCAATGATTCTCAAACGACTCGACGAATGAATCAGCTGCTGATTGGTCAAATGGCCCAGTCTGTTGTGATCGGACTACTGCGTACAGCTCATGTTTCGGAAGCTAAACGCCCATTACCATAACTGTACTTCTGCTCCGTCTGGAGACGTCCTAAAGCTCAGCGACTGTACACAGTGTAAAGACAGTAACGATGACGTCAATTTTACCATATCAGTCCGAGCACGAGTCCGACGATGAAACATTGGAAGAACTAGTTATTCAACCAGATCCTCCATCGCAAGGATGGCTCAAGCAGGACTCAGTGTTTCTCAGTGATGCGCTATTCATATTGAGGTACATTATGAGATGTTTTTAACTGTAATTGACCCTTCGCTAAGCCACGCCCGAAAACCACTACTGGCTAATCGTGTCTTAGCAACCTTAACTAGGCGCGGGAGGTCTGACAAGCTTTCGAGCGAGGGAAACATGCCGAAGCGTTGTGGGTATAGATTGTGCAAATCTGATACCCGGTATCCTAAAAGTTTGGACGGGGGAGTGGAATTTTTTTCCTTCCCGAAAATCTAAAAGCCAAGGGGAGAAATGATGTGCGTGGATCAGCAGTGTGGGAGACCCCATTCACAACTACATGTCGACAGGATTAACAGAAACACCTAGCCTATTGCTTGGAAGTTGGAAATAATGACGGTTCTTTGTTCATAATGCATATATTTTAACGTAAAATAAGACGATTAAAGACAAGACGGAGGCTCACTGACATACTTTAAAATATATTTCAGCATTTTGTTAATCGACGGCCTAACGTTACTACCCCTGACTGAGTAACTTTAACCCAATCCGATCGCGGCTCTCCTGGTGTTAGTGTTAATCCACAAGATTTATGGATAAACTGTTTGATTTATAATTATTAGATTATTTTCACATTTCACTTACCCTGCTGTGCACGAGCATAGCTGTTCCTCAATTTGTGTGTTTCCCATTTGAATGGTCAGCGTATGAGGCGCTGCTGCTTGCGCTGGGACTAACAGTTATAGGCTTTAGCTTCAATTTTTATGAAATTATTCGCTAATCAGTTGCATATTATGTCGTGAATATATCCCTGGAATGCATACTGCAGTCCCTTTTGTCTTGCTCTCTCAGATATTTCACATGTTAGCCAAAAATTACTAATTATCTCATTGGGAATGTCTGACACCGGTGCATACACACTGTAATAGACGTGCCAGGCGCGAAAGCTTGACAGACGTAGCAACAGTAACTAGGGAGGGCGGGGCTTAGCGAAGGGTCAATTCCTCACCATCAGCATTAAAAAGAGTATGTCCATTAACAAACCAATGTTTATATTTCTAATTTATTGCGGTGCACATGCGGGAACTGTATCAATAGTGGTGCATACGTTAGCCTAGCACTAATGTGAATGACTAATGAAACATAAACGTTTGTAAAAACAAATCTTGCTCCATCTTTATCTTTCCTCAAAGTTTAGAACAACAGACAATCTGCATTAATAGACACAGTTTTAGGTAATAGTGGGCCACAACTGATTAGCAGAAGTATTTCAGTTAGACAGTAATAACGTGAGTTAGCCGGTGTGGCAAGCAGGACGAGGCAGAGGGCCGTGAGAGTGGCACGAGGCCAGTGGCGTGATTACTGATGAGCGCCACCTGCGCGACACACCGGTCTCGTATCTCTCACGGCGGAGCAGAAGCATAAAAGGTGGAGCGACGACAGTGGAGAGCGAGAGAGGAACAGGCCTGAACCTGTGTTTTGTTTTGTTTGTGTTTTATTATATGACAGCAGTCGTCCGTGAGAGATAGGAGACCGGTGCGTCGCGCAGGTGTCGCTCATCAGTAATCACGCCACCGGCCTCGTGCCGCTCTCTCACGGCCCTCGGCCTCGTCCTGCTCGCCACAGCCTGTCGTTAGCCGAAAACTTACACAATATAAAACACAAATCTATGTATTTTGAACACCCGGTAGAAAATATATCTACATCAATAATTATTCATACTTACAGGTTGTGATTCTGAGGAGCAAGCTGGTCCAAATAAACTGGGTACTGACCTATCTTTCAAGGGCAAGCGTTTTACGAATCCCGCGTTGAACTCAGAGATTTGAGAAGCAGTCATCAGTAAAATGAGTTTGAGGACTGTTCAGGTTGTTCGCGGGTGGACAACGTACAACATAGGTGGGCATTATGCAGATGTATTTTCTAGTGACGTAGAACCGTCACGCAGTAGGATTCGAAATACAAACGACTCATAAGCGGAACCAGAATTGCAGAATTGTTTGCCACCACAGTTTACATTCACATACAGCTATATTACACACTGCATGAAAGGGAATATTGGAAAAAAAAACATAATAGGGGCACTTTAAAAAAGTTCAATATAGGCCAATCTCACCTGGGTGTTTCTCTATCCACTGGACAAGCCAACCCATCCGACAATCACATGACCAGGGGTTTCCGCTAAGGAAGACATTCTCAATATTGCAGCAGCCAGCAAATATAGTTGCAGGCAATGTGGTTAAAGCATTGTCTGACAAGTAAATGGTCTTGAGAGATGACCATTTCAAAATCTGGCTGAACTGCAGTGATATAAATGTATCTGGATGAAGCTGTTGGAGAAGGTTTCCCTCAAGGTTGATCAACTGCAGCATTTTCAATCCATAAAAACTTTCTGGGTGGATGAAGGTAATGTGATTATGGTCCATATGAAGACGTAAAAGATTGTCCAGGCCTCTAAATGTGTTCTTGTCAAGCTTCTCAACTCTGTTGTAACTCATTTTCAGAACCTAGACATGCAAATAAAAACAAATCGTTAAGACATGAAAAGAAAGTGATTGTAAATTATTTTTTAAATTGACTCCATTTCAGACAAGCTTCAGACTTTTTCAATGGCAACAGCTAAAAACACAAATTATAGAAACAAAACAACTTAAGTTATATCACAATAAGTATCAAGTCCAGCACACAGTTATAACAAATCTAATGTTACAGTTACGGTATTAAATTTGGAAAAGTGCTCTTGAAAATCATAAAACAATATATGTCACCCTGGACCACAAATATAGTTACTGGTGTGGAGAGAATGAATAAAAAGCTGTGGCCAGACCTGGAAAGACAAAGCGGGACCATTCTCAAGCCTGATCTTCTGAATTATTGGAGTTATTTAATTGTGCAGAGCACATTTTTGAGTTTTGAATAAAAGTCTATTACATTGATTCACCGACCCTGTCCTTCTTCCCCCGAACTTCAACCTTGTCACAAAGGCAGTGTAGATATTAAGTGGCTATTAAGTTAAATTAACATTTAACATTTAATCATTTAGCACACTTTTATCCAAAGCTACTTACAAATTGAGGAGAACAATAGAAGCAATCAAACCAACAATAGGGCAATAATCAGAGATGGAGGACTCAAGTCACATGACTTGACTCGAGTCGCAAATTTAAGGACTTGGGACTTGCTTGACTAAATTGAGAAAATGACTTGACTTTGACTTGAGATCCAATGACTCGAGACTTGACTTGAACTGTATGACGCGAGAATGACTTTATTACAACTAAAGTAATTATATTATTTTTATTTAAATCATCGCAACATCAATTGATGAACCAAATGAAAGCAACGGAACCATTGTCACCAGTCATCAGATTCTGCGCGATTGCGTAACGCTGCACAAGCACAGAAAAAACATACAGAGCGGTGACCGCGCTAAATGCAAAAACATCTCACAGCATCGTTTCTTTTTGGATATAAACAGTTTGAAATTGACCATATTCATAAAAGGAGATTTGCTGTATGTATAATAACTGGCAAGGAATATCGGAAACGACAATCACAACCTTGAACCTCATTCACCACCTCTAAAAGTAAGCTTTGGCTTGTTTAACCTGTTTGTTATAGTTAATTTGACTAACGTTAAATCTAGAGAGTATAGAGGTCAAAACAGCATGCCTCTTTATACAAAATTATGTTTTCAAATGTAGCTTAACCCTCGATACCAGCTCACTTTTTTTCTTATCAGTGCAAAAGAGACTCAAAATACTCTGTTGATTTTGATCTTACATGTAAGATCATGTAATACATAATTCGATCCTGTTAAGTGTCTATTTCTTTTGTGTATACTAACAATAAAAACAAAGAGTTGTGCTTTTTGCCAAATAAAGAAAAGTAAACGTGATGCGAGTTTTGCCTTCTCTCTGTCAGTGAAGTCCATTCTGAAAAGCGTCCGAAAATGAACTGTAACTCAGCGAATACTCAGTCGCACAGGCATACAGGCACACGGGCATGAAGTTTGAATTCTCTTCTTTTAAATGAAGTAATTTATATAAAAAACAAATATTCTCAGTTTATGTAATCTGGATGAAAAGAGAGCGATGACAGTATTTTTCTTTTCAGCTCATTATAGCTCATTAAGCGCTAACGTGACCACGTCCACGGAGAGCGCGCGCTATTCAAACGCAAATGATCTGAGGCAAGCCTTGCAAACATGCCAACGCCCACATCAGCTGGATATAACACATCAAGTTTAATAAGAATCATGTACTTTACGTTGTCTTGCTACGCTGTGAGGAATAATACTATCATAATAATCCTGGAAAATTTACCTCAGAAGTGCTGGTAGTTTCGTTTCGAGGAGCAACAGATCCAGCTGATGTGAATAGTAAGTTTATTCTTAAGTGCTTTGTTCTAATCGCGATATGGAATAGTGTCTGTAAACCGCAAAAAGACTGTTTAAATATGATTTGCGTGTTTGAATGAATGAACTGCACAGACGCACGTGCGCTGCTGTTTACTACAGCTGTACAGCGTGCATGGTAAATGGTAATTGGACTGCATTTATATAGCGCTTTAACAGACCCATGGCCACCAAAGGGCTTTACATATTGCCTCACATTCACCCACTCATTCATACACCGACGGCGGTGTCAGCCATGCAAGGCGCCATCCAGCTCGTCGGGAGCAGCTGGGGTTAGGTGTCTTGCTCATGGACACCTCGACACTTGGTCAGGTGGAACCGGGGATCGAACCACCAACCTTTCGGTTTGTAGACAATCTACATGAACCACTGAACCAAAAAATTATTTTTACATGAATACATCCAAACTATATTGCTATAGGCTACTGAGAAGAGTAAAAATAGACTGAAATATGTTGAAATAAAATGTATTTGTATAAGCAACAAACTGCAAATTAACATTTATATGCTAATATATCATAAACATGATATGTTACAGGCTAAATATGAATGTTTAGACAAGATTTCGCTGATTAGTTTTTACTGTAAAAAAAAAAAGACTACTGCCACATCAAATAAGCTTTTGTTCGCCAATTTCTGCTCATATGTTAAATATATAGTATGGGATGTTTTGTCAAAAATAAAGTAGCTATATTGAATTATCAACTAAGGTGTTATTATAGAATTTGTACCAATTAGGGCTGGTCCGAATACCATTTTTTGAGCTTCGAAGCTTCGGTAGTAGTGAACATCGAATATTCGAAGCTTCGGAATCTCTATATGTCTCAGACATCCCAAGTCTCCCGGAAGTTCCGGGAGTTCCGGGAGTCTCCCGCATATTGATAGCAGCTCCCTGATGCCCGCAAATTAGTTCAAATCTCCCGGAATCTAGAGCTCGCGAGCTCCAAACCGTGTAGCGCATGCACGACAGAGAGCGAGAGACCTTGCATGTGTGTGCAAATGTGCGTGTGTGTGCAAATATGCGTGTGTCTGTCTGTCCGCTTGCATTTTGATTATTTCGAGAACCGTTCATCCAAACGACTTCACAAGGGAGTGCAGTGTCATATTTGGTGCAATATAGATAGACAGGCGAGACACGTTCAGAATTAATAAACTTTTAATAAACTACAGAACAGCGCGAGCGGGAAGCGGCGCGCCTCACGCAACATGAGCTGATATGCTCCGAGAACGGACACTGCACTAGTGATATAAAACACACACAGGTCTGTTAACTTAAGCAATATTTTTAATAAGGTAGTCTAATATTTTTCTCACTAACAAATTACTGACAAAGTAGGGTAGATTTAAATAAAGAAGCGGCGCACATCAGGCGAGCAGGGCTTAGGCTATATGCTCCGAGAATGGACACTGCACTAGTGATATAAAAAACACACACACACACACACACACACACAGGTCTTTTAACTTAAGCAATATTAAGTTAACTTAAGCAATATTTTTAATAAGGTAGTCTTATAATATTTTTCTCACTGACAAAGTAGGGTAGATTTAAATAAATAAAAATGAAATTTAAATAAATAAAAAATAAAAACAAAATTTAAATAAATAAAAATGAAATTTAAATAAAAACAAAATTTCTCCTATATTTCGCAGTAGATTAATTTAGATTTATAATAACGGGTAAAAAGGATAATACATTTTTTTTCTATTATTCTATTTTCTACAATGTCAAAGCAACGCAGCTTAACCCAAAATACAAGCTAAGGCATGCACTTCTGTCCATACAAACTCCGCTGTTCTGCGCTCTAGCCAGAATACTCCCATTGCAGGAACACTTCCATTGCAGTCCAAGAAGCAGCAAATATATTTATTAAGCAGCTATAACGAAGTTATATGTTAAGTATTATATTTCACAAAATTTTATAGTGTAAACAATATTCAAGCGCGAATGAGAACCGTTTTGAGGGGGACGCCGGGTGTGCAAAGAAATAAAAAAAAAAACGAATATTCAAATGTCACATTTTCAAATTGAATACCAACCCACCGAACGAATATTCGAATATTCGGGTCCAGCCCTAGTTCCAATATTCAAACTAGTGAATCCTTACCTTTGAAATACGTATGATAAAATGTATACTTTTTACAAAGAAAGATTACACTTGAAATATTGTTCAACTTGTAATTGTTGTAATTGTAACCTTTTTTTTATTGTGTTTTATTAGTGACAAATTAGAGGAGAGGATACATAATTCTCATACTGTATTTTCAGATTTTGGAATAACTGCACAATTACTAGAAAGGTTTACCTTGGATATTATACAATTTGCATGCATACAAAATTTGTGGATAAAGACCAATTTTTTCAAGATGTTTCCAACTTTAACTTTGAACCAATTCTGTAGAATATATATATTCTACAGAATTGGTTCAAAGTTAGAGTTGGAAACATCTTGAAAAAATGTCTTTTTCCACTGGGTACCACAAGAATGAATGTGAGGACAAAAGCAATACATATATATATATATATATATATAAAATTTATTTTGTCCTCGCATTCTTTGGTACCCAGTGACACACCTGTGTAAAAGGCTCATTATGCAACTCATTATGCGGCTCATTATGCAGGTCATTGTCTTCTCATGTGTGAATCACGCCCCCACGCATATTGTCTTTCCAAAAAAAAAATGTCTTACAAAATTTAAATCAATGTATTGTTTTATGAGAATGATTAAGCAGGATGATTTTCAGATCATTTTGAAGCAAAAACTCTAGGCGACAACATCCATTAGTCAAAAGTCTTGTGGACACATATTTAGTATGCGTTTTGTGTCCTTATTTCAGAAACTTTAAGTTTTAGTTTTTTCAATAACCATGCATAAACAATATTCTCTCAAAAATACAGACATGTATAAATGTTGCTCACATATTATGGTAGCCCTGTTTGTGCTAAATAGAGTGTAATGACAACTTTGCCATTAGTATGTTTATAAGCAACTGAAAAAAGCACAAATGTCAGGACATGTCAAAACATCACAAGGATCCCAAAACACCTTAGACCCCAGAGGGTTAAGGCTATCAATAGATTCAAATGATAATTAGCCTAATGATGGCATATGTTTTGTATATAACGTGCATAAATTTGCAGACATTTGCCACAGTTTCTTTCAAATCATAGTGTTTTACTGCCAAATATGTCGCTCTTTCAAATGACGAAAAACAACATACAAAACTGTTAAGGTTTTTTTGTGTTTTATGTTTCTCTTAAAGCAGAGTCACACATTATCAGGGGGTTAGGGGGCAAAATGCCAGCAGAATTAATACAATGCACACAAAATTCAAGATATGGTGGGAAAAATGGCCCTAGTACGAGTTATTTTTATAACATATGATATTAATCAATATTTCCAGAATATTTGCGCGATAGGAAATGTGATAATGATTTTGTACAACAGTTCAGTAAACAAAGAGTGAATATTGTGATAAGTGACATTTTAGACATGATATTGTCAATATTCTCTGTTTTTGTTTTATTTCTCCAACGACAATAGTTCCAAACAAGTCACAGAAAAAGAGTTAAAAATGAACGTGTCTCTGAACGAATCCGGGGCTTTGTGATTCAGTGACCTAGTTGCTTAGTTTCAGAATGAATCTGCCGTTTTGAACGAATTAGTTGAAGCAATGCTTCTATGACTTGTTTATTAAGACAGTGATTTGCCGTCACCTCCTGGCTGTTTTAATTTATAATTAAAAATATAATTTATAATTTTTTAGCATCTAATTTTTTTCTATATTAAAATTATTACATTTAAATCATTAATCTCATAACATTATGCTGTTGTAATTGCAGTGTAAATGCATGGTTAGAAAAAAAATTGGTTAGAACATAGTTAGAAAAAGAAATGCCCCTGGGGTCAAATATTGACCCTTAATGGGAAAGTTAATTTCTGCCGGTGATATTCCATAAAACATATATAAGCAAAGTTAAACATATGACATTTACAATAAAACCAATATAATTAATGCATCACACTTGTGAATTTACCCACAAATGTTTTATCTTCAACATTTTTCGTATAATTGTTATTATAATAATAATTCAAAATTGTGATAATCATAAAGACATGCTATAATAAATTATATGATTATTATTAATATTACGATATAAATTTAAAAGAAAGATATCCATTTCTGAGGGGAAAATGAATAAGGTTGAGGCCAATATAAACTTTTTTTTCTGTTTGGTATTATAACTTGACTTCACTTGACCCTTAGCAGGATTGGACTTGACTTGCTTGAAGTGAGCCACTGACTTGACTTGACTTGCTTGGTTTGTGTGTACTGCGACTTGAGACTTGCTTGAGACTTGATGGTAGGGACTTGAGACTAACTTGTGACATGTGTGACTTGCTCCCACCTCTGGCAATAATATGTCAGAATAAACAGAATAGAAGTGAAGTGAGTTAAGCAGGTCATTCCACAAGCAGAGAACAGTCAAGGTAATGGTCTGTGAAAGTGATTTTGTGCCTGTTTGGGATGGCACCACAAGGTGCCGTTCACTTTCAGAACACCAGCTTCTGGAGGGCACATAAGTCTGAAATAGTGAGTTTAAGTATAGGGGTGCAGAGCCAGTGGTTGTTCAGTAGGCAAATATCAGTGTCTTGAATTTGATGTGAGCTGCAATAGGCAACCAGTGCAAATAGCTGAAGAGAGGTGTGATGAGCGCTCTATTTGGCACATGAAAGACCACTCTCCCTGCTGCATTCTGGATCAGTTGCAGAGGTTTAACAGAACATGCTTGAAAACCTGCTAAGAGAGCATTACAATAGTCCAGTCTGGACAGAACAAGAGCTTGGACAAAAAGTTGTGTAGCATGCTCAGATAGGAAGGGCCTGATCTTCAGTATGTTGTATAAGACAAATCTGCAGGACTGGGCATTTCTACCAATGTGGTTTCTGAAGTTTAACCGATCAATCACAACTTCAAGGTTTTTGGCTGTCCTGGATGGAGTTGTGGTTGATGAACTCAATGGAGAAGTTGTGACAAAGTGTTAGGTTGGCTGAAAACACAAGCAGTTCTGTCTTTACAAGGTTGAGTTGAAGGTGGTGGAACTTCATTTAGCAAGAAATGTCTGTCAGGCAGGCTGGGATGTGAGCAGCTTCAGTCGGATCATCTGGCTGGAATGAGAGGTAGAGTTGAGTGTCATCAGCATAGTAGTAATAGGAAAAGCTATGTTTCTGAATGACAGATCCTAGTGAGGATGTGTAGATAAGTGGTCCAAGTACTGAGCCTTGAGGCACTCCAGTAGCTAGACGTTTAGACACTTAGACACTCCTCCAAGACACCCTGAAGGACCTACCTGAGATGTAACACTTGAACCATTGGAGTACGGTTCCTGAGATGCCCTTTGCCATGTGGATTGAAAGGAGGATCTGGTGGTTAACTGTGTCAAAAGCAGAAGACAGATCCAGCGAGACGAGTACTGATGATTTGGAAGCTGGTCTTGCCAGTCTCAGAGCTTCAACGACTGAGAGCAGGGCAGTCTCAGTTGAGTGGCCGCTTTTGAAATAAGACTGGTTGTTATCCAGGAGGTTGTTCTGTTTGAGAAAGGTAGAGACTTTACTTGATCACAACTCGTTGAAGTGTCTTAGCAATAAATGGAAAAAGGGATACTGGTCTGTAGTTTTCTAAAAGTGCTGGATTTAGTTTTTCTGGGGGGTTCCCCCCAAATGAAACCATCTGAAACCAGCTTAAATGCTGTGAGAAAGGTACCAGTGATAAGAGAGGTGTTGATGATGTGAGTGAGTGCAGGTACAACTGGTACAACTGAAGAAGCAATGGCTTGAAATAGATGAGTGGGTATAGCAGGTGACTGGAAAGAATGAGTTTGGAAACGTCTGCCTCTGAGAGCAGAGAGAAGGGTGGGAGTGTGTGTGTGTGTGTGTGGTGTGTGTGTGTGTGTGTGTGTGTGTGTGTGTGTGTGTGTGTCGCACCCTGGTTGTAAGGATCCCAAAAAATCTGTGGAATTTAATACTGCGTAAACATGAGTTTGTTTGTATTTCATTTTGCTTGGAAAAAGCTGGCTGTCAACAATCTGGCATTATCTAAACATGAACTTTTGACGAAACGCATTCATGCCAACTAGACGAATACGAGTGATCAGCAGATACAGAGCTCTTCTATTCGCGATCAACCTCGTTTTATTGTAAGGTGAATTCAACAAGGCATTCTGTTTATTTTAAACTTGCAGGTTATATTTTTCATGAAGATAATGCAATGTGCTTACTTACATTTAGTCATTTAGCAGATACTTTTATCCAAAGCGACTTATTAAACATAAAGATAAGAACCGCCCACCATTGTTTTGTATGTTTTTTTTTATACCAAAATGCTGAATATAATATGAAAAGTTGGTACTTTTTACAGTGGTTTTAAGCACTCCTACTCCCTTCCACTAGGCTGGGCGTGACGTCATAAAAGGGACTCCAAGCCTACAGTTACCGTTAGTCTAACGGCAAGTAGGCTAGCAGTTATATTGGAGACCTAACTCAGCTAGCAAAAATGGTGTTGATGAATGAAATAACTCAATTGTAAACATACTCGTGTGTGCTGGCTTCAAGAGGACCGTGATCCTGCCTGAAATGAGAGTAAGCTATTCGCAAAACAAACGGGTTCAGGCAGCATGCGTCAAAACCAGGATGCTGCGTGAGGCACGTCAGATTTGCCGGTCGTGGGTC
Organism: Gila orcuttii; assembly: GCA_026230005.1. NCBI lineage: Eukaryota > Metazoa > Chordata > Actinopteri > Cypriniformes > Leuciscidae > Gila > Gila orcuttii. The sequence continues at coordinate 1,872,839 of JAPDVR010000009.1, read as the reverse complement.
GAGCTGCTCCACTAAACTCAAAAACGCGTTCACATCACGGCAGCACATAACTGTTAATCTCCACTGCTGATTCCATTGGGTGGCATAGCCCACACAAACACCTGTCAAACACAGCGATAGGGACTTCAATCTCTTTTTTTCTTTCTGACAATGAGCATCGCTAACGTTAAAGGCACACTGTGGAACTTTTCAACCTTTATAATATATTACCAAAACCCATTGAGATGGTACATCGACTTACAATAGGTTGAATGACACGTCTGCCGAAGCCTGAAGGTGTCTGTATCGCTTTTACTAGCACTATGTAACTTCGGGTTTCGGGTAGGAACCCGAGCACAAAAAGAACTACAAAATTCGACCGCTTTACGGCATACGTCACTTCCCCCACCACCCCAACTTCCTCAAATTCTAACGTGAGAGCTCAACTCGCGTTTGATTGCCGGCGTCTGTATGTTGTCGTCATGGCTGAATCAACAGCTACTCGGAAGAAAGCAAAGATTTTGTCAGAGGAGACCAAAAAAAGAAAAAGGAGAGTGATAAACTAAAAGCAAGGACGAGGATAAACATTGGTCAAGCGTTCCCTCGCTGGCGTGCGATAAAGGAGGATGAGGGATTCCCGACCGATGCTGACCTGGCCGTCATGCTTTTGGACTAGTAAGTTAAATATATTGCTTGCACAATATCTCTATTTTTTCAAATTTGTTCTCTGCCTGGCCATGTTACTGATTCTATATTGTCCTCCATTTAACTTAATGTAACAAGGAATGCTAGTAGAGTAAGTTAGCGAATTATCAATCTGGTAGCTAAATGTTAGTACAAATATACATTTTATAAATATTGGGAAAGGTTTGCATTCAGCAGACACTTTATCCTCCGATTTTGAAACGAAACAGGGCTGCAACTTAACAACTAGCTACAGGCTTTTGTTTAATTTGTATGCAATTCATCTGGTAGCATTAACGTTAGAAACGTTAGAAGAGTTAGTACACAAAGCTAACAGGCAAAGAAGTCAAGCCTTTATATTGAATAAAAGGTACACTTAATGTAAACTGAAATTTTAAAATAAATATCGGCATAAAAGTGTATATATAATGTAATATTTACTGCGAATTCGTGTAACAAAACTGATATAAGTCACAACATACTGCCGTATACAAATGTAAATGTAAATGTGTTTTTTTTTTCCTTTCAGCTCATATATGTTTGTATTTGTGTAAAAGGAAAAACAAACTGAAGACTACAAATAACGGGAATTATGTAGTGAGTTATATCAGTTTTGTTACACAAGATTTCCCGACTACTCGATTTCATCTCCAACCCATTGCAAAGAGATCCTGAAGATGTTAATTGTTTGCTTCAGGTGTGTTTGATTAGGGTTGGAGATGAACTGTGCAGGACAGACGATCGGCAGGAGCAGGATTGGGCAACCCTTGTCAATGCGACTTACCTGATCAGACATTGTTTTCTGCGTATGCTACTTTTATTCAATTTGTTTTCTTTATAGGATTTATATTATTAATCTTATATTTATATTATTATTTTGGTCAGTAGTGAATCGATTAACTTTCTCCAACATACAAATCAAATGCCGTCTGCACACACACATAAAGACACGGGAGGTTGACCGGTTGACTGTTTATTGACTTTTGCGACAATGCTGCGGCGCTTGTGGCCTCTAGGGGCACTAGACGTGAAAATTACAGGTCGAGCGCACCCTAGTGGCCAAAAATTCCACAGTGTGCCTTTAATTAGTTGCGATTTAGCACACGCAATATCGCGTTCTGTCTGCAGATTCTACATGACGACAAGATTTTGAAAAGACTTTGTCTTGTTCCCTAATGTTATCCGGGTTAGCACCACGTTAACCTAGGCTAGCTCTAGCTAACGTTACTCACCAGGACACCTGGCCAAACCTCCACTCATTTTCCTCACAAGCATTGATAACTCTTTGAGGGCCATGATTTCTAGCAATTTCCTCCCCTCTCTCACGCCTGACTGGTTCAAAATTGTCCATAGTCAAGCCACAAACAGTAGGAATCCAACAGAGTATGGGTTGCTACTCCCTCTTATGACGTCATCACCCAGTTATGGTAAAAACATGCTACCTTTGAAGAAACCCCAATAAATGTTATTTTAACGCATTTTAAGACAGATTTTTTTTTACATATATACATATTGAGCACTTTAACACATTAATTGGTTGTGGTGGTAAACCTGCAATTTACACTTTAAGCAGCAAAGGCTAAATCATTTGTTACAGTAGTTTTTTTGTCATTGGTGACACGCAGCGACACAGTCATTTTAATACATAAAATGTTTAAATATTAAACTGGTGGAAAGTGACTGTCTTAATGAAGGAGTCATCGAGTCATTTATTCATTCGGTAACTAAGAAAGTGGCTATATTTATGAATGGTTCATTGAATCATTGACTCTGCCGATTCGTTCAAAGCCGCATATTTGTTCACTAACGAATCACCACTGTGTGTTGTAGACGCACAACAGTTCTGTTGTGGCTTGTGTTGCAACTATTATTTTGTTGCAAAATACAGCAAACAATATTGTCAATACTGTGTTTAAAATGTATGTCACTCAATATTATCTTTTTGTTTGTTTAAATGTAGCATAAAATAAATGTTACATTTCCAATCGTGTAGATATTCAAGAAAAATTGCAGTTACTATATATTTAAAACATTGAAAAACAAGAACTCAAACAGGCTATGTTTCTATATTGAAGTGAGTTTGAGTCTTAAATCAATCTCTATGCACAGTTTGTGTCTATATGTTGTAAACCCTCACTTTTACAAAGGTACATTGTTGAGAATGGCAGTAATGTATTGTGAATTGCCAAAGCAGCAGACTCTGCACACAACCGACCACATGCACGCGGTGGATGCAGGCAGTTTTGACAACAAAAGATGAGGTCATTTGATTGGATGTCATGTTGACATTTTGCCTGATAAAAATACATGCATGGTTTTAATGTTATTTTAATTAGAATTAAATGAATGGCAAACTCAGCGTTTTGTTGTCTGTCAACCAAAGTAGCCCCAGGGAATCAATGGTCAATGGGTTATGTATGTAACCCAGTTCCCTAAGAAGGGAACGAGACGCTGTGTCACACTGCAGTACTTGAGGCATGCCTTCTGTAGGATTACAAATTTTATTTAAATGTTTAATTTATATTTCCAATACAATAGTATTTTATATTGAGAAAGTTTTTAAATGATGAGACCAGGAAATCTCTGCAAATGGTAGGGGCTCCCGGGGGGATATTCCTGACTGTCCCGTCTCAGTACGAGAAGGCCATGCCTTTCCTGTTCTCGTGTCTCATCGGGTGAAGACTCATGCTGAGCAAGTTTGAACACCTGCTATTTTATTACTGAGACCGTTTGTCTTGGAATTCTTGTCTCAGTACGAGAAGTCCTGCACCGTCCTTTTCTCGTGTCTTATGCTCAGCAAGTTCCAAAACATGTATACTTCATTTACATTTGCTTTGTTTCAGAGAGTCTCCACCTATATGTAATCCCTCCCCCTTGAAATGTATATAAACTACAATGTAAAGTTCCCTTACTTAGACTTGACTTGGGTAAGATTTTGGACGAAGCAGACTACAGCAAATAAAGAATCCTGCTTAAAAGATACCCCCAAGTCTCCTGGTTTTCGCTTCTGAGTTTTTCTACACTTAAGAAGAAGAAGGTTTACAACACTTCCCATCTTCTTTCAGACAAATCAAAGTTGAAGATGTTTTATGCTGGCGTACCAGTGACCTGATATGACTGATATGAGAAATTGCATTGCTGTGGTTTCACACATGCTTCAGACACTGCCACACACTGGGGGCATTCCCATAGCGTCAGCAACTGATGCAGTCTTCAACGTAACCCAAAGACATTTTCTTTGAGGCACTTAGAAGGAAACTAGATATCCACAAGCAGAACTGAATACTTCACTTTGTTTTCAAAATCATGTCTAAAATGAATCATACTTAAACATACCTGGATAGACAGAAGTAATGGACTCAACTTCCGTATACATTTACATGAATTTCCAAGACTGTTTACATGAATTATTAATACTTTTCATAAATTTTGGTTACTTTTTGTCTAAACTTTTTTTTAGATAATAGTTTTTTTTTTAAATGACTCCTCCTGTCCAAGTAAGCCAGGGGTGTCTAATCCTGCTCCTGGAGGTCCACCTTCCGGCAGAGTTTAGCTCCATACCTAATTATACACACTAGAACTAGCTAATCAACGGTATTCAGCATCACTAGAATCTTCCAGGTGTTTGAAACCAAATTCTTAAGGAAAATAGCCCTCCAGGAGCAGGATTGGACACCTCAGAATTAGGCCAGAAAAATCTGCAATGTGAACCAGAATGTATGCTGCAAGTCAAATGTCTGGCTACTAGGGGTAACTTCATCATACTAGGGGCGTGACATGGCACAAGATCTCGCGAGGCTAAAATGTGACGAGATTTCTTGTCGAGTGAAAAGCTGTCCCGCGATATCGCCACGTTACATTCACATTACATTATGGTGCCCACCGCTGCACCGCCTCCACTGTCGTTTTGCTGTTTTTATAGAAATAAAAATCATTAACTATTGTAAACGGCTGCTCTGCTCATGCAGCACGAGTTGGCACAGTTCCCCAATTGCGTGATGATGACGGAGGATTCGTTGCGCAACAGAGCCTAAACATCTGATAAATGTCTTATCTTGTAGAATGCGCGCTCAGCACAGCTGCTTCCTATACACAGAGTATGTGCGATCATGAATTTGAAAGTGAAAGTAAAACGCAAACTTCCTGATGTGCGCAAATTAGGCTGCATAAAATAGCCTGTCTCCCAATATCAAACCTGTCTCTGGACTGTTGTTATAACCACCTCTGGTCTCTGTTTGCACTTTGAATACTGAGAGAGTACTTTGATTATGGTTGCACTTGCACTTATTGTTTGCACTTAATAAGGCTAAGAAAAAACGGTAACACTTTACAATAAGGTTCATTAGGTAACATTAGTTAATGTATTTACTAAGATGAATTAACAGTGAGCAATACATTTGTAACAGTATTTATAAATCTTTGTTAATGTTAGTTAATAAAAATACAGCAGTTCATTGTTTGTTCATGTTAGTTCACAGTGCATTCACTAATGTTAACTAGGGCTGGGTATTGATACAGATGTTCAAATTCGATTCGATTTCGATTTGCAAGATCTCAATTCAATCTGATTTCGATTTTCGATTCGATTTCGATTAGCGATTCGATTTTTTATTTCGATTCCCGATTCGACTCAATGAATATAGATGTAATACAAATCCTATATTTATAAAAAAGAACAGTGAACCTAAGTTTACAAGTGGTTAATTAATAAAAAGAAATTAAGAGCCACAAACCTGTATATTAAACTTTTTTTATTTTAGGTACACTTGGGTACATCAAAACAGAACCCAACTCTATATTTCAATTGCATACAATCAGTGTTGTGCAAGTTACTTCCAAACTGTAACACATTATACATTACTTGTTACTGTAATTTAAAAGAAATTCATTACCTTACATTACTGTCTCAGAATTGTAATGCGTTACATTACTCCTGTATTACTTTTGAGTTACTTTCACCAAAATAGCTATACAGTAGTAGAACTTAACATTCTAAGGCTGTAACGATATGCGATATGAAACTGAAATCGCGACACTCAGATCCACAAACCTGCAGAATCGCGACACACCCCTTCCAACTCCAAGAGTTATCCTTCCCGTCCAGATCCAATGCTACCACATCTTTAAATTACTGTTAGTATTATTTGAATTTTGAAGTTAACATTATAAAATACGTAGACCTACACCACAAAACTAGTTGAGGATAAATTATTTAAAATTGGGGAATTCCAGCGTTTTGGACGTGACATTTGCAATCAAAACTTGAAATATAAATTCTCAGAAAATGCATTTAATACCAATATATTGAAACGTCTGTTTATCCATAGGATACCCCCTTAAAAGAGTCCAGACATTAGAAAAATATCAGTCTACACATGTGTTTTATATTTAATATGAGGGAAATACTCATGCGTGACAAAAAAAAGATTTAACTTTTAGGAGGCAAAATATTTTTTTGTAATTCTGTGAATTACACAGCGCAAATCAAAAGTAATACTACCCACCGGATGTAGAAGGGTTGGCTCTCCAGAGAACATAAAATATTCATTTTATTTTATTTTTCGTGTTGGCATTTATGAGGAAAAAACAATGTAAGGACGTGACAGTTCTCCATTACGGACGCGACCGCTCTGAAGCGGCACTAAAAGACTGTTTTAAAACTTTCACAGAGACCTCAAACAGAAGACACAAATTTCTTTAAAGTGAATTTCGATTTGTACTAATTGTATCTTAATTTTAATCAATGTTTCATCAACCAATTGCCGGGATTTAATAAATAAGAACTAAATATAGCAGACAATAGATCACAACACGGAGGGGGCCTGCGCAAGCGCGTCTTATTAATTAACCGAAAATCAGCGTAGGCTATAAGGTAGCCTAGCCTACTTCACAGACCTGAAAAATATATATATATATATATATATATTGAAATGTCTACTTGTAAACAGAACAATTCAAAATGAAAGAAAACGGACTGCTCTCTGCTTATCTGTATGAATGTGCATTTCTCTCTGGCGCATTCACTACTGCGAAGATCGCGAGTCAGCAACGTCAACTTCATATTTATTAATAAACAATTAAAATGTCTCCTTGCTATATTTGACATATTCATAATCAGTGCTTTTGCCAGTTCTTTGTGACAGCTTTTAGTTGCTTTCCTTACATCATGTTACGTGAACGCGTCACCACCGCATCAAAACTGATTGCGTGATGAAAACAAGAAAAATACCACCTAAACATAGCCTAACTGTTTAGAAAGAAAACACAGAACAAATAGAGTGGCCTAATGCGCATACGTCCATCGCGCGAATGTACAGTCTTTTTCATGCCATCTTCACCCATTAGCCGCTTTTCCACTGGCCAGCGCAAGCACAGAGGCCGAAATCATGCCTCACGGCACTCCTGTAAAAAATAAATCGCTATAAAAAATATATCAGACGCTGCCATTTAATCTTTATTTACAAACTTGGACACCACACGCGGCTATTGACTGACCACGAACAGGTAACTTAGCCTACTTGCATTTTTCATTTGTTAATGTCTCGCGGTCTTGGTGTTTTTTTGTTGTTGTTTTTTTTACAATTAAAACTAAAAGTGTGTTGTAACGCAAGCGTAACTGAACATGTAATATAGTAAAATATTACTGAAAATTGATTAGTAATGCCTTACACTACTGCGTTACAGCAAAAAGTAATGTTACTCTAATGCGTTACTTTTGTAACGCGTTACTCCCAACACTGCATACAATGAATAGACAGGATTTTGATGCAAGATGCAAAATTGATGCTGAAAATTGGACAAGTCAGAACAGTCACATGCCTTGATCAAACAGGATCAGGTTATTTTATGTTTAAGATAGATAGATAAATAAATATCAGTTATATTTTAGACAATTTTTTATTACATTTATCTCACCTAAATGTTTGTTTTTACAATAGGGTAATTTTGTTGTTAAGAGTTTATGCAACACATGGAAGCTTGATTTCAATCTTTGAATTAAATTGAAAAAAGTAGCACAAATAAATACAATAGAATAAAGATATAAATAAAGAGATATGAAAAAAAAGTTTTTGGGTAGGTCAGAAATACTACAGAAATTGAATAAAGTAATCCAATGTAAAATAAAACTGGATAGTCTTTTATCCTGACTAAGTTAAATACATAGGCTATTAATCCTGATTCCTTACAATTAAAGCTATATTATGTTGTTTTGACAACAAAATTAAGGACAGAAACATATGGCTGCGTTCACTTTAGGAATTAGTGCACGGATCCATTACTGTTTCATTATACTGTCTGTCACACGCGTTTTATGCTTATTTAAGACCAGTGGCGGCGTTTCACAAAAACCTAGAGTATGGCATTCCGTCTGGACATGTAGAACAGCGGCATTACCGAGCGATATACCTCACATTATACCAAACAAAATGCACGATGCACTATTAACTCTATTACACTATTAATTAAAACTCACAGTGAACAGCATTAAATATAAAAACACATGCCTTACCTTTTGTTGCAGTGCAATCTTTATTGCAAAAGTGGTATAACGTTTTGCTGACATCACAGTCCTCATTTTTGTATTGCTGCTTCCATTCTACTTATTGCTATTATTTAATTTCATCGTTAAAAATAACATCCAGGGAAGATTGAATAGGCCCGTTTCTTTTCATTTTTACTCAGTATCTGACAGCGAGACTAATCAAAAAGACGCGCGATTAAGTGACGCAATAAACTGCGGCTGCGCACACTCACTCCACACAATTTTTTTATAATAATACTTTTGCAATAATGTATACATGAATACATTTATGTGTTCATTTAAAATCTGCCATTGTGTTTTCGACATTGTTAAAATAATAATAAAAACACGTTTGGATAAAAGGGATTTCATAAATAAATAAATAAGCCCAGATTTAACAGTGGGAAACCGTGTTGAATTGCTCCAGCATCATGTTATGTTAACTGCATTTATGAAAAACAAAGAACTACACAGATATATATCATAACGATCTATCAATAAATGCACACACGTTGGTTGTCATCTGCTTTTGTTCTGACGCTGCGGAGATAATACTGGGAGGAGCCGGTTTCATATGAATTTTAAAGGTGACTGAGGCGATCACGAATTAGTGTACAGTTAATAGCAATTTTTTAGGGGGGCTGGGTGGAAATTTAGGGGGATTAAAGCCCTCCTAAAATCTTTAAGGAACATTTTTTATCTGAACTCTGACTGCTAGGGTATGGCAACTGCCACACTCTGCCATACGCAAACGCCGCCCCTGTTTAAGACATAACCGACTGTCTTTACAAGGTTACTCACCAAAACCAGAGTTTTGACATAATTTTTAGTGATTTTGACCGTTAAAGCGATATAATCCGCGAAAAAGAACTTTTGTTACTGGCGAGCTGTTTGTGAGGCGGATTTCGGCTTTACTGTATATGTGCACGCAGTGAAAAACATCTCTGAGACCGCACGAGCACTGGATAGTTTAAAATCGCTTGAATGTTTAAACTGGTCAAACTTAAAAAGACGTGAAAATGATAAACGATGCAATGCTGGCCCGACTGTGCAAGTAAATATTCCGTCATGACGTCCCGACTCCTAAACGCGAGTGTTTATCGACGCCTGCAGCACTTGACGCTTGCCTTGTGCAGAGAGAGAAGATGCAGCACCGCTGAACACACACACTGTTTGTGAAATTGCATATCAGAGAAAGTTTTAAAATGACTGATTTGATTTTATAATTGATAATCTGTGTGGATTAAATTTACTCATACAATCTACAAGTGAATAAATGTTTGGATGAATTTCCCACATTATAAATGGGAGACCTGCGGGAATTAATAAAATTGTGCGCAATACCCGCGCCTAAATTAGAGCCCTGAATATGGAAAAATTCGATTCGTGGCCGTTGAGAATCGATTTTGAATCGACCACATTTTAAAAAACGATTAAGCGAAAAATAGTTTTTTTTTTTGCCCAGCCCTAATGTTAACCAATACAACCATTGATTTTAATAATGTTTTAGTAAATTCTGAAATAATATTAACTAAGATAATAAATGCTGTAGAAGTGCAGTTCATTATTAGTAGGGATGCACGGAATCCAGATTTGTGGGGTTCGGCCGAATACCGAATCCACTGGTTAAGATTCTGCCGAATCCGAAACCGAATACCGAATCCAACTCTCATCATCAGTCCATTAACACAGTAAACACATTAATGAAGTAAACAAAGTGGATTTTTCATTTTATTTTATTACTGTAAATAATAAACACTACTTTTACTTTTATAACTGTAAAAAAAAAAAAAAGAACAAGCAACATTATGCATTTTAACAGCAGCGATGTTGTGTAGCCTATTGTTTAGAGTCCTTGCCAACATGAGACAAATCGGCATTGCAAATTGAACATGTAGCTCGACTTGAATTGCCTTCTTTTCACTGAAAGTAGCCTACTGCCACACAACACTTTTTCTGCTCAGGAGTTCCATTTTCACTTTCTCACAGCCTACTGCATTCGAACGGTCCACCTATTGTAACGAGTGGAAATAAGGTGTGGCCCCTTTAAGAACTGCGCGCTCCCCTGTTGAACTGTCTGCAGTCCGTATTGTATGTGCCGTGCGCCTCGAACACATGCCCATGTGTGCGGGTTATTTCTGTTTGATGCTCATTTTTACCTTATTTTGTTAAGTAACGCTGTGGACGGTAGAACGTGTGACAGACAGTTACACAAGTTTGATTGTGGAATAAAGTGCGAGTTGTGAGATACCAATCGCCTCCGTGAGTCTGTCTGGCCTCTGCAATAACTTTAGCTGTGAGCTATCCCTATTTTTCTTCCTGACACAACGCGTTACACTACAGGCTTGTTCGACTTGAACCGGCGCTGCACAGACAGATCAGTTTATGACATCAAAGTACCGCGAGAGCAATTCAAAAGCATAAGGAGCGGTCTGCTCTCTATTCGTTCACGCGGTACTTTGATGTCATTCACTGTTCGGTGACTTCGACGTAGCGCGCGTAGTGCAAGCCTAGGGTTCGGTTCGGTGGAAAAAAATTCTGAGGTTCGGCAGAAACCGAACCCCGTTAAAAAGCCCAATATTCGGCCGAATCCGAATCCTGGATTCGGTGCATCCCTAATTATTAGTTTATGTCAACTAATGAAACTTATTGTAAAGTGTTACCAAAAAAACTCATTTATTTTGGTTATTTATACTGTTTTATTTGAAATGAGGTCACACACATCCTCAATCAGAAGTCCTGGAAGCTCATAATTCATGTACAGTAAGGTCTGAAGAGAATTATGTGAAATCATACTGGAGAAAAGCCAGTCAGTTGAGTTTGTGGCAAAACCTTTTACAGTGCTTTTATATAGTTGTCTTTCAATGCATTAAATAATTCATACTCATAAAGTAAATTAGAACTGAAATGACATTCATTACAAGATTATTAGTTAAAACATTTCAAGTCATGAATTTTGGCATTGAGGATTTTTATAAAATATTGTGCAAAAATCTTGTCTCGTCTTGTTCTCGTGAGATAAGAGTCTCGTCACACCCCTACTGGCTACACATATAGCCTACTGTCCCCTCATCTGGTCAACCACAAAACTCAATCTTCTAAAGACATGCCTATACACAGAACAATATTTTGGATGGTACACATTACTAAAGGTTTACATAAAAGCATGTGCAAAAAAAGAACACTACTCTATTAGCTAATCTACTGAAGGTGTATGTGAGGGTTGCAACTTTATGAATATGTAATTTGTGGTGTTGTGAACATTCAGTAATACTTTTTCATGTTCACAAAAATACACATCATACAACAGATTATACTCCTATTTCAATATTTACAACATTTTACTACTTTCTCATGTTCTGCATATCTTTTTAGACAAACCAATGGTTTGAGAAACATAACTTAATTTGCATAACTTGTGTATGTTCTGCAGCCTCTTTAACATAAGTTAGCTTATCAGACAGAGTCATGGTAACTTGACGTTAAAGGGTTAGTTCACCCAGGTATATACAGCAGACTTGCCTCTGTTCATCGACAGCTTTTCAGCTTCCCTCCACCGCCCCATCTCCTCACTTGTAGTCCTAACTCGCCTTATCACAACGGGGGGAGTACTCTGGGTTCGGGACAAATTCTGAGCTCGGAAATTCAGAGCCTCAACACGCCAAATACGCATAACCCTTACTCTTCTTAATTTTATGCAAGTGTGAACTCGTGAAAGCACACTGACAGCAATTGATCTTACACATAACTTGATCACAAACATAAAACAATGCTTTGGAGATGTAGAATCCTTGTAGGATGTAGGTCAAGGCCACACTTTTAGATCCCAGATTTAAGGCTGTTGCTTTTGGCAGTGCACTAAACGCTAATGCTGCAGTCAAGGACTGAATGCAGTGCAGTCATACGTGAAACATTAACACTGATTCCACCACCAGAGTCTCCCCAGTACACATGTGCCGGTATTCGGTAATGCGATAAATCGCGGTAAAGAATATGCACGATATTGTTATCGAGGGCACTTCAAAATACAGTGAAAAATAATAGATCCGAATTTAGATTTTTAGAACGCGCATTAACTTATTTTCCATCAACCGCTTAAAAAAAACACGTGCGCACTCTGATGTAAACAATCCTCATATGTATAAGCACTGTATGCTGCGCAGTGCGCACTCCAGTCTAATGTAAACAATCCTCACATGTATAAGCACTGTATGCTGCGCAGTGCGCACTCCAGTCTGATGTAAACAATCCTCACACGTATAAGCACTGTATGCTGCGCAGTGCGCACTCTGATGTAAACAATCCTCATATGTATAAGCACTGTATGCTGCGCAGTGCGCACTCCAGTCTAATGTAAACAATCCTCACATGTATAAGCACTGTATGCTGCGCAGTGCGCACTCCAGTCTGATGTAAACAATCCTCACACGTATAAGCACTGTATGCTGCGCAGTGCGCACTCTGATGTAAACAATCCTCATATGTATAAGCACTGTATGCTGCGCAGTGCGCACTCCAGTCTAATGTAAACAATCCTCACATGTATAAGCACTGTATGCTGCGCAGTGCGCACTCCAGTCTGATGTAAACAGTCCTCACACGTATAAGCACTGTATGCTGCGCAGTGCGCACTCCAGTCTGATGTAAACAATCCTCACACGTATAAGCACTGTATGCTGCGCAGTGCGCACTCCAGTCTGATGTAAACAATCCTCACACGTATAAGCACTGTATGCTGCGCAGTGCGCACTCCAGTCTGATGTAAACAATCCTCACACGTATAAGCACTGTATGCTGCACAGTGCGCACTCCAGTCTGATGTAAACAGTCCTCACACGTATAAGCACTGTATGCTGCGCAGTGCGCACTCCAGTCTGATGTAAACAATCCTCACACGTATAAGCACTGTATGCTGCGCAGTGCGCACTCCAGTCTGATGTAAACAATCCTCACACGTATAAGCACTGTATGCTGCGCAGTGCGCACTCCAGTCTGATGTAAACAATCCTCACACGTATAAGCACTGTATGCTGCGCAGTGCGCACTCCAGTCTAATGTAAACAATCCTCACACGTATAAGCACTGTATGCTGCGCAGTGCACACTCCAGTATAATGTAAACAGTCCTCACACGTATAAGCACTGTATGCTGCGCAGTGCGCACTCTAGTATAATGTAAACAGTCCTCACACATATAAGCACTGTATGCTGCGCAGTGCGCACTCCAGTCTAATGTAAACAATCCTCACAAGTATAAGCACTGTATGCTGCGCAGTGCGCACTCTAGTATAATGTAAACAGTCCTCACACGTATAAGCACTGTATGCTGCGCAGTGCGCACTCCAGTCTAATGTAAACAATCCTCACACGTATAAGCACTGTATGCTGCGCAGTGCGCACTCTAGTATAATGTAAACAGTCCTCACACGTATAAGCACTGTATGCTGCGCAGTGCGCACTCTGATGTAAACAATCCTCATATGTATAAGCACTGTATGCTGCGCAGTGCGCACTCCAGTCTAATGTAAACAATCCTCACATGTATAAGCACTGTATGCTGCGCAGTGCGCACTCCAGTCTGATGTAAACAGTCCTCACACGTATAAGCACTGTATACTGCGCAGTGCGCACTCCAGTCTGATGTAAACAATCCTCACACGTATAAGCACTGTATGCTGCGCAGTGCGCACTCCAGTCTGATGTAAACAATCCTCACACGTATAAGCACTGTATGCTGCGCAGTGCGCACTCCAGTCTGATGTAAACAATCCTCACACGTATAAGCACTGTATGCTGCGCAGTGCGCACTCCAGTCTGATGTAAACAGTCCTCACACGTATAAGCACTGTATGCTGCGCAGTGCGCACTCCAGTCTGATGTAAACAATCCTCACACGTATAAGCACTGTATGCTGCGCAGTGCGCACTCCAGTCTGATGTAAACAATCCTCACACGTATAAGCACTGTATGCTGCGCAGTGCGCACTCCAGTCTGATGTAAACAGTCCTCACACGTATAAGCACTGTATGCTGCGCAGTGCGCACTCCAGTCTGATGTAAACAATCCTCACACGTATAAGCACTGTATGCTGCGCAGTGCGCACTCCAGTCTGATGTAAACAATCCTCACACGTATAAGCACTGTATGCTGCGCAGTGCGCACTCCAGTCTGATGTAAACAATCCTCACACGTATAAGCACTGTATGCTGCGCAGTGCGCACTCCAGTCTAATGTAAACAATCCTCACACGTATAAGCACTGTATGCTGCGCAGTGCACACTCCAGTATAATGTAAACAGTCCTCACACGTATAAGCACTGTATGCTGCGCAGTGCGCACTCTAGTATAATGTAAACAGTCCTCACACATATAAGCACTGTATGCTGCGCAGTGCGCACTCCAGTCTAATGTAAACAATCCTCACAAGTATAAGCACTGTATGCTGCGCAGTGCGCACTCTAGTATAATGTAAACAGTCCTCACACGTATAAGCACTGTATGCTGCGCAGTGCGCACTCCAGTCTAATGTAAACAATCCTCACACGTATAAGCACTGTATGCTGCGCAGTGCGCACTCTAGTATAATGTAAACAGTCCTCACACGTATAAGCACTGTATGCTGCGCAGTGCGCACTCTAGTCTAATGTAAACAATCCTCACATGTATAAGCACTGTATGCTGCGCAGTGCGCACTCTAGTATAATGTAAACAGTCCTCACACGTATAAGCACTGTATGCTGCGCAGTGCGCACTCCAGTCTAATGTAAACAATCCTCACACGTATAAGCACTGTATGCTGCGCAGTGCGAACTCTAGTATAATGTAAACAGTCCTCACACGTATAAGCACTGTATGCTGCGCAGTGCGCACTCCAGTCTAATGTAAACAATCCTCACACGTATAAGCACTGTATGATGCGCAGTGCGCACTCCAGTCTAATGTAAACAATCCTCACACGTATAAGCACTGTATGCTGCGCAGTGCGCACTCCAGTCTAATGTAAACAATCCTCACACGTATAAGCACTGTATGATGCGCAGTGCGCACTCCAGTCTAATGTAAACAATCCTCACACGTATAAGCACTGTATGCTGCGCAGTGCGCACTCCATTCTTATGTAAACAGTCCTCACACGTATAAGCACTGTATGCTGCGCAGTGCGCACTCCAGTCTGATGTAAACAATCCTCACACGTATAAGCACTGTATGCTGCGCAGTGCGCACTCTAGTCTAATGTAAACAATCCTCACACGTATAAGCACTGTATGCTGGGCAGTGCGCACTCCAGTCTAATGTAAACAATCCTCACACGTATAAGCACTGTATGCTGCGCAGTGCGCACTCTAGTCTAATGTAAACAATCCTCACACGTATAAGCACTGTATGCTGCGCAGTGTGCTCTAGTCTAATGTAAACAGTCCTCACACGTATAAGCACTGTATGCTGCGCAGTGCGCGCTCCAGTCTAATGTAAACAGTCCTCACACGTATAAGCACTGTATGCTGCGCAGTGCGCACTCCAGTCTAATGTAAACAATCCTCACACGTATAAGCACTGTATGCTGCGCAGTGTGCTCTAGTCTAATGTAAACAGTCCTCACACGTATAAGCACTGTATGCTGCGCAGTGCGCACTCTAGTATAATGTAAACAGTCCTCACACATATAAGCACTGTATGCTGCGCAGTGCGCACTCCAGTCTAATGTAAACAATCCTCACAAGTATAAGCACTGTATGCTGCGCAGTGCGCACTCTAGTATAATGTAAACAGTCCTCACACGTATAAGCACTGTATGCTGCGCAGTGCGCACTCCAGTCTAATGTAAACAATCCTCACACGTATAAGCACTGTATGCTGCGCAGTGCGCACTCTAGTATAATGTAAACAGTCCTCACACGTATAAGCACTGTATGCTGCGCAGTGCGCACTCCAGTCTAATGTAAACAATCCTCACACGTATAAGCACTGTATGCTGCGCAGTGCGCACTCTAGTATAATGTAAACAATCCTCACACGTATAAGCACTGTATGCTGGGCAGTGCGCACTCCAGTCTAATGTAAACAATCCTCACACGTATAAGCACTGTATGCTGCGCAGTGCGCACTCTAGTCTAATGTAAACAATCCTCACACGTATAAGCACTGTATGCTGCGCAGTGTGCTCTAGTCTAATGTAAACAGTCCTCACACGTATAAGCACTGTATGCTGCGCAGTGCGCGCTCCAGTCTAATGTAAACAGTCCTCACACGTATAAGCACTGTATGCTGCGCAGTGCGCACTCCAGTCTAATGTAAACAATCTTCACACGTATAAGCACTGTATGCTGCGCAGTCCGCACTCCAGTCTAATGTAAACAATCCTTACACGTATAAGCACTGTATGCTGCGCAGTGCGCACTCTAGTCTAATGTAAACAATCCTCACACGTATAAGCACTGTATGCTGCGCAGTGCGCACTCTAGTCTAAGGTAAACAATCCTCACACGTATAAGCACTGTATGCTGCGCAGTGCGCACTCCAGTCTAATGTAAACAATCCTCACACGTATAAGCACTGTATGCTGCGCAGTGCGCACTCCAGTCTAATGTAAACAATCCTCACACGTATAAGCACTGTATGCTGCGCAGTGCGCACTCCAGTCTAATGTAAACAATCCTCACAAGTATAAGCACTGTATGCTGCGCAGTGCGCACTCCAGTCTAATGTAAACAATCCTCACATGTATAAGCACTGTATGCTGCGCAGTGCACTCCAGTCTAATGTAAACAATCCTCACATGTATAAGCACTGTATGCTGCGCAGTGCGCACTCCAGTCTAATGTAAACAATCCTCACAAGTATAAGCACTGTATGCTGCGCAGTGCGCACTCCAGTCTAATGTAAACAATCCTCACATGTATAAGCACTGTATGCTGCGCAGTGCACTCCAGTCTAATGTAAACAATCCTCACATGTATAAGCACTGTATGCTGCGCAGTGCACTCCAGTCTAATGTAAACAATCCTCACATGTATAAGCACTGTATGCTGCGCAGTGCACTCCAGTCTAATGTAAACAATCCTCACATGTATAAGCACTGTATGCTGCGCAGTGCACACTCTAGTCTAATGTAAACAATCCTCACACGTATAAGCACTGTATGCTGGGCAGTGCGCACTCCAGTCTAATGTAAACAATCCTCACACGTATAAGCACTGTATGTTGCGCAGTGCGCACTCTAGTCTAATGTAAACAATCCTCACACGTATAAGCACTGTATGCTGCGCAGTGTGCTCTAGTCTAATGTAAACAGTCCTCACACGTATAAGCACTGTATGCTGCGCAGTGCGCACTCCAGTCTAATGTAAACAATCTTCACACGTATAAGCACTGTATGCTGCGCAGTGCGCACTCCAGTCTAATGTAAACAATCCTTACACGTATAAGCACTGTATGCTGCGCAGTGCGCACTCTAGTCTAATGTAAACAATCCTCACACGTATAAGCACTTTATGCTGCGCAGTGCACTCTAGTCTAATGTAAACAGTCTTCACATGTATAAGCACTGTATGCTGCGCAGTGCGCACTCTAGTCTAATGTAAACAGTCCTCACACGTATAAGCACTGTATGCTGCGCAGTGCGCACTCTAGTCTAAGGTAAACAATCCTCACACGTATAAGCACTGTATGCTGCGCAGTGCGCACTCCAGTCTAATGTAAACAATCTTCACACGTATAAGCACTGTATGCTGCGCAGTGCGCACTCCAGTCTAATGTAAACAATCCTCACACGTATAAGCACTGTATGCTGCGCAGTGCGCACTCCAGTCTAATGTAAACAATCCTCACAAGTATAAGCACTGTATGCTGCGCAGTGCGCACTCCAGTCTAATGTAAACAATCCTCACATGTATAAGCACTGTATGCTGCGCAGTGCACTCCAGTCTAATGTAAACAATCCTCACATGTATAAGCACTGTATGCTGCGCAGTGCACTCCAGTCTAATGTAAACAATCCTCACATGTATAAGCACTGTATGCTGCGCAGTGCACACTCTAGTCTAATGTAAACAATCCTCACATGTATAAGCACTGTATGCGGCGCAGTGCGCACTCCAGTCTAATGTAACTACTAGTCCAGTCTAATGTTTGACTAGTAACCAAAAATCCAAATCACAGTCTCTACTGCACCAATTTAATTGATATTAATACTAGTGTAGAACATTGCATAGAAACTGTGTCTATTTCTCGTTTACTAAGATCAAATAATAAATCTACTGCGGGATCTAGAAAAAATCTAATTGTTATCAAAACAAAAAATTTCGCTATTAGTGAACAAAAACAATTTCTAAAGCTAGGTCTTCTAAACATTAGATCGCTCACACCTAAGGCGGTTATTGTAAATGAAATGGTCACAGATAATAATTTCGATGTTCTGTGCCTTACTGAAACCTTGCTTAAACCAAATGATTATTTTGGTCTAAATGAGTCTACTCCGCCAGGATACTGTTGTAAGCATGAGCCCCGTCTGATCGGTCGTGGCGGCGGTGTTGCAACAATCTACAGAGATATCCTTAATGTTACTCAGAAAACTCGTCATAGGTTTAATTCATTTGAAGTGCTTGTGCTAAATGTTACGCTCTTAGATGTAAGAAAAAAATCCCTATTATCTATAGCATTGGCTACCGTATATAGACCTCCAGGGCCTTACGCCAATTTCCTAAAAGAGTTTGCCGACTTTCTATCAGATCTTTTGGTCAACGTCGATAAAGCATTAATTGTTGGAGATTTTAACATACACGTAGATAATTTAAATGATGCGTTAGGGGCTGCGTTTACAGATTTATTAAACTCCTTCGGGGTCAAGCAAAACGTCACCGGACCAACTCATCGTCTTAATCATACACTCGATTTAATTATATCATATGGAACCGATCCAACCGATATAGATATCATTCCACAAAGTGATGATGTCACTGACCACTACTTGGTAACTTGCATATTACGCACTGCTGTAATATGTCATGCTGCGCCACGTTATCGACCAGGTAGAACAGTTCGTCCATCCACCATAGATCATTTCTCAAATAGCTTATCTGATCTGTCTCAGCTGCTGCCTGAACCCAAACAAACAGATGAATTAGACGAACTTACTAGCACTATGAGCACCATTCTCTCTAGAACATTGGATATTGTTGCACCCATTAGATTAAAAAAGGTCAGAGAAAAAAGTATAGCACCATGGTACAATAATACTACGTATGTTTTAAAGAGAGAAACCCGTAATTTAGAGCGTAAATGGAAAAAAAAATAATTTAGAGGTCTTTAGAATCGCGTGGAAAGACAGTATGTCACTTTATAAAAAGGCACTTAAAACGGCCAGAGCTGAGCACCTCAGCAAATTAATAGAAAACAACCGAAATAATCCAAGGTTTTTATTTAATACCGTGGCTAGACTAACAAATAAACAGACGTCGTCTGAACAAAATACCTCGTTACAGTTTAGTAGTAATGATTTCATGAACTTCTTCACCGAGAAAATTGAAAGCATCAGAATCAAAATCGTAAACGTTCGATCTTTGCCTTATAATTCGGCCGCAATTATCACCCCGCAAGAACAATTACAATGCTTTACAACCATAGAACAAAAAGAGTTAAATAAACTTATCACTTCATCTAAAACAACAACATGTTTATTAGATCCTATACCAACTAAACTACTGAAAGAAGTGTTACCTATAGTGGAAGAGCCTCTTCTCAATATTATTAACTCATCTTTATCTTTAGGTCATGTTCCAAGAACGTTCAAGCTGGCAGTTATAAAACCTCTTATTAAGAAACCACAATTAGATCCAAATAACCTAGCAAATTACAGACCCATTTCGAATCTTCCATTTATGTCAAAAATATTAGAAAAAGTTGTGTCCGCTCAACTCGCCTCTTTCTTGCAAGAAAACGACATCTATGAAAAGTTTCAGTCTGGATTCAGGCCACATCATAGCACTGAAACTGCGCTTGTTAGAATCACAAATGATTTACTTTTAGCTTCGGACCAAGGCTGTATCTCAGTACTAGTTTTACTTGATCTTAGTGCTGCGTTCGATACTATAGATCACACAATACTCTTAGATCGACTACAAAATTACACTGGTGTTCAAGGACAAGTATTAAGCTGGTTCAGGTCATACTTATCTGACCGCTACCATTTCGTCTACTTAAATGGAGAAAAATGGATTATAACTTCGGCAAACTATGGAGTGCCGCAGGGATCTGTGTTAGGCCCTTTATTATTCTCAATATATATGCTGCCACTTGGTAATATTCTAAGGAAACATGGAATTAGTTTCCATTGTTATGCTGATGGCACTCAAATATATATTTCATCACGGCCAGATGAATACGCTAAATTATCCAAATTGACAGATTGTGTTAAAGATATAAAAGATTGGATGACACATAATTTTCTTTTATTAAATCCAGACAAGACAGAGGTAATACTTATCGGTTCTAAAAACCATCCACAAAACCTTTCACAGCACGACTTTAACATAGTAGGATGCCCTGTTACTTTATCCGCTACAGTAAAAGACCTGGGTGTTACATTAGACTGCAACCTGTCTTTTGAAAAGCATATTTCATATGTTACAAAAACCGCCTTTTTCCACCTTAGAAACATTGCTAAGCTATGTAATATGCTATCAGTCTCTGATGCAGAAAAGTTAGTTCATGCATTCATGACCTCAAGACTAGATTACTGTAATGCTTTATTAGCTGGTTGTCCTGCATCTTCAATAAACAAGCTACAGTTAGTCCAAAATGCAGCAGCTAGAGTTCTTACTAGATCAAGAAAATATGATCATATAACACCGATTTTATCATCACTTCATTGGTTACCTATAAAGTTCCGGATTAAATACAAGGTATTGATTTTGACTTATAAAGCTCTAAATGGTTTAGCTCCAGTCTATTTAACGGATCTTCTATCGCCTTACAATCCATCGCGCTCTTTAAGATCACTAAATTCGAGGCTTCTGGTCATTCCTAGGATATCCAGATCCACCCAAGGAGGCAGAGCATTTTCACATTTAGCTC
Organism: Gila orcuttii; assembly: GCA_026230005.1. Taxonomy (NCBI): domain Eukaryota; kingdom Metazoa; phylum Chordata; class Actinopteri; order Cypriniformes; family Leuciscidae; genus Gila; species Gila orcuttii. Next base: position 1,851,584 of record JAPDVR010000009.1, on the reverse strand, counting down.
CGAAGCTCTGGAATAGCCTTCCTGATATTGTTCGTAGCTCAGACTCGCTCTCCCAGTTTAAAACTAGACTGAAGACGCATCTATTTAGCCAGGCATTCATATACATTTTTTATCTTACAGTTACTGTAAATTCGGCCTCTAGTTCATAAACACCAGAGGAGAACTATGAAGGTAAATTAGTAGCAAAACTCGAGAGCACGTAGATGTGAATTTGAGAACTTGTACAATAAATATTCGTACTTGTACACTAAAATGTACACTAACAGCTTCAATGTGAAAACCTGTAAAATAAAAATCTGAACTTGAACGCTGAGATTTGCACTTGCAGACAATAGTCACAAACCTGTATTCTGAATTTGAAGCTGCAGACAAGCAGTCAAAAATTTGTAAAATGCCATTCACAAAGATACAATGACAGACACAAACTTGTAACATATATTTGCACTCACAGTACAACCTCAAGTAGGCACTTGCAACTTCTCAAATCTGACACTACAATTTCAAATTTCGCGCTTTGACTTTTGCTACTCTTTTCGCGATTTATTAGATGCACAACTAACTTGTGCACTTGCAACTCAGTGGCGGCGAGAGAGGAAGGGGGGCGGGAGTGGGGGTGTTCAGAGGAGCCGTTTTATTGGTTGGCGCCTAGCCAATGAAATGGGACTTCTGTTATATGTGATGATGTCACGAAACCCGCGCCTTCGGGGACGATCTGAATATGATCTGAAACGCTAAATGTGTTGTTGTGAGGTGTATATGCATGTACAAATCTTTGTATATTTATTGTTTTTTTGTCTTTGTTGCATTAAAAAAATAAAGATCTGAAATGCTAACATGGCTTAATGCATTAGACTGATATTAAAATAAATAAATGATATTATCAAACTCAGTAAACAACACCATACTAATAATGCATACTATGTACAGAAAAGCAGATCAGCACAGAATATGAACACAACGCATTTAAGACAGTAGCATGAAAAGGCCAAACTCAGGAAACACCATGCCTACTAATAAAGCATAGAAAAGTAATTTGCACATAATATGAACGCAACGCATTTAATTGTACGTTAAGCATTTCCCTCCCAAAGAAAACCAAGAAAACGCTTCATGGGGCTTAATGGACCAACAGTTATAAAAATAAAAAAACACACAATTTGTTATTATTAATAAAACTGCAGGCAGCAGGTTTATTTGCACTAAACACATATTTGCTTTCTTTCGTCATATTCTGGGCTCATTGGCTTTTCTGTAGCCTACAAGTGTCACGGTTGGTAAATCCTACGTTTTCTCCTTGTCTCGTGTTTCTGTTGTTATATGTCAGCGCGCTGATTAGATGGGCGTTCCGCTCATTAGCACTCATCACCCATCCACTCATTATCCCTCTCACCAGCTGCAGCTTGTCAGATCATGTGTATTTATACTCACCAATTTCTCATCTTCCCTGTCAGATCGTTGTATGTGGTTTCCCGGTGTGTCTGTGTTCCTGTCGCGTTCCAGTCTCTTGCCTTCCTTGTTCCGGTTTTCGTTCTGTGGATTTTATGGACATTATCGCTTATTGGACACTCATCACCGCACCTCTGCTTCTTCACCTACCATCTGACCATCGGAGTTCCTGCGTCACTTACCTGTTTGCCTGTGTTAGATTCTTCTCTGTTCAACCTTCAATAAACGAGTTATACTGCACTTGCTTCCATCAGTCTGTCATGACAGAACGATCTGACCAACAAAGCATGGGAGCAGCAGGAGACTCATCCACATCGTTAGAGGCGTTTCTGAGTAACAGCAGTCAAAGAATGGATATCCAAGAAAAGAATCTCAACGATACGGCTCGTGCTGTTCAGGCTTTAGTGGCGCAGGTGTCCGGGCTCACCCAACAGATTCAACAGCTTCGCATGCCCGCTGCGCCACCCGCACCGCCAATTCCCCCACCACCACCAGCGGACCCATCCCCGTCAGAGCCTCGTCTACCAGTCCCTGAGCCATATGCAGGTGAACCCAATTACTGTCGTGCGTTCTTAACCAGATGTGATATGCACTTTTCTCTGCAACCTAGAACCTTTCAAGAGGAACAGACCAAGGTTGCATTTGTTCTGACGCTTCTGACGGGGAAAGCGGCGCTATGGGGAACGGCGGTGTGGGCTAACCAAGACGACTGCTGTTCCTCGTTCCAGCGGCTCTCCGACGAGATGCGGCGGGTATTCGACCGGGCCGCGACGGGAAGAGAAGCTGCCAGGGTGCTGGCCGAATTACGACAAGGAGAAAGGTCCGTATCAGAATATTCTATCGAATTTCGCACCCTGGCGGCTGAGAGCCAATGGAACGAGGAGGCGCAGTGGGACATGTTCCTGCATGGGCTGGCTGACCGCGTCCAAAGAGAGATTTACGCCATGGACCTGCCTACCGGACTTAATGATCTGATCGCGCTGGCACTAAGAGTTGACACACGTCTATCACGAGGCATCAGACGTTTTCAATCGGACCGTCCCTCTGGAGGTGCCGAGGGAATGCGTTCGGGAGGCGGGGGCGCGGTCAGCCCCGTCTACGATCACGAGCCCATGCAGGTGGGTCGAGCCCGGCTTTCCCGGGAGGAAAAGGAGAGGCGGAGATCCCTGGGCCTTTGCCTTTACTGCGGTGGAACTGGACATTTCGCGTACAACTGTCCGTTAAAAGGCCCAGCCCGACAGTAAGTATGAGGCTACTGTCGGGTGGGATCTCTGCCGAGAAGCCCTCATCTACATCTACTTTCCTCCCGGTAAGACTCCGATGGTCAACTCACCTCCACGACTGCCGGGCACTACTGGACTCAGGGGCGGAAGGTAATTTCATGGATCACTCATTTGCACTTAGATATCAAATTCCCCTCAAACCCCTTTCACACCAGATCAACGTTCACGCCCTCAATGGACAAAGACTCCCCACGATTTCACTGATCACCGAAGACATCACACTCATCACATCCGGCAATCATTCTGAGACTATTTCCTTTTACATTCTGGACACTCCACTAGCACCCATCGTTCTTGGTCACCCATGGCTCACCCGTCACAACCCCAAAATAGACTGGCAGATCTAATCGGTGGCATCATGGAGCAGTTTTTGTCATAAGTCTGGTCTTGTGTCTGCCTGTCCGTCTGTTCCTGTTCATGTGTTACAGGAGGAGACTGCGGATTTATCAAACGTGCCCACGGAGTATCGGGATCTGAAGGAGGTGTTCAGTAAGTCTCGGGCTGATTCTCTTCCTCCGCATCGTCCCTATGACTGTGCTATAGACTTACTGCCAGGTACGTCTCCGCCTAAGGGCAAGTTATATTCACTCTCTGTCCCAGAGAGAGAGGTCATGGAGAAATACATTTCTGATTCTCTAGCAACGGGATTCATCCGCCCTTCCTCTTCTCCAGCGGGGGCGGGGTTCTTTTTTGTGGGGAAGAAAGATGGATCATTGCGACCTTGTATTGATTACCGGGGGTTGAACAACATCACGGTAAAGAATACTTATCCTTTGCCGTTGATGTCTTCAGCTTTCGAGAGGTTGCAAGGAGCATCTATCTTCACAAAACTGGATTTAAGGAATGCTTATCATTTGGTCCGCATCAGGGAGGGGGATGAATGGAAGACCGCTTTTAACACCCCTAGGGGGCACTTTGAATATTTGGTTATGCCGTTCGGCCTTTCCAACTCCCCAGCGGTCTTCCAAGCACTTGTCAATGACGTGTTGCGAGACATGATCGATCAGTTCATATATGTCTACCTGGATGATATATTGATTTTTTCTTCGTCTCTCCAGGAACACGTGCAACACGTTCGACAAGTGCTTCAGAGGTTGCTAGAGAATGGGCTTTTTGTCAAGGCGGAGAAATGCGTTTTTCATGCACAGTCTGTTCCTTTTCTAGGTCACATCATCTCGGTTGAGGGAATGCGCATGGATCCTGACAAGGTTAAGGCTGTGGTGAATTGGCCAAGTCCAGATTCCCGTAAGGCCCTACTGAGGTTTCTGGGGTTCGCCAATTTTTACCGGCGTTTTATTCGCAATTTCAGCCGACTAGCCGCGCCTCTGACCGCCTTGACCTCCCCAGAACGACGTTCAGGTGGTCAGACGCAGCAGAAGCTGCGTTTGCCAAACTGAAGGGTTGCTTCGTTTCAGCCCCTATCCTGATAACCCCTGATCCATCACGTCAGTTTGTGGTGGAGGTCGATGCGTCAGAGGTGGGGGTAGGTGCAGTGTTATCCCAGCGCTCTCCTTCAGACGACAAGATGCACCCCTGTGCGTTTTTTTCACATCGTTTATCCCCTGCCGAAAGCAATTATGACATTGGCAACAGAGAGTTGTTGGCAGTCAAGTTAGCGTTGGAGGAGTGGCGCCACTGGTTAGAAGGGTCAGGGGTACCTTTTATCGTCTGGACCGACCACAAGAATCTGGAATACATTCGCACTGCTAAAAGACTTAATTCCAGGCAGGCTCGGTGGGCTCTTTTTTTCTGACGTTTTGACTTTACTCTTTCGTACCGCCCGGGTTCCAAAAACATCAAACCCGATTCTTTATCGCGCATTTTTGACCGTTCCGATCGCCCGTCTACTCCCGAGTGCATTTTACCAGAGAATCTATTCATCTCTACACTCACATGGGAGGTCGAATCGAAGGTCAAGAAGGCCTTAGAAGGGGTAACGCCTCCGACTCGTTGCCCACCGAACCGTTTGTTTGTGCCGGAGGGGTTACGGTCCAGCGTCATTCAGTGGGGTCATTGTTCCAATGTGGCTTGTCATCCAGGAGTCAATCGTACTATGTTTTTGGTTAAGCAACGATTCTGGTGGCCTCTCATGGCTCGTGACGTTCGCAGTTTTGTATTGGCTTGCTCAGTTTGTGCCACGGGTAAGACTTCCAATCAACCTCCAGATGGGTTACTCCAACCGCTGCCGGTGCCTTCGAGACCCTGGTCCCATATCGTGCTAGATTTTATCACCGCCCTCCCACCCTCCCAGGGTCACACGGTAGTTTTGACCGTGGTGGACCGGTTCTCGAAGGCGGCCCATTTCATTCCCTTGCCCAAATTACCTTCAGCCAAGGAGACAGCGGTGGTTGTCGTTGACCACGTCTTTCGGCTTCATGGCCTCCCGATAGACGTGGTTTCTGACAGAGGACCCCAATTTGTGTCCAAATTTTGGCGAGAGTTTTGTAAACTTCTGGGGGCGACTGTCAGTCTGTCCTCTGGGTTCCATCCCCAGAGCAATGGTCAAACTGAGCGAGCCAACCAAGATTTGGAGAGAACGTTGCGATGTTTAGTGTCCAAGAATCCTTCCTCCTGGAGTCAGCAATTGTCTATGGTGGAGTACGCCCACAACACGTTGCCAGTGTCATCCACGGGCCTATCACCATTTGAGTGTAGTGTAGGTTACCAGCCACCAATTTTTCCTAGTCTGGAATCCGAAGTCGCGGTCCCCTCCGCCCACGCCTTCGTCCAGAGGTGTCACCGCACTTGGACTAGAGCCCGTGAGACTCTACTCCAAGTGGGGGCACGCACCAAGGCCAAAGCCGATCGCCACCGGCGAAGGCCTCCCGTATACGTCGTCGGTTCCAAAGTGTGGCTTTCTACCAAGGACATTCCTCTCCGCTCCGTTTCGAATAAGCTCGCACCGAAATTCATTGGCCCGTTCTCTGTCACTAAAATCATTAGTCCAGTGACAGTCCGTCTCAATCTTCCTCCAGTGTACAGGAGGATTCATCCCGTATTTCATGTTTCCAAAATTAAGCCCGTATTTTTTGCTCGCATTAATCCGCCAGTCCCGGTTCCCCCCCCGCCGCGCCTCGTAGACGGGGAGCCTACTTATTCGGTCAATCGTGTTCTGGACTCTAGACGGAGGGGACGCGGATTCCAGTACTTGGTGGACTGGGAAGGTTACGGTCCGGAGGAGAGAAGTTGGGTACCGGCTAGAGACATCCTGGATCACTCCCTTATCGATGATTACAATCGGCAGGTAAGGGAGTCTGGGAACGCCAGGAGGCGTTCCTAGGGAAGGGGGTACTGTCACGGTTGGTAAATCCTACGTTTTCTCCTTGTCTCGTGTTTCTGTTGTTATATGTCAGCGCGCTGATTAGATGGGCGTTCCGCTCATTAGCACTCATCACCCATCCACTCATTATCCCTCTCACCAGCTGCAGCTTGTCAGATCATGTGTATTTATACTCACCAATTTCTCATCTTCCCTGTCAGATCGTTGTATGTGGTTTCCCGGTGTGTCTGTGTTCCTGTCGCGTTCCAGTCTCTTGCCTTCCTTGTTCCGGTTTTCGTTCTGTGGATTTTATGGACATTATCGCTTATTGGACACTCATCACCGCACCTCTGCTTCTTCACCTACCATCTGACCATCGGAGTTCCTGCGTCACTTACCTGTTTGCCTGTGTTAGATTCTTCTCTGTTCAACCTTCAATAAACGAGTTATACTGCACTTGCTTCCATCAGTCTGTCATGACAACAAGGCTATGCTTAATTAGTATGGTGTTGTTATCTGAGTTTGACAATATCATTTATTACTTTTAATATCAGTCCATCACACACGGGTTTCGTGACATCATCACGTATAACAGAAGTCCCATTTCATTGGCTAGGCGCCAACCAATAAAACGGCTCCTTTGAACACCCCCGCTCCCGCCCCCCTTCCTCTCTCGCCGCCACTGAGTTGCAAGTGCACAAGTCAGTTTTGCACCTAATATATCGCGAAAAGAGTAGCAAAAGTCAAGGCGCGAAATTTGAACTTGCAGTGTCAGATTTGAGAAGTTGCAAGTGCCAATTTGAGGTTGTACTGCGAATTTGAATGTTAGAAGAAGTGCAAATTTGTATTACAAGTTTGTGTCTGTCATTGTATCTTTGTGAATGGCATTTTACACATTTGTGACTACTTGTCTGCAGCTTCAAATTCAGAATACAGGTTTGTGACTATTGTCTGCAAGTGCAAATCTCAGCATTCAAGTTCAGATTTTTATTTGACAGGTTTTCACATCGGAGCTGTGAGTGTAAATGTTCTTGTACAAGTACGAATATTTATTGTACAAGTTCTCAAATTCACATCTACGTGCTCTCGAGTTTTGCTACTAATTTACCTTCATAAGAACTGGCCCCCGACTGAGCCTGGGTTCTCCCAAGGTTTTTTTTTCTCCATTGGGTCATCTGATGGGGTGTTAGGACACCATTAGGTCACTGGATGGAGTTTTTCGGTTCCTTGCCACTGTTGCCTTTGGCTTGCTCAGTTGGGGATATTCAAATTAATTAACCAATCATACCATTGATCAGCTCTACCAAACTTGGATGTCTTTTTTCCAGTAATAAACAAACATTGTTAAGTTGTTTTGATTGATACTGTGAAGCAGCTTTGATACAATCTGTATTGTGAAAAGCGCTATATAAATATATTTGACTTGACTTGACTTGATGTAAACAATCTTCAAATGTATAAGCACTGTATGCTGCGCAGTGCACTCTAGTCTAATGTAAACAGTCCTCACATGTATAAGCACTGTATGCTGCGCAGTGCGCACTCTAGTCTAATGTAAACAGTCCTCACACGTATAAGCACTGTATGCTGCGCAGTGCGCACTCTAGTCTAATGTAAACAGTCCTCACATGTATAAGCACTGTATGCTGCGCAGTGCACACTCCAGTCTAATGTAAACAGTCCTCACATGGAGAAGAACCATGTCGGAAGGAGGAACGCTGCCGTGATTTTTTCCCCCTTCTAAAAGCAGGGCTGCCAAAACTCACACAATCAACACTTTTTCACACGTGTTTCACACCACACATCCATTTTCTCATGCAGAGAAAAATCGCGGAGCAAAGAGGACACTGACACTGACAGACTAGACAGAGCAGGATACTTTTGATATGAAAAAAATTCTCAGCTCTCAGATTCTGTCCATTTTATTACGAAATTCAGACAATAAATACCATTTTGGCACTTGTAAATGTGACGTGACAGATCGCTGTAGCGCCATCATTTCAAGTAAACCGATCATCTGTTACTTTTTATTTAAAGATACAGTACAACTTACTGAAAGGTATATGTGCCTCATACATACTATCGATCAATCAGTGTTTTTCAACCACGGAAAGATGTCAATAAAACTGCAGGAGAACAATATTGCCACAGAACGTTACATTTACCTCAGGAAAGCCATTTAATGACCAGCATGTTAGTTGACTAGAAAAAAATTGCCATAGAGAGGAGTATTTTGCTAAATATGTGCACTATATTACATATTTATTATTGATGCACGATATATCGGCCGCTGATATAATATCGGCCGATATGGTCAATTTTTTACACATCGGTATCGTTCCGATGTCAAAATAGTGCCGATGTGAACAGGCCGATAATCATTCCTGTGTTTTTGACGTGTGTGTAGGCTTATGTGGGGGCGGGGATGTTTTTTTTGCACGCGCCCATACATTACACTCACATAATGTGCTGAAGCAGGTGCTGGAGGCGCAAGTAACGGCACTCTGCCTTGTTCTGACCGACCATCAAAGTATTGTCGCGCTGGAGTTACGGGGTTATGATGTAGCAATTAAATCACCTCAGACACACATGTAAGTTACATGTTTCACAGTGATTGCTTTTGTTAGATTACTGAATAATGGCATAATCTCGGGGGGAAATGATGATGCAAATGATCAAGGTAAGAATGACACACGACACGACACGGGTGCATAAAAAAGATAATCTTTAAAATCCAGTAATAGCTAGCGGTAGCCTTTAGCTAGCGATGCTACTTCACAAACTAGACACAAACATGTTTCGAGCCATAATCAACAACTTATCTAGTAACAAGCGCCGCATTAGAGCAGGCTTGTAGGATATCTTAATTCACAGCCCGTAAGGCTACATGTAGGCTACAACTGAAATAAAATGCTAGCTCTCGCCTGTCAATGACAGTCCACTGCCTGAAAACGTACTCGGTTACTAACGTAACCTCGGTTCTCTCTAGAGAGGGAACGAGTACTGCGTAATAGCTTACGCTAGGGGAAAAACTCTTTTCCGCGAGATATTGAAGCCAAAAATTATCCTTAATTTTTTATTAATGTAAAACGCTTTGCAGCAGCAAGCAAACATAGGCGAAACAGCTCGTGCGCCTATTGGTTGCTCTGCAGCAAATGCAGCAGCCTATCGAGAGAGACTCTGCGTGACGTAATGACCAATGGGGGCAATTCGCGCCCATATCATCACGTCCCGCCAGAAGGGGCATGGTCTCGCCCTATAAATATGCTCGTTAGGCTGATACAAGCTGGTTTTTATCGCTGAAGCGAACCAGAGCGTATTCCACGCACGGCAAGATACACAGTACTCGTTCCCTCTCTAGAGAGAACCGAGGTTACGTTAGTAACCGAGTACGTTCTCTTACGAGAGTATCTCTCGTACTGCGTAATAGCTTACGCTAGGGGAACACAATGCAACACGCCGTGCGTACAGGGATCCAACACCAAAGTCCCAGGGGCCGAAGCCCAGGGCTCATGTAGTGCATAATCACCATAAACTCACATAGAGTAGAGGAAGAGAGGCTGGAAGCGTCATTCCCTATAAAAAAGCACCCAGCGGGGCTATTATATGACAATCAAACGCGCAGCCAGGGTGAAAGCATTCAGCCTGATCTGGGTGGCCATACGTGAGTCAATACTCATGGGACTGCAGTAAACTCAGCATCTGGGCCGCACAGCGGGGCAGATAGCACTGAATTTAGACCGCCAAAAGCTTAGCTTGTAAGGCGGGTACCTCCAGGTTATAGTATTTTATAAATGTAGACGGCGAGGCCCAGCCCGCGGCCGTACAGATATCTTGCAGGGAAACCCCGCTAGACCATGCCCATGAAGAGGCCACGCCTCTCGTGGAGTGCGCCCTGACACCCAAGGGGCACTGTAAGCCCTTCGCCGAGTAAGCGAGCGCAATGGCATCCACTATCCATCTGGATAGGCTCTGTTTTGAGGCGGCGAGTCCCTTGGAACGCCCGCCGAACAAAACAAAAAGCTGCTCCGTCTGTCAAGTCAAGTCAAGTCAAATATATTTATATAGCGCTTTTCACAATACAGATTGTATCAAAGCTGCTTCACAGTATCAATCAAAACAACTTAATGTTTGTTTATTACTGGAAAAAAGACATCCAAGTTTGGTAGAGCTGATCAATGGTATGATTGGTTAATTAATTTGAATATCCCCAACTGAGCAAGCCTAAGGCAACAGTGGCAAGGAACCGAAAAACTCCATCCAGTGACCTAATGGTGTCCTAACACCCCATCAGATGACCCAATGGAGAAAAAAAACCTTGGGATAACCCAGGCTCAGTCGGGGGCCAGTTCTCCTCTGGCGTTTATGAACTAGAGGCCGAATTTACAGTAACTGTAAGATAAAAGATTTATATGAATGCCTGGCTAAATAGATGCGTCTTCAGTCTAGTTTTAAACTGGGAGAGCGAGTCTGAGCAACGAACAATATCAGGAAGGCTATTCCAGAGCTTCGGAGCTAAATGTGAAAATGCTCTGCCTCCTTTGGTGGATCTGGATATCCTAGGAATGACCAGAAACCTCGAATCTAGTGATCTTAAAGAGCGCGATGGATTGTAAGGCGATAGAAGATCCGTTAAATAGACTGGAGCTAAACCATTTAGAGCTTTATAGGTCAAAAGCAATACCTTGTAATTAATACGGAACTTTATAGGTAACCAATGAAGTGATGATAAAATCGGTGTTATATGATCATATTTTCTTGATCTAGTAAGAACTCTAGCGGCTGCATTTTGGACTAACTGTAGCTTGTTTATTGAAGATGCAGGACAACCAGCTAATAAAGCATTACAGTAATCTAGTCTCGAGGTCATGAATGCATGAACTAACTTTTCTGCATCAGAGACTGATAGCATATTACGTAGCTTAGCAATGTTTCTAAGGTGGAAAAAGGCTGTTTTTGTAACATATGAAATATGCTTTTCAAAAGACAGGTTGCAGTCTAATGTAACACCCAGGTCTTTTACTGTAGCGGATAGAGTAAAAGGGCATCCTACTATGTTAAAGTCGTGCTGTGAAAGGTTTTGTGGATGGTTTTTAGAACCGATAAGTATTACCTCTGTCTTGTCTGGATTTAATAAAAGAAAATTATGCGTCATCCAATCTTTTATATCTTTAACACAATCTGTCAATTTGGATAATTTAGCGTATTCATCTGGCCGTGAGGAAATATATATTTGAGTGTCATCAGCATAACAATGGAAACTAATTCCATGTTTCCTTAGAATATTACCAAGTGGCAGCATATATATTGAGAATAATAAAGGGCCTAACACAGATCCCTGCGGCACTCCATAGTTTGCCGAAGTTATAATCGATTTTTCTCCATTTAAGTAGACGAAATGGTAGCGGTCAGATAAGTATGACCTGAACCAGCTTAATGCTTGTCCTTGAACACCAGTGTAATTTTGTAGTCGATCTAAGAGTATTGTGTGATCTATAGTATCGAACGCAGCACTAAGATCAAGTAAAACTAGTACTGAGATACAGCCTTGGTCCGAAGCTAAAAGTAAATCATTTGTGATTCTAACAAGCGCAGTTTCAGTGCTATGATGTGGCCTGAATCCAGACTGAAACTTTTCATAGATGTCGTTTTCTTGCAAGAAAGAGCCGAGTTGAGCGGACACAACTTTTTCTAATATTTTTGACATAAATGGAAGATTCGAAATGGGTCTGTAATTTGCTAGGTTATTTGGATCTAATTGTGGTTTCTTAATAAGAGGTTTTATAACTGCCAGCTTGAACGTTCTTGGAACATGACCTAAAGATAAAGATGAGTTAATAATATTGAGAAGAGGCTCTTCCACTACAGGTAACACTTCTTTCAGTAGTTCAGTTGGTATAGGATCTAATAAACATGTTGTTGTTTTAGATGAAGTGATAAGTTTATTTAACTCTTTTTGTTCTATGGTTGTAAAGCATTGTAATTGTTCTTGCGGGGTGATAATTGCGGCCGAGTTATAAGGCGCGAGCAAAGATCGAACGTTTACGATTTTGATTCTGATGCTTTCAATTTTCTCGGTGAAGAAGTTCATGAAATCATTACTACTAAACTGTAACGAGGTATTTTGTTCAGACGACGTCTGTTTATTTGTTAGTCTAGCCACGGTATTAAATAAAAACCTTGGATTATTTCGGTTGTTTTCTATTAATTTGCTGAGGTGCTCAGCCCTGGCCGTTTTAAGTGCCTTTTTATAAAGTGACATACTGTCTTTCCACGCGATTCTAAAGACCTCTAAATTAGTTTTTTTCCATTTACGCTCTAAATTACGGATTTCTCTCTTTAAAACATACGTAGTATTATTGTACCATGGTGCTATACTTTTTTCTCTGACCTTTTTTAATCTAATGGGTGCAACAATATCCAATGTTCTAGAGAGAATGGTGCTCATAGTGCTAGTTAGTTCGTCTAATTCATCTGTTTGTTTGGGTTCAGACAGCAGCTGGGACAGATCAGATAAGCTATTTGAGAAATGATCTATGGTGGATGGACGAATTGTTCTACCTGGTCGATAACGTGGCGCAGCATGACATATTACAGCAGTGCGTAATATGCAAGTTACCAAGTAGTGGTCAGTGACATCATCACTTTGTGGAACAATATCTATATCGGTTGGATTGGTTCCATATGATATAATTAAATCGAGTGTATGATTAAGACGATGAGTTGGTCCGGTGACGTTTTGCTTGACCCCGAAGGAGTTTAATAAATCTGTAAACGCAGCCCCTAACGCATCATTTAAATTATCTACGTGTATGTTAAAATCTCCAACAATTAATGCTTTATCGACGTTGACCAAAAGATCTGATAGAAAGTCAGCAAACTCTTTTAGGAAATTGGCGTAAGGCCCTGGAGGTCTATATACGGTAGCCAATGCTAGAGATAATAGGGATTTTTTTCTTACATCTAAGAGCGTAACATTTAGCACAATACTTCAAACGAATTAAACCTATGACGAGTTTTCTTAGTAACATTCAGGATATCTCTGTAGATTGTTGCAACACCGCCGCCACGACCGATCAGACGGGGCTCATGCTTATAACAGTATCCTGGCGGAGTAGACTCATTTAGACCGAAATAATCATTTGGTTTAAGCCAGGTTTCAGTAAGGCACAGAACATCGAAATTATTATCTGTGACCATTTCATTTACAATAACCGCCTTAGGTGTGAGCGATCTAATGTTTAGAAGACCTAGCTTTAGAAATTGTTTTTGTTCACTAATAGCGAGATTTTTTGTTTTAATAACAATTAGATTTTTTCTAGATCCTGCAGTAGATTTATTATTTGATCTTAGTAAACGAGGAATAGACACAGTTTCTATGCAATGTTCTACACTAGTATTAATATCAATTAAATTGGTGCAGTAGAGACTGTGATTTGGATTTTTGGTTACTAGTCAAATGGTATTTAACATCTTGGAGATGTTATCCGACAGAAGATCTGCCCCGATTCTACTTGGGTGTAAGCCATCAGCGCGGAAGAGCCTTGGTCGCTCCCAAAACAGATTCCAATTATTTACAAAAATCAATTTCTGCTCATTGCACCATGACAATAACCATTCATTTAGAGCGAATAATCTACTGAACTTTTCATGCCCTCGTCGGTACGTAGGAAGCGGTCCAGACACAATAATCGATGTTTCAGGCGATGTGCTGCGTACCGTATCGATAAGGCTCCTGAAGTCTTTCTTCAGAACCTCCGTCTGTCGCAGCCTAGTGTCGTTAGCTCCCGCATGCAGCACAACAGCTCCGACGCGCTCGTCACCGTTCAAGATCTCAGTTACCCGCGCAGTGATATCGAGAACACGAGCACCAGGAAAGCAGTGACTGTGCACCTTACTTTTACCTAACGTAGCATGGACGTGTCGGACGGTGGAATCGCCGATGATCACAGCATCGCGTTCCGTTTCGCGAAGAGGGGAGAAGCGGTTCTGAGTGGAGATCTCGAAAACCGGGAGGGGCGAAAAGATTCTTGTCCTGGCTCGCGGCTTCCGCGGAACCACCCAGGCTTCGTGGTGGTGTGTTGGAGCCGGAGTGAATGAAATCATGGCTGATCGTGACCTGGACGCTCGGGACCAATGCTGAGAAACGCACGGAGTAGACGAGGTCAGCGTCAGCGGGTTACTAACGTTAATCACTGATCCGTGTGCATCAGCGCGTGATGTTTCAAGAGCTAAACGCCGGTCTCTCAGCTCAGCTTGTCTCTCTAGAAGGTCAAGGATCTGCTTTTCTACAGCTTCTAATTCAGACTGCACCGCAAGCAATTCAGATTTGTTCTCATCTGCACCAAAAGGTAGATAACATACACCTGATATATTCGCCATTTTAACAGATGGACAGTAAGTTAGCAATGATGCAACCAGTGATGCTATTAATATTTATACTAATTTATGACTCAAGTCTTGGGTATAACCGTCTTTTTAGTGGTATGGGTGTAATATAGACGCAGGATAGACGGGAAAACAAACAAACTCACAGCAGGCAACGAGGCTGACAAAAGCAGTCGATCGCAGGGCGAGCAGCAGTGAAGCGGTGTCTCGCTCTACGACCAACAACCAATGCTCAAACCGTATTTGCGCAAACAAACAAACGCAAACAAACAAACTCACAGCGGGTAACGAGGCTGACAAAAGCAGTCGATCGCAGGGCGAGCAGCAGTGAAGCGGTGTCTCGCTCTACGACCAACAACCAATGTTCAAACCGTATTTGCGCAAACAAACAAACGCAAACAAACAAACTCACAGCGGGTAACGAGGCTGACAAAAGCAGTCGATCGCAGGGCGAGCAGCAGTGAAGCGGTGTCTCGCTCTACGACCAACAACCAATGTTCAAACCGTATTTGCGCAAACAAACAAACTCACAGCGGGTAACGAGGCTGACAAAAGCAGTCGATCGCAGGGCAATAGTCAAAGCGAGAAGCGGAAGCTTCTGTCTGAAAACAGACGAGCGTGACACATAAGCTCTTAATGCCCTGACGGGGCAAAGGAGACTTGCATCCTCCTCCTCACTGAGAACCGGAAGGGCAGACAGGGAAATTACCTGGGCCCTGAACGGCGTATTGAGGGATTTCGGGACATACCCGTGCTTTGGTTTGAGAATGACCTTCGAGTCATTAGGCCCAAACTCCATACACGACGCGCTCACTGAAAGCGCCTGTAAGTCCCCTATGCGCTTCACTGAAGCGAGAGCCATGAGAAACACTGTCTTGAACGACAGGTGTTTCATGTCCACCAGCTGGATTGGCTCGAACGGGGCGCCTTTCATGGCCTCCAGGACCGTGGAAAGGTCCCACGTCGGGACTGAAGGGGGCCTTGGAGGGTTCAGCCTCCGAGCTCCCCTAAGGAAACGCACGACTAAGTCGTTTTTCCCCAGCGACTGGCCAGACACCGGTTTTGCCCGCCACATATACTTTGAGCGTGGATGGGGTCCTGCCCTTATCCAGTAGCTCTTGAAGGAAGGAAAGCACTTCCGAAACCCCGCACTCCACAGGTGAAAGGCTCTGGGCCTGACACCATGCAGAGAAAACAGACCATTTCGAGGAGTAGAGCCGCCTGGTAGACGGAGCTCTAGCCTGCGCGATCGTGTTTAACACTCCCTCTGGGAGGCTAGCGGGTACCCGTTGATGGCCCATGCGTGCAGGGACCATAACCCCGGGCGAGGGTGCCAAATCGAGCCCTCCGCCTGAAAGAGGAGGTCTCTCCTCAATGGTACAGGCCATGGGGCAGTGCTGGCCAGCTGCATCAGGGCAGGGAACCACGTCTGGTTCGTCCAGAGCGGGGCTACAAGCAGCACTGGGCATCCGTTCTCCCTGATTCGTTCCAACACCTGAGGCAGGAGCGAGACAGGAGGAAAAGCATATAGGGGGCAGCGGGGCCAAACATGAGCCAGCGCGTCCTTGCTTTTCGAGAAAAACTCCGGGCAATGAGCGTTTTCGTGGGACGCGAATAGGTCCACCTGAGCTCTGCCGAACGTTTGCGGGTGCAGCGACCATTCCCCTGCTGGAACATTGTTCCTGGACAGTCTGTCTGGTCCCACATTCAGGTGACCAGGCACGTGCGCTGCTCTCAGTGAGAGCAGGTTGTGCTGAGCCCAAACCAGGAGGCGTTCCGTCAACCTGTAAAGGTTTCGTGACCTGACGCCACCCTGGCGATTTATGTATGCCACCACCGACATGTTGTCCGACCGGACCAAGACGTGGTGGCCTGTTATCTGGGGACAAAAACGCCGTAGCGCTTTGTCGACTGCTATCATCTCCAAGCAGTTTATGTGAAGGAGCTTTTCCCGTTCTGACCACAGGCCAGCTAGCGGTCTGCCCACGAGCAGCGCTCCCCACCCCGAGGTGGAGGCGTCCGTAGACACCACCTTTACACTCGAAGCGGTCCCCAGGCTCACACCTGACTGATACCAGTCGGTTTTTCTCCAAGGTTCCAGAGCTGACACACACTGAAGGTCGACCCTGAGGTGAAACAGACCCGCTGTCCATGCCCTGGGTGGAACCCGCGCTTTCAGCCACATCTGCAGTGGGCGCATGCGGAGCAGGCCCAACTGGAGTACAGAGGCTGCTGAGGCCATCAGCCCCAGCATTTTCTGAAACCTTTTGAGCGGGACTATCGCGCCGTGGCGGAAGGATTTCACGCCACGCTGAATATTTAGTACGCGCTCTGGTGACAGGCGTGCTGTCATGGACAGCGAGTCCAACACGGTTCCCAGAAAGGAAATTTTCTGACTGGGAGACAGTGAGCTCTTCGCCCAATTGACTGTGAGGCCCAGCTTCTCGAGGTGCTCGAGTAATGCGGCCCTGTGTTCTATGAGCTCAGCCAATCGTCCAAGTAGTTCAGGACTCGCATGCCCTGAAGTCTCAGGGGTGCGAGCGCCGCGTCCATGCACTTCGTAAATGTACGAGGTGCTAGGGACAGGCCGAACGGCAGGACTGTGTATTGATATGCCTGGCCCTCGAAGGCAAATCTCAAGAATCGCCTGTGATGGGACGCTATTTGTATTTGGAAATAGGCGTCTTTCAGATCTATCGACACAAACCAGTCCCCGTAGCGCACCTGCGCGAGGATTTTCCTGGTCGTAAGCATTCTGAACTGGCGTTTCACAAGCACTCTGTTCAGCTGTCGCAGATCTAAAATGGGTCTGAGACCCCCATCCTTTTTCGGTACCAGAAAATATCTGCTGTATAGGCCCCCTTCGCTCTGAGCCTGAGATAAAGGTTCTATAGCCCCTTTGCTCAGTAGTTTCGCTATTTTGGCACGAAGTAGATGAGATACTTCGTTTTTCACCGTAGTTTCGACGCGCGCCGTGCGAATTGTAGCGAGTAGCCTCTCTTTATAGTGTTCAGCACCCATTCTGATACCCCGGGAAGCTTTGACCACGCATCTGCGTGAATAGCTAGAGGCAGAATGAAATCCGGGCTCTGGCCGCGACAAAACGGCAGCTCGAGAGCCCGTGCATACTGAGAACACAACACCGTGTTTACAGCGTTCGAGGCGGGGGGCGCGCTGATCACAGCGGGCGACCTGGCCGCGCTCAGCTTCTTTATGGCAGATTGTGCAGAAAAAGCGAGCGGGGAAGATCCCGTGGGAATCGGCGTGTCTGTGAGAAAATGTGGGCGCGGGGCTGCGGGCACATTTAATACACTGAAAACACTGTCGTTCATGGCCGACTGAATGTGTGTTGGTTTCGTTTTTACAGAAACCATGGGACACGCAGCATGTAGTGTGAGCGGGCATGGTGACATGGGCGCTTGCACTACATTGTTTGCACAATCGACCGGAGTCGATTTTATTTGTGCTAGCCCTGCACCGTGGCGGGCTGTGTTTGTGTGTGGGAATGGGCACTGGGTGGGCATTCTTACAACACTCATAACACCTTCGGCCGTGGCCGGAACACCAGAAAATGCACTCTTTATTGGATTTATCTGGGTAGCCGTAAGAACGGCTTTTGTGCGCAGGCAAACGGGCTGTGACACCGGCTGACTCTCTGCGAAATACACTGGGACAGTCGCGATGTTTGGAACTGACCGAGCGAGAAGTTTCAGTGAAAATCCGGCCGCAGCGGGATTTGAACACCGTCGTTTTCCTAGAATGGCTAGGAAGATTTTGAGACCTCGGGCTTGATCTCAATCCTCGGCCGGGGCCCGCGCTGAGGGGGGCGGCGTCCAGCAGAGCAAGAGCGCGGTCTTTGGTCTCGGGCGTGGCGGCGCTGTGAAGCGGCGGCGGCGGGCGGTGCAGGCTGCGGCTGAGAGCTGCGAGCAGGCGGCGGTTTAGTGCGACCTGCAGCGGAGCTCGAGCGCTTCGGAAGGAAGTGCTTCATGGCCTGCGAAGTTTTTTGTACCTCCATGAATCTGTCCGCGAAGTCTGTGACGGCAGATCCGAAAAGGCCCGCTTGGGAAATGGGCGCGTCGAGGAACACAGAGCGCTCGGCTTCCGTCATCTCAGACAGCGTCAACCATAAGTGTCTCTCAGCCACGGTGAGAGAGGCCATGTTTCGTCCTATGGCGCGAAGAGCGAGGTCTGTAGCGCTTCTCAGGTCCGCCACGCAGATCGCTCCGGGTCCTTCCTCGTCCAGTTTAAGGAGAAGGTCGGCCTGGAAAATCTGCAGGATAGCCATAGTGTGCAGCGCTGAAACTGCTTGCCCGGCGGCGGTGTAAGCGCGACCGTGCATGGATGACGTCACTCGGCAGGCTTTAGAAGGAAGCGTCGTGTGCGCGCGCCGTCCAGCGGAGGGCGGGCAGAGATGAGACGCTAAAGCTGGTTCCACAGGAGGAACAGAAAGGTATCCTCTTTCCTTCGCGCCATCCACAGAGGAGAAGGCAGCAGAAGCAGAGGTACGCAGCCTGGCGGAGAAGGGGGCGTTCCACGATTTCGTCACTTCCTCGTGAAGTTCCGGGAGGAAGGGCGCGGGCCGCGATTTCGTCGGAGCCTCGTCATTTCCGAGAAAGCGTCCGTCCATTCTGTTGCGCGGCGGCTGCGCGGGCGCCTCCCAATCGAGGCCGATGCTTTCAACGGCCTGAGAGAGCAGACGCATCAGCTCAGTCTCAATGCCGGCTCTCTTACCAGTGGTCTGGCGGGAAACGCTAGCGGAGGGGAGATCCACAGAGCTCGCCCAATCCTCACTATCGGACGCCAGAAGAGAACACGCCTCGGAGGGTTCGTCAAGCTCGTGGATGGACGCGGCGGCAGGCGGCGGCCGTTGTCCGTCAGTGAGCGACTCGAGCTAAGCCGGCGAAGCTGGCGGGCGAACCGGCGAGCTTTGGCGGGCTGGAGAAAGCTCGGGAGCGCGCTGGGCGCGGCGCTTCTTGCGGCGCGGCACCACGGCGGGCTGCGGTGAAGGCTCGGAGAATGATGCCAGGCGCGTCCTCAGAGTCACCATGGACAAAAGCTCGCAATGAGGGCATCCGCCGTCAGCGAGCGCGATAGCCGCGTGATCCTCACCCATGCAGGAAACACAGATGACGTGTCGGTCTCCATCGCTGAGCGGGGCGCGGCACGAGCCACAGGAAGGCATCTTTAAAAAGACGCTGCTCTTTTGAGAGAGAAGTGTAAGTCGCGTCAAGTAAGCGAACAAACACTTCTCAACAGAGAAATACACAGAGTGTGAAAGGATATATAACGCCGGAAAGCGCAGCAGGTACGGCAGTTGAAGGCGGCGAGGCCAGCGACTCCAGAGCTCGTCCCGCTGAAAAGCTTGCTTCGACGGCGCGGCTTCTCACTCCGGATCCAGCGATGCGTGTGCTTCGCTGAAGAGGTAAAAATCAGCTTGTATCAGCCTAACGAGCATATTTATAGGGCGAGACCACGCCCCTTCTGGCGGGACGTGACGATATGGGCGCGAATTGCCCCCATTGGTCATTACGTCACGCAGAGTCTCTCTCGATAGGCTGCTGCATTTGCTGCAGAGCAACCAATAGGCGCGCGAGCTGTTTCGCCTATGTTTGCTTGCTGCTGCAAAGCGTTTTACATTAATCAAAAATTAAGGATAATTTTTGGCTTCAATATCTCGCGGAAAAGAGTTTTTCCCCTAGCGTAAGCTATTACGCAGTACGAGAGATACTCTCGTAAGAGAACTACGCGCGTTGGTCAGTTAAAGCCGCAACGACACACCCATTATACACCAGCAGCGGGAATGTAGTAATTTAAAGCCTACCTTTTGTTGAACCCTGGTTAAAATCCATGTCAAACAACCGACGAGAAAGCAAATCCATTACAATGCGGAACTACTAACTGTTAGATAACGTTACAGTTCTTTAGGGACACCTAATCTGTAGCCCTGCCTTAGCTCTGAAGCTCTGTGACTATTATGAACTGTCTGCAACGTCAAGATAGCAATGCTGGAATATGTTGTGGTTGTGTGTGTGGCCGCGCGTGTGAGAGAGAGAGAGAGAGAGAGAGAGAGAGAGAGAGAGAGAGGCGCGGGGAGATCGAACAGTGGAAACAAAAACATACTCCGTCATTTTGTTCATACAGGACATTCCAACTATTCTCACTACTTCAACTTCTTGTTTATACATGTGAAGCCATTTTTATTATAGTGAGTCTAATAGGGTTAATACTGATTAGATTTTAAGTGTTATCATAACATTGTGCTATAAAATAGAAGTTAAGGTCTTTTGCCTTAGTAGGACAGTACTGTACTTTAAAGTTTTGAACTGTTGTACAATGTTCACAGAATACAGTGACTTGGTCTCAAGTGAGTTAGATGTTTATTGAGAATACTCAGGGTTGGCTTATTCATAGTGTGAATTCAGGACACACCTGTATCCTTTATAAAAATGTAGTTTTATATAAATATTTATTTTTTCTTCTGAAAATCTGATGA
The DNA here is from genome assembly GCA_026230005.1 of Gila orcuttii. Classification (NCBI taxonomy): domain Eukaryota; kingdom Metazoa; phylum Chordata; class Actinopteri; order Cypriniformes; family Leuciscidae; genus Gila; species Gila orcuttii. The sequence continues at coordinate 1,830,715 of JAPDVR010000009.1, read as the reverse complement.
CATATTTTGCACACAGGTAAAGGTGCCCAATATCAGTCATTTCTGAAAATAAATTACAAAAGTAAAAAAAAAAAGTGTTTTGGAAAATAGCTCTTTATTTGATTATCATAAAAATGTGTTTTCTATACAGAGATATCGACATCGGTAAATATCATTCCCCCCAATCCATCCGTTTCTCTTGTGCAATTAAAATATCGTGATAATACCGTATACCTTGGTAAAAGCTCAATCAATTAATCGCAGCATGAAAATTTGATACTGGCACATGCATACTCCCCAGTCATCGACACATCTCATAATGATATTTCTGTCTTGTTTTATTTTATTCTTGTCAGTTTTTTTTTTTTTCAAAACTTAACTTCCCTTTCACACACAGGCTAATGAAACATCATAACAGTAAAAAGTGCATTCTTACAAACCACACCTGATCTTAAAATACAGCTATCATCATCCTGATTCTCCTGAGGCATAACATTATCACTTTGCAAGTGTTTTATAGAAAGCTTTAATGATAAACACATTTATAATAAAAAAAATGGTCTGATTTAGCAAAGACCCTAACTAAAACAGAATACAAGCTCTTATATTTAATGCCATTTAATAACTTGTAAATTATATTGAAAACCTTACAATGTTATGAAACATTGCATGTTTGGGCCTAGATCTCATTGATTGTCCAGCAGGGGTCACCAGCATGTGGAGTTTCAAACACTTCAAAACAGTCAATCATTTGGCGAAGCAATTGGTTCAATTGATTTGAAGCCTTGAAATGCTTTGTTTCACCCACAAAAAACAAAACCTAACAGCTTTACAATCATGAACAAAAACAACAACTGACTAAACTTTAAACACCTGGCTATTTAAAGACAATGAAGCTCACAAGATAACAAGGGAAACAAGAAACACCTCCTGGAGATACAACCAAAGGAACCAATGACACAAAAGGACTACAAACTATCACAGGAATCAGGAAACTGGAAATACAACATAAACGTCCAAACAAACGGAGAACATGTAACAGCAAGAGCATCATCATCATTCTGTCATTACATAAACTCAGTGTCAGTAATGCTGATATAGTGATGCATGTCGTCAAGTCATCAGAGGCTTTTCCCTTGGCATTTGATTATGTACATGGTGTATAGTTTGGCTGGTGATCAGAAAACCTGAGGCGGCTGTATAAACAGGGCCATGAGGGCAGCAGCGGCACGTAATCATATCTTCACAATTATCAAGCCATACTGTATGGCATCAGCAAACCCAGATAGACAACATGCCAGCTGATTATTGTTTTGCAGTTTACACTATGTTGGAATGTTTCTAGAGAATATACCATAAAGGTTGATCCTCATTCTAACTTATTCTGGCCAGGAACTGCCCAGTATTTACAGTAATAGACTGATTAGCTTTATCTGTTAACCCTTAAAGACTGATACAGCCGTCCGCGGCTAAAAATAAACTATTGTTCTTAAATGATTAATAATCAATAATCCAATTTATATACTTTAAAAAGTCTCATAAAGAGGAGATTCACGGCTGAATCTGGCATCGAGTTTTTAGCGTTTGGACATTCAAAGGCTCGTAGTGAATGTGATTGCGTCATTAAGTTTTGATCAGCATTGATTCAGAGAAACCCATGCGGTTTGTTCCTATGAGCCAAACTGGACCGATTGTTGATGCCTAGTCCCACCCCTGTCCCCAGATTGGGTGAAACTATCATCTACTCAACCAATAAAAATAGGTTTTGGTTTTTTGCACCACCAATTAGCATATTTCTTTGGAAATTTGAACTGAGGCGAAGTAAAAGTAGTTGTGTGAGTGCTTGCGTGAAAACAAGCACAAAATAACAGATTTGCATGAGAGCACTCTCTGACAAAACATAACACAATTAAAAAAAAATCTATAAAACAGTGATACACATCGGATATGGCACTGAAATTTGTGTTTTCAAACGAGTCGCTACACAATGTCCCAGTGAATTGCGTCCGATGGAGAACTGGCTGGCGCAGCCAAGAGTTTTGTATGTGTAAATACTACTTATAGTTTGTGAAAATCATTTACACTGTTTGTATTTTTGTTGCACAGAAAATTCACAAGACAAAAAAAAAGTCACTTTTACTTCAGTGTTCTATTATAATATAACAATGTTTTCAATTTACTTTACTTCCTGAACTTTTTTGGACACATCTGCATTGTCAGTAAATTAAAAACACCAGCTTTTCACTGAAAATCGCCTGTAATACTGTTGTAATAAATGGCTATAACTTGCTTAGGGATTGTTACATGTAGACAACATTTCATCAGAAAATCTAGAATATCCAAGTATAACTTTCTAAAGGCACAAAATCCAAACTTCAGGAGGTTTTGTTTGAGTTGAGTAAAAAAAAAAAAAAAAACGCTAAAAATTTGCTGCTGTCTTTCTTAAATCTGGTAAATTCATCCATTCTAATACAAAAAAAATGTAAAATTGGGAATTTAAATGAGCTGAAACTTCAAGTTATCCTGTTTAAAATGATATATGGCACTTGATGCTGACTGCTATAATGGGTTAGAAAAATAAAGAAAAGAACAGGTGAGACAGGTTCCCCAAAAATGTTCTAGGTCTTTAATGTTTTCATAAAAGTGCACAAAGTAATATTTTACTCATGATACTGTTATAGTAGCCTTGACATACTGCCATCTATTGTTGTGAATGCAGCATCACACAAAGCAAATGTTTTCAGTTTCCAGATGCCTCCGTACACATGCCCTGTTCACAGTGTGTGATCATTCATTCCACAATGGAAAATTGGGGTGTTACAGAGATAAAGTGATTAGAATTTGCCTGGTCATGTGATCTCAACATGACATACATGATATGGATGAATAGCCCTTGTGTTTAATAAAACAGCTTTTTTTAGACCAGTGATATGACTGACGTCGCCATCTCATAATCATTTTTTTAATATGGAGAAAAAAGAAAAAAACTTGGGTAGCATACCTTAAATACAGAAACTCCCCAAAGTAGTGAGTTCAGTATTTTACCTGCAGAGATGTGAGGTCATGGAACGTGTTGTCCTCAACAATCTTGATAATGTTACTATGCAGCATTAATAGTTCCAGTTTTTTTAGTCCAGAGAGGTCGTTCACTTTAAGAGTTGATAAACTGTTGTACCTGAAACACAAAATTACAAATGTCAGAATCGGCCTGAAATAAGCTGTTTTCAATGACATTTTTTAGAGAGTTTCATGCTAGTTTGACTGTGGTCTGTTTTACCCCAGGTTAATCCGTTCCACAGCTGGCTGAATGTCCCTGGGTATTTGACTCAGGTATCTGAATGTGCAGTGCACTTCTGATGGAGCGTAACAGGCACAGGACTCGGGACAGCCGCTGCTTCTGTGTGTTATATTGGCCAAAACACACAGCAGCACCAGGAATCTCCACAGCAAACATGACTCTGGTGCTGTTGGGCCACGCATTCTGGAGAAGAGCTCTGTTTCTTCCCTATTTATGACCAGCTCAAGCTGCCATTAATCATCAGCTTTCTGTAAGAAGAAAATAATCAATAATTTCTACATTACTATTCACCGCCGTTAACAAAGCTCTACATGCAAAATACCTTTTAGATATTTCAATACCTTTTTAAAAGTATAATAGTATAGTGAGTAAGAAACATTAAAAAATATGTTTATTAAACATTAAAAAGGTAATATTAATAATATATTAAAATATTATATATTTCATGTTTATCAATTCAATTCACATTTATTCACAATGCATCATTTCAAAGCAGTGCATGTTTCTATGTAATCTGTTATCAGAGGTGACTGTCACAGTAATGTTCATGGCAGAAATGTACATAAAACCATACAGTTATGCCGAAACAATGAGCACGTTAAAGCAATGATATTTGATCATAATGGTTACAATATATGAAAAATGTGACAGTTTTGAATGTTTATATTGTAGCTAAATATTATGGAATATGTTCTTACGAATATTATTATAAGCCTTATTATATTAATTAGGCTATATGTCATGACCACATCTAAACTTCTAGTAAAACAGATATTGTATTTGACGCGTCCTGAAAATCGCGTCTCGATTTAACAGCGGAGATGCCGAGGGATTAGCAAAACATTAATTAATACCACATAATGAGTATATAAAGCACACTTACCTAATACGCAAACTATTTAGATAAAGATTCACATGAAACACTGTCCACATGGCATGCTGAAGTTAATAATCCAGCAGTCGTATCCTTCACTTCGGCCCCTCAGGTTTAGAGCATCGAGTGAGATCAGGTCAGCTTTCGTTGAGAAGCGCGTGTGAACTGAGAGAAACTGAGACTGAAACACTCCTCCTCTCGTCTGTAGTGCGAGAGGTTCACACGGAGTAAAAGGAAAACATCATCATAAGGACAGATATAACTGCCGTATCACAGCAATGATTTGTGAACAGATGCATCACTTCATTCATGTCTTCACTCTAAGAAAAGTCCGTAAAATACGGCCCAATGTACCGTGTTAATATGACTGAACTTATCGTATTAATTTTTTTTACAGGTGTTTTAGCTACAACGGGGCTAAATAAGGCACACCTTAAGATGTTTTTTAATAATGTCTTAATATACTTGTTCAAAACAATCACTTCAGCGAAGTTGTACTAATTTCTGTTTATTTTGATAAATAAAATAATTCATTTTTGTTCAATAAATATATTATTAATTTGTATTACTGTTGTATTACTAAAATTACAATGTTTGGTTCAAAACCTAATGGCTGTTTTTCCCTAATCATTTTTCCCTTTTTGTAGGCCCATCAGATGGACATTTCCCAAGTTCGCACACATATGGTAAGAATTAATTTCTGCCAATTGGTAGGGGAGAGTGGGGTAAGATGAGCCAGTTTTTACTTATACGGATCTCCAGGCAAGGAAAATTGAGACAGAAGTACATTGAAGACATCTACTGTTAATGTGGGATGTTGCCTATCAACTGAAAATATAAGAATGCACCTATGACAAAGAGCCTTGAAAATATCACCTCAGAAAAAAAGTGTTCATGTGACTCAACTTACCCCAGGCTAGGGGTAAGTTGATCCCAGTCAGTGGGTAAACTGAGCCATCTGGGGGTAAATTGAACATCCTATTTTTCACATTTTAATGCATAATAATAAAAAAATAACTTGCCTCTTTAAATAAAATCATTTAATAATACACTTATCTTTCCAAACAATGTTAAGTTTTTTTAAAGCTACCTCAAACAATACAAAACAAACCAATTAAAGTTTAATTTTCCCTTTAACCTTTTATTTTTTGTATTGGTGAACAATAGTTTTAAACATTTCTGTTAAGTGAAGGACTGCCAGAATAGTTTTCTGGAGCAAGAAATATGGTTATGTGCTGTATTTCTTATGCTGTTAATCGAGTCATGTCCAATCACACACACAAACACACACACACACACACACACACACACACATATATAAACGTGTTTGGCAGAAAGAACGTCCACCCAGTGTGTTCAGTTCTAATTTCTAATTTTGTTAAACAGTTTCACAGTTTTGAACTTGTGAGAATAAAAGAACAGTTCCAGACCTCAGCACAATGAAAATGACTATTGGACATTCCATCCATCAAGGTTGCAGGGAAATGTGAGTTGTTGCTCCCTCCTTGCAGTTCCTCCAACCTTTTGAGGTTTACCTCCATGTCATTCGGTAAAAATTAGAGTAGCAAATAATCGAACAATGTATCAACTTAAGGCAAGTCTGCAGGCTAAAGCATGGAACACTGTTTATTGTTCCTGCGATCCTGATACCGCATATGCTTATTTGTTAAATGAAATAACTGACTCCATTCGTTGCATTATTCCTATTGAAAATGTTACACGCAGAAGGGCAGAACATAAACCCTGGTTAACAAGGGCAATTTTGAACTCCATTAAACAAAAAAATAAACTTTACCAAACATATGTCAAAAAACCAAATATAGAGAATAAAATTAAATACAATGCTTATAGGAATAAATTGATATATATAATTAGGAAAAGTAAATATAGTCACTATTCTGAATTTATACAAACCGTGCAGGGAGACACTAAGAAATTATGGAAAGTGCTGAATAATGTTTTGAATAAGGGCCATAAAGAGACCGTGCTCCCAGACACAATAAATAATACTGATCTTGCAAATGATTTTAATAATTATTTTGTATCAATAGGGGCAAATCTTTCGAAAAACATTACTCAACCACACAGCGTCTCTTACCAACAATACATGTCAGGCAATTATCCAAACTCTTTTTTCCTAAAGCCTACTGACGCCACGGAATTGTATAATATCATAATGGCTCTGAAGAGCTCAAATTCTGCTGGAGAAGATGAAATTAGTAGTAAAATATTAAAAAGTATTGCTAATGAAATAATTGAACCACTTTTACATTGTATTAATCTCTCATTGCTTACAGGAACTGTTCCCAAAATGACAAAAAATTGCAAAAATAATTCCGATTTACAAAACTGATGACAAAAATGACATATCAAATTATCGTCCCATATCCATCTTACCAACTCTTTCCAAAATATTGGAAAGAGTGGTGTATAATAGACTTATTAATTATTTTAATACATTGAACATACTCAATCCATCCCAGTATGGCTTTAGGAAAAAACATACTACTTGTATGGCGATCCTTGATCTTATTGAAAAGATCAATGATGCCACTGAAAAGGGGGAATATGGCATCGGTATATTTTTAGACCTTTCAAAAGCCTTTGATACCATCGATTTTACTATATTACTGTATAAATTGCACCATTATGGGATTAGAGGCCAACCACTGAATTGGTTCAAAAGCTATTTATATCAGAGGCAACAATACGTAACTATTCGCGAACAGACATCAGGAAACAAATATATTCAATGTGGTGTTCCACAAGGATCCATATTAGGTCCTCTCCTCTCCTCTCTTTATTATTTACATTAATGATCTGGAAAATTCTTCAAAGACTCTGCATAAAGTAATTTTTCAGATGACACTAACTTGTTTTTATCACATAACAATGAATTTGAACTTCAACAACTACTTAACAAAGAGCTTCAAAATGTGGATAATTGGTTTAAAGTAAATAAATTATCTATAAATACTAGCAAAACTAACTACATAATATTTTGTTCAAACAAAAAACAACATAATTTCAATTATTTAAATTTCCAGATTAAAATAAAGGGAGAGAAACTACAGAGAGTGAAGACGACTACATTTTTGGGCGTCTTTATAGATGATCACCTAAATTTTAAACACCATATTGAATACCTTGTTAAAAAGTTATCAAAATATGTTGGTCTGTTCTTTAAGCTTAGACATCTGCTTCCTCATGCAATATTACTTACTCTTTATAAAACTCTCTTTGAACCCCATTTAAATGACTGCAATATTATATGGTGCAACACTTATCATACTTATCTAAGAAAGTTAGAAATTTTGCAAAAAAAAATTATTCGTGCCATATCATGGTCTGATTTCAATGCTCCAACACTGTAAAATCTAACATTGTTCTTACTAACTATTGTTTAGTTAACTTTAATTAATCTCCGGCAATGTGTTGAATTTACTGAAAAAAAATTAGTAATCTGTACTGTTTGCATGCTATGCCTTCATTACTCAGAAAACCCTTTTAAACATTACTTGACTGGTTTGAGTACCATTTTGCCAAAGCAAAAAAAAAAAAAGCAGGCGGGGCAAATGGTTTTTGATGCGGAGCAATTTTTAATAGGCTTTTCACTAATTTCTTCCACTTCTGCAGTCATCATTCTTCTTAGTTGCATACGCTCATTTTCCAGTCTTGTTGAATGTTATTGTCAATACAACTAAACATTTTGGGAGAACTTATGTGACATAAGTTGACTTCATAAATTCATGTTGATTTCCTAAAATCAACCTAAAATTCCTCACCATTATTGTGACTTGTGTTCATTTTGGTTGGGCACTTGGAACTTCATTTATATCATTCTGATTCTCTTCCAATTGATGCAGTGATGCAACATGAAATCACAGTTATTTGATTTCAAAGGAAGTGAAGTAATAAATATATATATACAGTATTTATACTTAAATTATTTCCATGTTCTTAATGAATGTATTTATGATGTATAACATGATTATGTTAAATAATTATCTTTTTACATTTTAATTGCAAACACTTATAGCATAAACTTTTAATTGGGTTGATATAATCCGTCTATATTTGTGACAATATCTTGCAATTTTGCTTGAGTCACACACAGACTTCAACATTCAGCATGCAAACCACAACAATGGTAACAAGCTTTTTTTAAATTACTTTAATTAATTAGACCATTGCAATTTTATTTGCTGTCTCTTGTCAGTATAACCCCAATAACGATGGCAAATACAATTTTAATGGTTAAATAAAGCCAAAAATGGAAAAACAAAGCAATTAATTTATTCATGCCGCAATGCACTCTGGGAGTACACTTCCTCAGATCACAGATAGAATTAAGTTGACAGAACTTAAATAGATTAAGTAAGAAGAACTTGATGTAATTAAGTTATGCTTACTTACTTAAATTAAGGCAACGAGTTTGCACAATTTAATTAAGTAAACTGAACTAATTAGTTTTTACGGTGAACCTGTTCCATGTTTTTTAGGTATGGTATTCTAAGACTAACTGAATATAATATATTTCACAATGCATGTATTATGTATCAGGTGGTTTTTGGACTAAATTACAGGTTGTGTGAACTTGTTCCTATCCGCTATCCCCGGCACACTTTTCTCACTAGAAACAAGCACATTATTATTGGGAAAAAACGGAGACTAAAAAACACTGGTATGAGTGTAGTGTGCCGGGGACCGCGGATTTGGAACAAGCTGGATGGAAATTTGAAAAATTCAAGTTCTTTTCTTTATTTTAAGCAAAATCTCAAGAATCAATTATTGAGTTTGTATTCATCTTCTTGAAGTATGTACTATTTTTAATTATGCATGTATGTCAGTATTAATCTTATAATCTCAAGGTAAACTGTCAAACAAAATTGTACTTGTGAAATGGGATCCCCTATCATTAGTTGTACGAATGTTGTATGGAATGTTTATATGTATGGCCACACATTTTTTATTTATTTATTTTTCCCTTTTTTGATTGTCATGGCCCCCAAGTATAAGCTTTAGATAGCTTCTTTGGGGACCAGTTCACATACATGATCAAGTTTAGGAAGCTTCTTCAGCATATTATTCTGTGGGACAGATCCCAGATCATTTTCTTTGAATGCAAAGGTGGCTTTGTCTTTGCCAGTGCTCCCTCGAATTCTTCTGAGGAATCTTGCATTAACTTCATTGCCCTCAAGGCTCTCAACCAAGCCAATAGCTTGTTTGCATATGACGTCACGTCACTGCTTTGCCATGGCACGAAATGCAGATGGAGGGCAAGAACTGATTTGCTATATTTAGGAAGCACTATAACAAACTCAAAATGCCTATGTTCCCTTTCGAAGGGAACTCAACAATACGTCAACGACGTTATGGGGAACGCCTCAGGCGTGACAGGTGTCTGAAATCACTATCAAATCACGTCAATCATATTGACCGGCGACAGCCCGTGAATCATTAGCGTGAATGATTAACGTGCGACCTGGAAGTATAAAGGGGCGCCTTGCACACATGACAAATCATCTCATCGTCTTCAGGGACTGTCTGTTTGAAAACGCTACTCAATGAAACGGTAAGAAAATTAAATGTACAGCACACGAGTGTGCTTTTCCTGCCTGGGAGAAGAGCGCGCACGGGAGATTCTCGAGGGAATCCTCTGTGTGAACTGTGAGCGTTTTTCTTTTAAAACGCTCGCTCTCGTCTGGCCCTCTTTTCGAGTGAAGGGGGTTCAACGTCTGGTTCTCGTGGTCCCGCTCGTGCCGAGGCAGAGTGGCGACTTGCATCATGGGCTTCCAGATAAAGCTCGTCGATCATCTTGAGAGTGCTGTAAACCTCTCAGATGATTCGACGGCTGACGAGGGCGAAGCAGGTGCTCTTGCTGCTCTTCAGGACGAGCAGGAGATGGCTGAGGAGGTTTATAATCAGGTAGATCCTGAACCCTCTCAGCCACCCTGCCCCGTGTATGCAGGTCTGGTGGATGTTGTGGAGCGCGCCGCCAACAGGCTGTAGCTGCCATGGCAACGCACTAGAGGAGAGACCGCTCGCGGTAGGCTCGGCGATCGGTTTCTCCCCGGCCATACACCACCAGCTCAGGTGAGCCTAATCCATTCCTTCCTGATCTTCACACAGAGATCTAGAGGGCATGGAAGAGCCCATTCTCTGCCAGTATTCACTGACATCAGCGGGTTAATTTCGCTGATGTTGAGGGGATCGCAGAGCATGGGTATGTGTCGATGCCGCCCATTTGACGAGTCGTTTGCGAACTATCTCATGTCTGGGCAGGCGTCGACACTGAGAGCTCCATTTCTGCCATCCAAACCGCTAGAGACAACAGCGCGTTTGAATGGCAGAGCATACACGGCAGCAGTTCAGGCTGGTGCTTCCCTGCACACCATGGCGGTGCTGCAGGCATACCAGGCCGACCTGCTGCAGGATCTCGACCAGGGGGCAGGGATGTCCCCTGAGGCGGTTACTGAGCCGCGCCGAACCACGGTTCTTGCGCTCCGGGCCACCAAACAGACTGCTGCCACGATCAGTCGGTCGATGGCGGCGATGGTGGCCACGGAGAGACAGCTTTGGTTAAACCTGGCCGACGTTGAGGAGAAAGAGAAGGCCTTTCTCCTCGATTCGTCGGTTTCGCCCTCTGAACTCTTTGGCCCCTCCGTGGAGGCGGGGCTTGGGAAGTTCAGGGAGGCGAAGGCGCGCTCAGCTGCTTTTAGGAAAAAACCTGCATACCGCTGAGATCCGGTTCCACGCCCAGGCAGGCGGGAGACTCCCGCTAGAAGAGGGATCTGAGGGAGGTTATCCAGCACAAGCGCATACAGCGTCGCTGATGGATAATCTCCCCGGAGGGCTTCATTAAAAAGAGAAATCCAGCCCTCTCCTCTCTTCTGACTCCCCAGACGTGCATTACATCAGGCCTGGCGCTGGGCCTATGATAAGAACGATGTTCCGATGGCCCGCCTAGGCTTGGTTAGTAGAAACGCCTCTTTCAGGCATGTAAAGTGGTGGACCCCAGGTTCATAAAGAACTATCTGGCGAGTCTTCACTCCGCACGCCGCAGGTGAGCTGTCTGGTCTTTTCAAGAGTCAATTTTTGTGAATTAAAATTCCGAAATGTATCTCTCTACAGACCTCGTTCCCTGTATAGAGCTATGGGGTCATGTCATTTGCTATGTCATCAGGTAATAAGGTAAGAGAAGTTTCCTGGATTATTAGGGCCCTGAAGTATGGCCAGAACGATAACTATGTTAGCCTTCGGGCTGTTAGCCACCTCAGGGTAGAGTAGTTGGTCTCTCTCTTAGAATTTTTTACTTAGAGTGTTGACTGACGCTAGAGCTTCAGATAGATCTTATGTCCGGCCCACGGGTCCGTTTGACTTCTTCCTGAGTATTTCGCCCCTTGAGCTCTGTTTGGGTTTTCATTAGGCTGAGTGATCATGCAGCCCTTTGTATGGAATAATACAGACTATATTCTTTAGTAAGGCTGTGGCTCCTCCGAGCCCTCAGATAGATCTATGCCTGCAGGCTGGCCCTCACCAGGGCCGCCTCTGTAGCTGGCCTAGGCTGTGCCAGGGATAATAGAAGTGCTCTGCTAAAATTTAGCATTGCTTCCTCTGAACCTTCACTTTGTGAATGTAGATTTCTAGCATCCCTGTAGAAACAGCCTCCTCCCATGGGAGTCGTTAGGCCAAGGCCCGCCCCCTTCTCTGCATTCTGGGGTGACTAGAGTAATGCAGCATGGTGCAGAGGATGGTTTGTAAGGACATGGTAGGCCTCAAACAGGCCTCCGTGGTATATATGTCTTTATTGAGCAGGGTTAGGCCGTCTTTCGCTTCACGAAGAAGACTGGGTTTCCTGCCCGACCCTGCCATGCAGAACTGGCCTACGGATTTAGGCCGCCAGTTTAGGCTTCACTCACCTCGCTGAGCGACTGCTCGAGCGCTAGGTTGTAGGTGGATGGCTTTCATTCAAGCCCCACTCCCCTAGGTTGGGCACAGATAAATTTCTGTCACCCCTAGAGCCGCTGGCAGGCCCGGACCCTGGTAACCTCAGGGTAAGGTGTGAGTATCCCCCTGTGATACAGGGTAGGTCTGAGCACTTCACTCCCAGTTCTGTTTATCCTACCTCGCACCACTATGGCTCGGGTCGAGTATGAAGTAAGCTTCACTTCTTCTTTGGTCGAAGTACGCTCCCCTGAAGCCAGAGCATTGCCCTGAGCTGACGCCCATGCATAGATGGTAGGCCCCTGACTAATGGGGCCTCCGTTGAGGCAGAGTGGCGTATGTTGTACTCCCCTTGTTTTAAGGGTGCTAGCTTTTTTGCGGAGTACACTGCCATGGGCAATGTGATTAGGCACCAGGATGCTGTAGGCGCTGCGTAAACAGCTTTGCTGCCAACGAAGGCTGCGCCATTAGGTAGTAGGCCTCAGCAGGCCTCCTTGATTGGACAGCCCCCTAGAGGGCACTGTAGGCCAGCTCACTTTACGTGGTTGGCCTTGGTGGTTCGGGCAGTTGACTCACTGATGGGTAGTAGGCCTTAAACAGGCCTCCTCGGAGGTGAGTCCCAACATTGTGGGACATACCTTATAGCGCTACTGGAAGCCCATTAGTAAATTATGCTTGTGTAGTATGGTTCCCAACAGTGTACTTTATAGCAGAATATGACTTGCTATTAGCTAGTAGGCCCGACCAGGCCTCCCTGATAGGCGAGTCCCCAGCTGGCTGGCCTTAGCAGGCCACCTTATACTATCACCCGGACTCAGGGCTCAAAGCTAACAGTGGTTATCAGGTAGTAGGCCACTCAGGCCTCCCTGAAGGTGAATTCCCACTTAAGATGGTTATCAGGTAGTAGGCCTCAGCCGGCCGCCCTGAAGGCGAATTCCCACTTAAGTTGGCTATCAGGTATTAGGCCTCTCTGGGCCTCCCTGAATGTGAGCTCCCAAATATTGTGGCTGTCAGGTAGTAGGCCGCTCTGGGCCTCCCTGAATGTGAGCGCCCAAATATTTTGGGTGTCAGGTAGTAGGCCTCACCAGGCCTCCCTGAAGGTGAGTTCCCACATGCTGTGATTATCAGGTAGTAGGCTCCTCCAGGCCTCCTTGAATGAGTACGGTCAGGTAGTAGGCCTCACCAGGCCTCCCTGAAGGTGAGCTCCCCACATACTGTGGTTGTAAGGTAGCAGGCCTCACCGGGCCTCCCTGAAGGTGAGTTCCCACGTACTGTGGTTATCAGGTAGTAGGCCTCTCTTGGCCTCTCTGAAGGTGAGCACCCCACATACTGTGGCTATCAGGTAGTAGGCCTCTCTGGGCCTCCCTGAAGGTGAGCACCCCACTTACTGTGGTTATCAGGTAGTAGGCCTCACGGGCCTCTCTGAAGGTGAATTCCCACTTACGTTGGCTATCAGGTAGTAGGCCTCTCCGGGCCTCCCTGTAACGTTCCCTAGTGGTGCTGGGTTTATGAAGCTAGTGGTCTCTTGCTATCAGTTTCAGCTAGCCTTAATAGGCAGCTGCTGAAGGCGAGCTTGCGCCCTGGCTCGCTAAAGTGTTCATTCTCTGCTATTGGTTCCCTCCCGGAACTTTTTCTGCCTACAGCCTGGTTTGCCTACCAGGCAGACCTGTGCTCCCCTCACCGAGGGTCTCTATGAGCATACTGCTTCCTGAGTCTGGTCAGACGGTCGTAGGCCTCTCGTGAGGCCTCCCAGTTAGATCAGCCCTTAGGCCTTCACAGGCCTCCTCAGTGTTTTGAAACACAGACACTGGGTTGATCCGTGGATCGAGTAGAGAAACTCCGCTCGCTAGCAAGGGTTGGAAAGCACTATGCTGAGTCATACTCTCCGGGATATCCCGTCTCTGAGATCCGGGCCGAGTGGTTCACTGCCAGCTTCGCAGTCCCTCGGGTTGGATGCCTTTCTTAAGGCTTTGTTGTCCAGAGGCTCTGTCTTCAGACAGACAGGATTTGGCCAGACTAGTGTCTATGTACTGACGCCAGGTCAGGCCGTCCTGGTGGCATTCGGGGTGAGTACGTTCCCCTGAATAGTGACTGGCTGGGGTTCCTTCGGGTTCCCTAGCCACATTCCCTAGAAGGGACCCCTTCTAATCGGAAGCTGTGGTTCCAGGCCCGGAGCCGGCCCAGGTAGACCTTTTATTTAACCATGTTTATGAAGGTTTTTCTGTGAGGCTGTAGCTTGGGCTATGACCGTAGGGAATGCTGTCACTAACAGCCCAGTGTGACCTGAGGGTGAGTGGTTCTAGCGTTTCATTTGAAGTTGCTGGTTCTGACAGTTGTCACTGCCACTTGGCATGCACTCCCCTTAGCATGGCGGAGTTGGTATATCGTTCCCCATAACGTCGTTGACGTATTGTTGAGTTCCCTTCGAAAGGGAACGTCTCAGGTTACGACTGTAACCTATGTTCCCTGAGAACAGGGAACGAGACAATACGTCTCCCTGCCATGCCTCGGGGCTTGCCTACCGTACAGTTTGTCATGTGTGCAAGGCGCCCCTTTATACTTCCAGGTCGCACGTTAATCATTCACGCTAATGATTCACGGGCTGTCGCCGGTCAATATGATTGACGTGATTTGATAGTGATTTCAGACACTGAGGCGTTCCCCATAACGTCGTTGACGTATTGTCTCGTTCCCTGTTCTCAGGGAACATAGGTTACAGTCGTAACCTGAGACGTTTTGCGTCATTTATGGTTGCTCAAATCGATCAAACTGAGAAACCATGAGGAGTTTTTATCGTGTACCAAAAGTTGTTGTTTATAAGGGGGAAAAATGCAAGAAATTGACAGAAAAACTCCAGAAAAAATGGCTTGCAAACCAAACGTTACACTGCAGTCGGGAGGAGCCAAATCGGAAAATGCCCGTGTGTGCAGTGATCACTTCGTCAAATGTGAGTTAATACAATTTGTGTGGCTATGTTTGTGTAACGTACCAGTTTCCGAACTTTGTAAAGTCAAAGTATGTCTGTAAGACAAGGTAGTTGCTGATATCTACCACCTCCATGGCAGGCAAATCGGTCCTCTTCATGACGTAAGGATCATGTCCAACATATATTTCGTCCATTCCGCTCTTCACTTCCTGGCCTCCATCTGAATTCCGCGCGTCATCACAATCACGTGACTGCAAACCACCTATATAATGGTAGCTGTTGCATTTAGTTGCAAATTTCACAATGATAAAGTCACCAACTGACAGATCTGAGATGTCTGGTTCACCCGCTTTCTCTTTGTCTGTGCCCTAGGCTGCTAGACTGCATAGACTTGCATCGTTTCGCTAGACAAGACCCTCCTCCTCAGCTGCGATCCTGCACAGCCGTTTCAAGCACTTCAAAGACCTTTGAAACTGCATTGATTTGGACTTCAAAACGCTGGTTGTAATAGAAGTCCATTATTCGAAGAAAAATCCAGAAATGTTTTCCTCAAAAAACTTATTTTCTCTTCCACTGAGGAAAGAAAGACATGGATAACTTGGATGGCATTGGGGTGAGTAAATTATTAGGAAATTTTCATTTTGAGGTGAACTAATCCTTTAAAAGTCTTCATTTCAGTTTGATCAAATTAAATCCATAAAATGGCTTAAACCTCTTAAATGGAATGAGAAAAGCCTTCATTATCTTTTCAAGAGGTCTTAACCTTGGGGATGAAAAAAACAGGAATCACAAAAATGGCTTGTGATTATTAAACTTAAATAAAAATAGGTGATTGATTTAAATGTGAGTGCTGCACGTGACCTACTTCTTATTTTCGCATACTCCTAAATACATTTTACAGTTTGCATACATCTGTTTTTCCCCGGAGATGTGAGTAAAATGCTCACACTGTTAAGCCCTGTTAATTTTAGTTAATTATCTTCCTTTACTTTTTTCACAAACTATTTCAATCTTTTCAAATTGCTTTTTCATTTAGTCCTCCTGTGTGTCTGCAGGTGCTTTAAAGCGAAATGTCTATACTAAAATTCATTTTAATATGCAGTCTTGAATTTGAATTCAGCGTGTTTTAACTTTAATGTAAACATATCAAATTTCAAGTTTCACTTAATTTTGTAGTACATTTAATGATAATAATAATTACACGTTTTATTTATATAGCGCCTTTCCAGGGCTCAAGGATGCTTTACAATGAACAAGCAACAATGATGGCAATGGACAATGATAACAAACAAAACAACAGTAGGTAGATGAGAGTAAAAGTACAGTAAAGGACAATTATGTAGACAGGGCAGCATACAGCAGAATACAATCAGACACAACGAAATGTAGCACGACTTAGGAATGGTGACATTCAGAAAATAAGTGAGTTTTGAGCATAGTTTTAAATTCAGAAATAGTATTAACACAACAGAGGGATCGGGGAGACAGTCCCATAGTTTGTGTGCAACAACACTGAATGATCTGCCCCTCATCGAAGCGAGGTGATGCCGAGGGAAAATAGAAGGCTGGAGTCGAGGATTGTAGAGAGCGAGTTAACAACACTGAATGATCTGGCCCTCATTGAAGCGAGACGATGCCGAGGGACAATAGAAGGCTGGAGTCGAGGATCGTAGAGAGCGGGTTAACAACACTGAATGATCTGGCCCTCATTGAAGCGAGGCGATGCCACGGGACAATAGAAGGCTGGAGTCGAGGATTGTAGAGAGCGAGTTAACAACACTGAATGATCTGGCCCTCATTGAAGCGAGACGATGCCGAGGGACAAGAGAAGGCTGGAGTCGAGGATCGTAGAGAACGAGTTAACAACACTGAATGATCTGGCCCTCATTGAAGCGAGGCGATGCCGAGGGACAAGAGAAGGCTGGAGTCGAGGATCGTAGAGAGCAGGTTAACAACACTGAATGATCTGCCCCTCAGTGACGCGAGGCGATGCCGAGGGACAAGAGAAGGCTGGAGTCGAGGATCGTAGAGAGCGAGTTAACAACACTGAATGATCTGGCCCTCATTGAAGCGAGGTGATGCCGAGGGACAAGAGAAGGCTGGAGTCGAGGATCATAGAGAGCGAGTTAACAACACTGAATGATCTGCCCCTCAGTGAAGCGAGGCGATGCCGAGGGACAAGAGAAGGCTGGAGTCGAGGATCGTAGAGAGCGAGTTAACAACACTGAATGATCTGGCCCTCATTGAAGCGAGGCGATGCCGAGGGACAAGAGAAGGCTGGAGTCGAGGATCGTAGAGAGCAGGTTAACAACACTGAATGATCTGCCCCTCTGTGACGCGAGGCGATGCCGAGGGACAAGAGAAGGCTGGAGTCGAAGATCGTAGAGAGCGAGTTAACAACACTGAATGATCTGTCCCTCAGTGAAGCGAGGCGATGCCGAGGGACAAGTGAAGGCTGGAGTCGAGGATCATAGAGAGCGAGTTAACAACACTGAATGAACTGCCCCTCAGTGAAGCGAGGCGATGCCGAGGGACAAGTGAAGGCTGGAGTCGAGGATCGTAGAGAGCGAGTTAACAACACTGAATGATCTGCCCCTCAGTGACGCGAGGCGATGCCGAGGGACAAGAGTAGGCTGGAGTCGAGGATCGTAGAGAGTGAGTTAACAACACTGAATGATCTGTCCCTCAGTGAAGCGAGGCGATGCCGAGGGACAAGAGTAGGCTGGAGTCGAGGATCGTAGAGAGCGAGTTAACAACACTGAATGATCTGCCCCTCAGTGAAGCGAGACGATGCCGAGGGACAAGAGTAGGCTGGAGTCGAGGATCGTAGAGAGCGAGTTAACAACACTGAATGATCTGCCCCTCAGTGACGCGAGGCGATGCCGAGGGACAAGAGAAGGCTGGAGTGGAAGATCGTAGAGAGCGAGTTAACAACACTGAATGATCTGCCCCTCAGTGACGCGAGGCGATGCCGAGGGACAAGTGAAGGCTGGAGTCGAGGATCGTAGAGAGCGAGTTAACAACACTGAATGATCTGCCCCTCAGTGAAGCGAGACGATGCCGAGGGACAAGAGAAGGCTGGAGTCGAGGATCATAGAGAGCGAGTCGGGGTGTAGGAGCAGGTTACAGAGATAGGGGAGCCAAGCCGTGCAGACATTTAAAAGTGAGCTGGGGGATTTTGAATTTAATACAATAAGCCACTGGAAGCCAGTGAAGATCGTACAAAATTGGGGTGATATGGGCAGAACGCTTGGTGTGGTGCGCATTTGTAATTTATAATTAGTCGTATTTCCAAATATTTTCTAACTTCGTTTTTTTTTTTTTTTTATGTTTATATGCCTTACAACAGCAAGCAAAAGCGGAGAAAAAGGAGGTCTCAGAGTTTTTTTTTTTCTGTTACTGTGCAAAGATGGCTCCGTTACGCCCCTGAGCGGCTTGGGGGTATAGGGACGTCACGCCATTTGGAGCAGCCATCTTGATGGAATAGAAAATGCTATCGCCGGTGATAATACAGCTCGTCGCAAAATATTTCTATCATACACGAGCGATGCTGTGCAGTTGGATGCGATCAGATACGTGATCATACAAAAGGAATATCTTTATACCGTATCCCAAAAGAAACAAAACGGAGAAACAAGTGGTTGGCGGCAGTAAACAGGCAAAACGCTGATGGCGGTGTTTGGCTTCCAACTCAACACACGCGGCTTTGCAGTCTTCATTTTGGATCAGGTAAGTTGTCCCCTCCAAGGCTAATGAATGATTTCTCTGAGTTCGGGATCAAATGTTATAAATCCACTGTTGCCATAGAAATCCGCAATGTGTGCACTACCAAGCATTCAGCATAATATAAGCTTGTCTTAGCCGGACACATCAGGCTCCCAATGTTACGATATATATATATATTTTTTTTTGCTTTAAACAGAAAATCATTTGTTAATCAAACGTTTAGCTGTCGCCCTTTATGATAGAACTATTGTGCTTTTTTTTTCACGGGGCTAACGGTGTATAGGTTGACTACATTTTTCTACGGTTTTTTTTTGTAGCAGTCAAAAGAAAACCTATCAACATTAGCTAGAAACAGTATTAAAGTAGTAGTAATTAAGTAGTAAGTAGCTTCAGAGTCACTACTGGTAAATACATTTACCTAACAGCTGTAGCCCTTTAGCCCATTGTCAAAAAGTTTTTATGTAATTATATTATTAGTATAATAATATACTAATAATATATATTACCCACGGCAATGGATCTATTATTAGGGGTGGCCCACCCCTAATAATAGATCCATTGCCACTGAGTAGCTGACGGATATATTCCGTCAAAATGGCTGACATGCGGCTAGGGGTCACGTGACTGGGAGATCCCTATTGCTCCTGGTGGAAACCCCTGAGTTCATCAGAGAATCAGAGTATTCTAGGTGAGTGTGCATTTGCCTATTACAACAGCCCCTTCTCTGCTTGCTTGCAAGGCTTTTATGAACCTACCTGTTTTATTTAGCATATTGATTCTTTTCTTTGGTTGGTTTTATTAATTTATATCTGAGTTCTGATTTCTGTTTTGGTTCTCCTGTTTTATGGTTACTCTTAGCTATGTTGCTCTTATTTTTTGTTTTATTGTATAATGCATGTTATACCTTTTATTTTGTAGTGCATGTCATATCTTTTTTATTTTGTAATGCATGTTATATCTTGTTTTATTTTTTAATGCATGTTATATCTTATTTTAATCTTGTTCTCCTGTAAAGCACTTACGTCTGTTGTAAATGTGCTATATAAATAAAATTGAACTTGAACTATTTATCAGAGTAATGTTTCATTCTTTCTTACTGTAGTACTGCGCTGTTTTCGTCTTTATCACCACAAAATGCCATTTTTTTTTCCTGAATGTGATATTTCCTGTTTCAGTTTGGTGGCATACATAAATACATTTGCTTGCAAACTGAAGGATGTTGTTTACTTTGAGTGACATTTTGATTCAAAACCATATTAATTCCAACCCTTACACTGTCTCTGTCTAAAAGGAGTCATTTAAAAATTCAAATAAACTAGTATAGCATTGCTGTACATGAAGCAAGATTTATTTTATATTGTTTCTATGTTGATTCAATGTTAAATAAGTGATTTAAATTATGTTCAAAAAATATTGATTTTATTACCATCTTGATTGATTTTTCATTGTTGAAATAACATTATTTCATAATTTGGTTGATGCATTAACATTGATTCAATATCGATTCAGTGTTGGTCTGCGCTCTGGGCTGTCATTAAAATATATTTCATAAATAAAATAAAATGTATTTTAAAAAGTAAAGATTATAAAAAAGCATTGAATGAGATCCCATAATAATTTAATATAGATTTACAGTAGTAACAATAAATTATATTTTATGATATGATTAATGTCATATTCTTAAATATGATGGTTTCATTATAAATATGGTAATTATCTTTAAGGTGGACACCCAACTTAATCTATGATATCTTAATCTGACCATGTCATGTCAACAAATGGAAAAGTCAGTCAGGTATTTATTATCATGTTAATTATTGTACCTTTTACCTCAAATACCATACTTTTACATACTTTTCCGTTATTGAAAAACTATAATGACCTTAAACAAAACTGAAAATCATTAACAAGACCTTTGTCTCAAAATATATTCAATAATTTTAGCGATTCTCATTTGCTACTTAAATCTACAACATTTTAAAAAACATCAAATATTAGATAAAATTAGCACAGAATCAACTTTGATCAAGAATCAGACAAATGTCCACGTGCATCTACAAAAGCGGATGTTTTGAAAAGTGCAGTGGCAGGTTTTTGTGCATCAAATGGTTTAGAGGAAAATAAAATCAAAGGCGCGTTTTTTCCCCGTGGAGCTTTTAGCCCCGTTGTACCCTCATTATCCGTTACCATTATCCATTGCCATTATCCGTTTTCCTATGAATTTTTTTGTTACAGCACATGTTGAAGCAAACAACTAAATACATTTTTTGCACTTTATTCATGTCAAATTATGTCTTGTTTATATTTATGGAACAAAACATGACTCTAAATAGGTTAGCCTATTACATAATTGTTTGCACAAAGCCAATAAATGTCCAGTTTTTAAAATGAACCAGATCAAAGCCATTTTCAATTTCTTAATAACTGATGAAGCCTATTTCTGTTTTAATTGTCATCTTCTCATCAGTGGCCAAGATTATTGGAACAATCTACTTGCAAACTACAGCATACTGTCAAAAGTTTTAAGAAAACTGTTGTCATCCATCCACTTGTCCTCAGTATAGTCCCAGGTCTGCTGGAGTCAAGGGCAAGGAAAACATGGATGCCATGATGTAAAGTAAAAAAAAAAAAAATGCCATAAAGACTGTTTATTTATTTTATTTATTTATAATAACTTCTATGAAGTATCAAATCAATATTTGGTATGATTATCCTTTGGCTTTCAAAAGTTTTACACTTTAAGGCAGTCTGCCGGTAGTTTTGAGCATCATGAAGTTGCCATAGTTCTTCTATGAATTGAGAGTTTTTAGTGTTTCACAGGGCTCTCAAGTGTCACGCACTGAGCATGACAGTCACTCATTTCGGTCTTTTGTCATGCATTCCCGCCACACATTGTATTTCTCATGTGGAAAAACTATTTATAATATATTTAATATGCCGCAGCGCCCAAAATGTCTCTGGACGCGCCGCTCTCACTGTGGAACCGGCAGGAATCAAGCACAGTCGAGTCTGACACTTATCAGCCAATCAAAAAAAAGAAAGGGCTACACAATAGCCAATCAGAAAATAGCACTATTGTATCTGGGTAAGATTTAACGCAACAACCAATGAAAAAAAAGCATATCCTGGAATTGTTCACGTGATTCTGCTACAACATCTTCCGAAACTTTCGTTCCCCCACAGAGGAAACTCTGGAGCTCCAAACATCACTTTGAGCACTTTGAGTAAGTCATGATCTCCTGTTTTGATGTTACAACAAATTCACAACTTGTTTGACACAAACAATGACAACTTGACTACTGTTAGAGAATGTTTTCCAGATAATTAGCATCAGTTTTTCATGAGTGTATGTAACTTAGCCAACAGTTTTACAGCCTGTTCACTGACAACACCTGCTCAGAACAAGTAGTCTAGGCCTTGTCATATTTTTGTTATCAGACGATGACTGACATATTGTCATGAAACACCCCAATTCCCGTGAGGGGGGGATGTCACTCTTGCCTGTCTTCAAAACTTGAGAGCCCTGTCTTCATGTACTGCTAGATGCGACTGATGATTTTCAGACATCTGTGAGTATCTGTGTGGGTTATGCCATCTGTTGCAGGGCTCATGGTTGACAATAATCTCACTGCATTATTACAATGTTTGCGAAAGGAATGCTTGGACATCTAAAATATAGGTTTTTCTTGACACTGTATGTCTCTCCTGTTATGAGTTTTGCATAAGTTATGACTCAACGAGCGCTGATTTCGTCTAGGGCTGTCAATCATCTTACGTGGCATAATTCCTGCTTTCTAAATGACCACATCCTGTGTAAACTTTAGTGATGGCTCGGTCATGAACGATTCCAACTGGACTACCGAGTTGTCTCAGAGAGTGATTCGTTCATTTTGTGTTGACCGTGTATGTGCAACATCCTATGGGTTCTCTACCAGAAACAGAAATGATTAGTTCACCTCTCGAGTCTTCGGGTTCGGGTCTTTCTTTCTTCCTTTCAGTTCCATAGAGGCTATGCTGTCTGTACCGGAAAGAAAAATGATTAGTTCACCTCTCGGGTCTGATTCTTCTGAGTCTTTCGTTCTTTTGTCACGAGATGAACGAATGACTTGAACCCGAAGACTCAAAAGATGAACTAATCAATTCTTTATCCAGTACCGACTGCATAGCTCCGCCTGTATGTGGCTGTCACGTGATGAACGAATGACTCGAACCCAAAGTCGATAGACTCAAAACGTGAACTAATTCTGTATCCGGTACTACAGACTGCAAAGCTCAGTTTCTTGGGATGTCACGACTCAGATCGGGAGGTGAGGTAAACTAACAGACTTAAGACCAAGATGAATTAATAAATCGTTTCTGTTTCTCATAATTTTTGCCATTTGATGTGTTTGGGGAATTTGGCTATTAACATGTAACATTTTAAATACATTCTTCTGAAATGAACAAAATGACAAAAAAAAAAGATTTGTTAATTTTGATGAATGAGATTCAAAGATCCGAGTCAGTAAAATTATCCAAACTTCCCACTACATGTGTGATTAGCAAAGGACAAAAAAGTGACAGCACAGCAGACACCCACACACACACACACAGTGACATAATTTATATACATTTAATGAAATACAGTGCACATTGAAAACGTCTCGGTTACGTATGTAACCCTCGTTTCCTGAGTACAGGGAACGGAGACGTGTCGTCGGGGGAGTTCCCTGACGAATTGGGATCACGCTAGGGAGCCAATTGCCTTCGAGAGAATTAAAAGATTTGCATTCCGCGACCCGCCTACCAGCGCGGGTATAAAAGGCGGAAGTAAACATTGCGCAATGCTTTTCGCTGAGGAGCCGAACAGTGTCCAGTCCTCCGCGAAGGTACAGCAACATGGCGAAGGGGCGACACGTCTCCGTTCCCTGTACTCAGGGAACGAGGGTTACATACGTAACCGAGACGTTCCCTTTCGTCCTGGGAACTCCGATGTGTCGTCGGGGGAGTTCCCTGACGAATTGGGATCCCTAATAAAACGCCATGGTGCTGGCCCCTTCCAGCGCCCGGCTAAGCTACCCTGCAGCAGTTTCTCATAAGTTGCGGGAGCTAGCACGGGAACCATACTGCTGTTCCGCAAGACCCGCACAGTGGGATTGGATAACACTGGGAAAGCGTTCCCTTCTTTCAGAGGAGGAACGCTGCGGAAGCCCCAGCCTGACTGAGGAAGGCCAGTAATACACATATGTACTAGCCCGAAGGAATAGTGAAACACATGGCAGTCCCAGAGGTAGTCCCAATCCAAGGGAAGTAAGAGCGTACTCAAGGGGACGACGAACGAGTCCGTCAAGGGGAAGACACGGCAGAACTGCACATGGCATCATGGGTCACCGTAGAGACCACTGGAAAACACCCAGTCTACTAGCAACTCCTAATAGAGGTAGCAGACCTGGCACCGGGCGGTCCGCCACGCCTGGCACCGGAGGGGTGATGGAGGAACTCACGAGGCTCACCGACGTAGGGCGCCAACGGAGCAAAAGACGCACGTATCCGGCCGAGGCACGGAGTGGCGTAGCAAGCCGACACAACCTATTCCCTCGCACCACTGGCCGTAGCCAGAACTCGGGAGGAAACAGGTTCCACACGAAGGCTATAGAACCTAGCGAACGTGTTCGGTGTCGCCCAGCCCGCAACTCTACAGATGTCTGTCAGCGAGGCGCCTTGAGCCAAAGCCCAGGAAGCGGCAACACCTCTAGTAGAGTGAGCACGCAACCTGGGAGGACAAGGCTCACCCAGAGATTCATACGCTCGGGTGATAGCATCCACTAGCCAGTGGGCTAACCTCTGCTTGGAGACGGCCTTCCCCTTCTGCTGGCCTCCGTAACAGACAAAGAGCCGACCTGAGGTTCTGAAGCTTTGCGTTCTGTCAATATAAACCCGCAGAGCGCGGACGGGACAGAGAAAAGCTAGGGCTGGGTCTGCCTCCTCCCGGGGCAGCGCTTGCAGGTTCACTACCTGGTCCACGAAGGGAGTGGTAGGAACCTTGGGCACATATCCGAGCCGGGGTCTCAATACAACATGAGAAAGGCCCGGCCCGAACTCTAGGCACGATTCGTCGACTGAAAAAGCCTGCAGATCCCCGACCCTCTTGAAAGAGGCCAAAGCTAACAAGAGCGGTGTCTTGATGGACAGGAAATTAAGCTCTACAGTCAGCAAAGGCTCAAAGGGAGGACCTTGAAGAGCTCTAAGTACCAGAGCTAGGTCCCAATAGGGTACAGAGTGCAAAACACGAGGTGGATTTAACCTCCTAGCACCTTTAAGGAATCTGATGACCAGGTCGTGCTTCCCCAAGGACTTACCTTCTATTGCATCGTGATGTGCGGCTATTGCAGCGACATACACTTTGAGGGTGGAGGGGGACAGCCTCCGCTCCAACTCATCTTGCAGGAAGGAAAGCACGACTCCGATTGGGCAAGTTCGGGGGTCCTCCTGACGGGAGGAACACCAATCGACGAACAGGTTCCACTTCAACGCATAGAGGTGCCTCGTAGAGGGGGCTCTAGCGTAAGTGATGGTGTCTACCACTGCCTGTGGTAGACCACCTAGAACCTCTGCGTCCCGTCCAGGGACCAGACATGGAGTTTCCAGAGGTCTGGACGCGGGTGCCATAGAGTGCCCCGTCTCTGAGAAAGAAGGTCCTTCCTCAGAGGAATCGGCCACGGAGGGGCTGTCGCGAGGAGCATGAGTTCCGTGAACCAAGTCCTGGTGGGCCAATACGGCGCCACTAGAAGGACCTGCTCCTCGTCCTCCCTGACCTTGCACAGTGTCTGTGCAAGAAGGCTCACTGGGGGAAACGCATACTTGCGCAGGTCCCGGGGCCAGCTGTGAGCCAGGGCGTCCGTGCCGAGGGTTCCCTCGGTCAGGGAGAAAAACCACTGGCAATGGGTCGTGTCTGGAGACGCAAACAGATCTACTTGTGCGGCTCCAAAGACACTCCAAATCAGCTGGACCGCCTGGGGATGGAGTCGCCATTCTCCTGGCAGGGGAGGCAACCGTGAGAGCTCGTCTGCCACACGGTTGAGCTCCCCTGGAATGTGAATGGCACGAAGCAACCTCAGATGCTTCTGACTCCATAGGAGGAGGTGGGAGGCGAGTCGCGACATGCGACGGGAGCGTAGACCACCTTGATGGTTGATGTACGCAACGGTCGCAGTGCTGTCCGTACGGACCAGTACGTGCCTGTGTCTGAGAAACCCTTTGAGGTGACGCAGGGCTAGACGTACTGCTTGCAACTCTAGGCAGTTGATGTGCCAATGCAGTTGAGGCCCAGTCCACAGACCTGAAACTGCATGCTCTTTGTACGTGGCCCCCCACCCGGTGGCAGAGGCATCTGTGAAAACCACAGCATGCCTGGAAACCTGGACTAGGGGCACTCCGGCCCGTAGAAACGCAGGATCTGACCACGGGGAGAAGGTTTGGCGACAGTGCGGGGTCACTTTGACCCGGAACGTGCCGCTGTGCCACGCCCACCTCGGGACTCGATCGTGAAGCCAGCGCTGAAGCGGTCTCATATGTAACAGGCCGAGCGCCGTTACTGCGGCTGCCATATGCCCCAGGAGCCTCTGAAATTGTTTCAGTGGAACCGCTGTCCTGCCTCGAAAAGACCTGAGGCAGGTGAGCACTGACGTGAGGCACGCAGTCTGGGCGACCGATTCCAGCTCCATACCGAGATAAGAGATCCTCTGCATGGGGCAGAGTTTGCTCTTGTCCCAGTTGACCTGAAGTCCCAACCGGCTGAGGTGCCGAAGCACCATATCCCTGTGATCGCACAACACATCTCGCGAGTGAGCTAGAATGAGCCAGTCGTCAAGATAGTTGAGAATGCGAACGCCTTGTTCTCTCTTCGGAACAATGGCCGCCTCCGCGACTTTCGTGAAGACACGGGGTGACAGGGCCAGCCCGAAGGGTAGGACCTTGTACTGATACGCTCAACCCTCGAAAGCAAACCGAAGAAACGGTCTGTGTCGAGGAAGAATCGAGACGTGAAAGTACGCGTCCTTCAGGTCGATCGCTGCAAACCAATCCTGTGGACGGATGCACTCGAAAATGCGCTTCTGCGTGAGCATTTTGAACGGGAGTTTGTGCAGGGCCCGATTCAAAACACGCAGGTCCAGGATTGGCCGTAGCCCACCGCCTTTCTTGGGTACAATGAAGTAGGGGCTGTAAAACCCAGACCTCATCTCGGCAGGAGGGACCAGCTCGATCGCGTCCTTCGCCAGCAGGACATCAATCTCTTTCCTCAAGACAGGGGCGTCCACCGACCGCACACGGGTGAAGTGGATGCCCCTGAACTTGGGAGGCCGGCGTGCAAACTGAAATGCATAGCCGAACCGGACGGTGCGGATGAGCCATCGGGACGGACCCGTAAGCGCTAGCCAGGCCTCCAGATACCGCCCCAATGAACCCACCCGGACCACCGGCGTACCCGCGGAGGGGCAGCGAGGTGGAAGACAGGGAGCCGGCTCTGGTGGCATCGTAGCGACCGAGAGCGGGGTCAGGGTGTACTTGCCACCAACCTGCTTCCACGGAGGGGCAGATGGCAGAGAAGGCTCGTGAGCGTTTTGCTGCGGACTGCCCGGTGGCGGGGGGAGGGGGAACAAGACCCTGCCTCCTCGAGTGCTGGTCTCTGCGCCTCCGGGCCCAGCCGCAGACCGGAGTGACGCAGCTGGGGCTGCGTCACTGCTATCTGCAAGCTGGGAAGAGGGGGACGGGGATGTAACCGCTCGGGGGCGGCACACGCTGCCGTCCTGGCCCTCTTGGACTGCTGCCCTAAAGGAGGAGCGGCCACCGGAGGGCGGCCTCGGCGACGAGCAGCCGGAGGCTCTACGGCCACAGAGGACGGACCAGCAGCAGTCCGCCTCCTGTGCAGGACGTGCCGTATCGCTTCCGACTGCTTCTGGGCGGTGGAGAACTCTTGGGCGAAGCTCTCCTACGCGTCGCCGAAGAGGCCCCCTTGGGATATGGGGAAGTTGAGAAGTTTGTTCTTCTCTGCTTCCCGCATATCCGCAAGGGTGAGCCAGAGGTGGCGCTCCTAGACCACCAAGGTGGACATCGCTCGACCCAGGGAACGTGCGGTGACTTTCGTCGCCCGTAGGACGAGGTCCGTCACCGCACGCAGGTCCTGCAGCAGACCTGGGTCGAGACCACCCCCCTGCATGTCATGAAGTGCCTTGGCCTGGTGGACCTGCAGCAACGACATGGCATGCAGGGCGGAAGCGGCGTCTCCACACGCCATGTAGGCATCCCTGGTCAGACCAGAGGAAAACCTACAGGCGCGGGAGGGGAGTGAAGGGGCACCCCGCCAGGAGGAAGCGGTCTTAGGACACAATTGCATCGCAACCGACCGCTCCACTGGGGGGATTCCCTCGTACCCGAGCGCCGCTCCGCCGTCAAGGGTGGTGAGGAAGGAGGAGCGAGGTTGTCTACGTCTGGTCGCAAGGGGGGCCAGCCAAGACTTCCTCAGCTCCTCATGCACTTCAGGGAAGAATGGTACTGGAGCAGGCCGCGGGGCAACAGCACGGCCTGCTCCGAGACACCAATCATCCAGCCGCGAAGGTTCGGGGCCCGGTGGAGGGTTCCAGACGAGCCCGACATTCGCAGCTGCCCTTTCGAGCATAGCGGCCATTTCCGGATCCGGCTCAGCCGCAGCCACCACACCCGAAGGGGGTAGACTCCCTGAGTCGTCACCAGAAGACGACCGCTCTTCCTCCGATGCCGCGATCGACATCTGATCCTCAGGCGGTGCCCCAAAGGAGACAAACGGGACTGCACGAGGCGGTGCCGGAAGCTCCACCGGGACACCTGATGGCAACGAGCTACTAGAGGCGTGAGAAGCCCGTGAGGATCTTTCACCAGACGGGACGTTCTGCACGGTAACCCTCATCCGCTCACCAACAGGAATCACCGAAGTAGCCGTCTGCCGAACTGAACCGGCAGACGCACTAGATCGGGGATTCTCTGAAGGGACTCCCCCATGTTTCAGGGATCTCAGTCTTGAACGCAGCATCGCCAGAGTCATGTTCCCGCAATGAGAACATGACTTGTTCATAAACGCTGCCTCAGCGTGCCCTAAGCCCAAACACGAGAGGCAGTGTTTATGACCATCCTCCTAGTGAGAAGTCGACCGCATCCAGAAACGCACGGGTGAAACGACATCCTGAAAAGGACGCGAAACGCCCGTGTTGCTCTTTTAGATGGAAAGGAAACGCTCTTTTACGTGCCGAGGCACAAAGGGACCACCGCGGCAGACACGACGGGGAAACTGCAAGCCCGTGTGCTGCACTCACCAACCAATACCAGCCGTTAAAACAGCTCTTTTTTTTTTTTTTAAATAGAGAGAAACGACCGGCAACGGGAAGCGATGGCCACTTGAAGCGCCGTCACACCAGCAGCAGAGGATTCCTTTCGTTCCAAAGAAGACTCGTTTAGTTATTTCTCGGAAACACAGCAGCTCAGAGAGACACTGAATGGCGCCGAAGCAAAAAGCATTGCGCAATGTTTACTTCCGCCTTTTATACCTGCGCTGGTAGGCGGGTCGCGGAATGCAAATCTTGCATGCCAATGTCTATTGGCTCGTTTTTAATTCTCTCGAAGGCAATTGGCTCCCTAGCGTGATCCCAATTCGTCAGGGAACTACCCCGACGACACGTCGGAGTTCCCAGGACGAAAGGGAACTACTATTTCTGTTTCTTGGCAGCAAGCTTTTTCAATGCCTGTAGCCGCCACTTTTGAAAAGTCTGTCTGGCATTGAAAGCTGCTGCCACTATTGAGTCTTTGGCTCTTGTGTCATCCGTCTCATCCGTCATTGGTGGCAACATCATGTCACTTGCATATCTAAGATGAAAAAACAACATGGTACATTTTCATTTTGCACACGGAAAGTAAACATTTTCAAGCACTCCACGTTCAGTAAAATATCTTTTCACCTTAGTCTTACTGTGATATCCTATGTATTAATATGAGTTAATGTTAAGCTGATAATTATACAGCACTATGACTTAATATGTGCATTGACTGTTTAAGTAAAATTTACATGTTGTCCAGTAGATTCACATACTATTGTATGGTAGAGCATATCATAAAATAGCATGATACGCATGAATGGCATCTGACAATTGACAAAACATGACATGAAAGCACGCAGTTCGTGTTTACATTGGCCGCGTGCTTTCATGTCATGTTTTGTCAATTGTTAATACATAAATAGATATGTTTTAGCTGAGTCTTGAATGAGGCCACAGATGAGATATTACGAAGTGTAAGGGGTAGTGAATTCCATAATTTAGGAGCATTAACACTAAATGACCTTCCACCTACAGTAGACAACCGGAAACCAGGGATGGACAAGAAAACAAGTTTAGCTGATCTAAGGGACTGAGCAGGGTGGTAAGAGTAAAGTAGATCAGACAGATATGGAGGTGCAAGACCATTTAATGCCTTAAACGTTAGAAACAATATCTTAAATTGAATATGTGATGCCACGGGTAACCCGTGAAGGTCATGAAGCAGAGGATTAATGTGAGCAGAACGCCTGGTGGAGGAGAGAACTCTTGCTGCTGAGTTTTGAATATACTGTAATCTAGCAATACGTTTTTTGGGCAGACCAAGAAACTGAGCATTGCAGTAATCCAGATGTGATGTGATTAATGCATGAATTAAGGTTTCAGCATCAGCTAAAGTGAGAAGAGATCGAAGACGTGCGATATTACGAAGATGGAAAAAAAGAGTTTTTAACAAGAGAAGAAATGTGAGAGCCAAAAGATCAAGACACCAAGGTTACGAACAGATGATGAAGGCTTAACATGAACTCCATCAATATCAAAGGACAGATCCATCCTTTTGACTGAGGCAGCAGAGCCAATCACCAATATCTTAGTTTTTATATTATTTAATTTGAGGAAATTCAGGGACATCCAATGCTTGATGTCCTGATACATGCAGTGAGTGAGTCAGGCAGGGGTGGCCTATTGGAGCTGGTGGTAAGATAAATGTGATTGTCATCAGCATAGTCCCTGCCTGTGTATAATGTCACCAAGTATATACACCATATATATAGATGATGAACAATACTGGGCCAAGAACTGAACCTTGAGGAACACCTTGTGTAAGCGAAGCAGTGACAGATCTATACCCTTGTATAGTGATATAGTACTTTCTGTCAGTGATGTATGAAATGAGCCAGGAGTCAAGTCAAGTCACCTTTATTTATATAGCGCTTTTTACAATAGAGATTGTTTCAAAGCAGCTTTACAGAGATAACAGGAAAATAATGTTGTAATAGTATTGTTAAATACAAAATTAAATGTCCCCAACTAAGCAAGCCAAAAGCCAATGGCGACAAAAGCGAAGAAAGGCGAAAAAGCGACAGTGGCAAGGAACCAAAACTCCATCAGTGACAGAATGGAGAAAAAAACCTTGGGAGAACCCAGACTCAGTCACTCAGTTCTCCTCTAGCCAATGAACGAACAGTGTATGATTATGATTCAGGCAGCATAATAGGTCAGAAGTCCGATGGGATCAGAACTTTCACAATATTTCTCCAGTTCATTTGGTTGGGTCGGAGTCATCACACCGGTATGGTGACGAGTTTGTTGAGGTGTCCATGAGGCCTTCACAGTGTTGATAAGGCTGGCACTTCAGGGATGTGTTGTCGTCGTGTCCAGGCGCAGGTCCTTCATCAGATCTGGATATGGCCTAGATCCGGCAGTTTGCGGTAAACCTCGGGATAAACAGAGAGACTAATATTAGCATAGACGCCATCCTTCTTATGATGTACAAAGTACATCAGGATTTATGGGAAGTGTTCCCGGTTCCGGCTGATCTAAACTATGCAGCCTAACATTGAATTATAGAAGTCTATAATGTGTTATGTGTATGCTAAGCCAAAGAGATCTGTTTTTAGGCTAGATTTGAACTGACAGACTGTGTCTGCTTCCCGGACCATGTTAGGAAGATTGTTCCAAAGTTTTGGTGCTAAATAGGAAAAGGATCTACCGCCAGCAGTCGATTTAGATATTCTAGGTATTATCAACTGGCCAGAATTTTGAGTTCGCAATAGACGTGAAGGAGTATAATGCATTAAGAGCTCGCTCACGTACTGGGGAGCTAAACCATTTAGTGCTTTGTAAGTAATCAGCAATATTTTAAAATTTATACGATGTTTAATAGGGAGCCAATGCAGTGTTGACAGAACCGGGCTAATATGGTCATACTTCCTGGTTCTGGTAAGAACTCTAGCGGCTGCATTTTGGACCAGCTGTAGTTTATGTATTAAACGTGCAGGGCAACCACCCAGTAGAGCATTACAATAATCTAGCCTTGATGTCATGAATGCATGAACCAATTGTTCTGCATTTTTCATTGAGAGCATATGACGTCATTTAGATATATTTTTTAATATGAATAAATGCAGTTTTACAGATACTAGACACGAAAAGGAAAGAGCTAGACAGGAAAGAGCGGAACCAGTGATGCCGATATCAGAAAGGCAAGAGATGAGTATTTCATGGCAGACTGTGTCAAATGCACCGCTTAGATCGAGAAGAATCAAGATGTTTATTAAACCTGAATCCATGGACAAAAGAATGTCGTTAGCCACCAAGAAGAGCAGTTTCAGTGCTACGAGATGGGCGAAATCCTGACTGAAAAGGTTCAAAAAGACCATTAACATCTAAATATGATCGCAATTGCGAAGCCACAACCTTTTCAAGGATTTTGCTTAAGAATGTTAAATTAGATATTGGCATGTAATTGTCCATGTTTAGATGATCAAGGCCTGTTTTTTTAAGAATTGGGGTCACCACAGCCGTTTTTAATTCTGCTGGAACAATGGCGGAAGCCAAACTACAGTTTATTATATGTGTTATGAAGAGTGCAACCTCAAGGACACACATCTTAAGCAGAACAGTAGGTGTAGGATCAAGTCGGCAGAATGTGGAAATAAAATTCACAATTAGATCACTTATGGCAAAAGAAGTAATCAGAGTAAAAGCAGAGAGAGAGTTTGTTGAATGAGCTGAATCAGTAGCCTGGATGCCAGCCCGAACCCCGCCCACAACATTTTTTGGTCGGGAATTTCGGTCTGGACTCGATCCATTGAGGAGTAATTATGATCGGTTCAGAAATTGTCGGGCCAATCAAATTGCCAGGGCGGGCTTTATACGATGATGGACAGATGATCTGCAGTTACGTAATCATCACGTCACCAAAGAACGCTTGGTTTGAACTGGTTTACAACAAAGATGACTGCAGCTGGAGAATTGAGATGTATCGATTCCGCTATCGCGTGTGTTGTTAAAGAAATCAACAGCGCATTAATTTTAAAAGACGAACAGAGAACTGCAATCAAGGCATTTGTCGATCATCAAGATGTGTTTGCCATCCTTCGTACAGGATTCGGCAAAAGTTTAATTTATCACCTGGCTCCGATGGTCGCTAAGAAGATGGGACGCAATGAAAACCCTGTGGTCATTGTGGTTTCTCCTTTGGTCGCACTCATGGAAGACCAAGTAAAAGAAGCAACCGAAATGGGCATCACGGCGATGCAACTCGGCGTGCATGACGAGGCGGACATATCCAGCGGTCGTTGCCAGCTCCTTTTCGGAAGCCCCGAATCCTGGCTGCTGAACAAGAAGTGGAGGGACATGCTAGGCTCCGATGTTTTTCAAGCCAACATAATGGGTATCGTCGTGGATGAAGTTCATCTCACTTACAAATGGTAAGATTTAATCTGACTGTCTGACCTAGTAAATAACTCATTATGTAGTGACATGAAGCCAATGTTGTGAAAATATATTGTACCTACAGGTCCATATGTACGTCTGTTAACTTAGTTTTGTACAATCATAACGTTAGTCTGTGTAGTGAAAACAAAAAGTTCAAACGTTCTAATTTGTCAAGTCTCTGTCAAGTACTCCGCGAATCCTTAAATTCTTTTTGCAACACCGGCAAAGATCGTTAACACTCATTTTTTTAAAAATACTTTTTCCAGAGTGCGTGTAGTTGAGTTCTGTTGACAACTATGCGTCGCTCAACATACGTCACTGTGTTGCTCGGATTAGGTCTATCCAATTGAGTGCAGAGGTTTTTTTTTTCCTGGTTCGGTTAAGACACACCTCATAATCAAAGCCCTATGGAGCAGTATCAGACTCACATTCTGACTAGAATATGAGTATGACGAAGTCAGGCTACTGAATCAGATAACATCAAATGATAATTTGATTCACTTGTATGAGGGGTGTCTTTGGTATTGGATTCAGTGATTGACTTCAGTTTGTCTGAAAAGAATTGTGAAAGCTATTTACAAGCACACCAGAGCCCGAAATAACATGTTGTGGTGGATTAGTGAGTTTGTTAACCATAGCAAAGAGTGATTTGGGCCTGCACGTGGAATTCCTAATGGTAGAGGAGAAATAAAAGGATCTTGCATCGTTATGGGCTGTATGGTAGTTGAGCAAATGTTCTTTAAAAGCCAGAGAGTGCACAATGAGTCCAGTTTTCCAGTATAGTCTTTCTAGGCGGCAACCTTCAGTTTTCATCGTTCGAAGTTCAGGAGTAAACCAGGGTGAGTGCAATTCCAAATAAATCGTGCTGCATTATTCATTTTTTATACAGGTTTGGGGGCACCAAAGAGAATACTCACTGACCAAGGCACTGAGTTTGTAAACCAGGTTTGTAGTTTATTGAAAGAACTAAATTAAATATGCATGAGAATTTAATGGTTTCACACATTTGTTTTTTTGTAGATTAATGTAAATGTATGTGTCACAGGCAAGAGGGGGGGGGGGGGATGCCACCCCGTAACTGCACGCGTCCCCTTGAGGAGCCCACCACAGAACACAACCAGGCTGGACAACAAGAATAAAATGTACAAATTTCTTTTTATTAAGTTAAAAGGAAGGGTCTCAATAAAACCAGGTGTCGTTTCTTCGCCGGCAACCTTGCCGGTGGGTGAATGGAGGATCACACCAGCCCTTAGCTTGGAGAGGGCTCAGAAGATGGAAAGGAAAGCAAGCGCCCAAGGATCCCTCTCCGATAGGGGCGAAGTGTAGGGGGTGATCACCCAGGAACGTGCTCCCGACGACGCGAGTCGATTACTCCCTCAGCGCTCCTCTTCAATAAGCACTCCGACACTGAATGAACACAGCAGCTCCTCTCCTTAGGGTACTCAGGCAATGTACAGTGAATGATCACACAAGGGCTTACTTCAGATGGTGAGCGTTAGGTAGCTACACAGCAGCTCCTCTCCAGCGAGAACTCGGACAGTAAGTGACACACACAGCGACTCCTCTCCAGTGAGGGCTCCGACACGGAATGAACACAGAGCAGCTCCTCTGCAAAGGGTACTCAGGCAATGTACAGTGAATGATCACACAAGGGCTTACTTCAGATGGTGAGCGTTAGGTAGTTACACAGCAGCTCCTCTCCAGCGAGAACTAGGACAGTAAGTGACACACACAGCGACTCCTCTTCAGTGAGGGCTCCGACACGGAATGAACACACAGCAGCTCCTCTGCAAAGGGTACTCAGGCAATATATAGTGAATGATCATACAAGGGCTTACTTCAGATGGTGAGCATTAGGTAATTACACAGCAGCTCCTCTCCAGCGAGAACTCGGACAGTAAATGACACACACAGCAACCTCTCTTCAGTGAGGGCTCCGACACTGGATGAACACACAGCAGCTCCTCTGCAAAGGGTACTCAGGCAATGTATAGTGAATGATCACAAAAGGGTTTACTTCAGATGGTGAGCGTTGGGCAGCTACACAGCAGCTCCTCTCCAGTGGAAACTCAGACAGTGACTGAACACAACACCTTTTCAATGAGAACTCAGGCAAGGTACAGTAAATAATTACACAAGGGCTTACTTCAGATGATGAGCGTTGGGTAGTTGCACAGCAGCTCCTCTCCAATGAGAACTCAGACAATGGGTGAACACACACACCACAGCTCCTCTTCAATGAGAGCTCAGAAGATGAGTGAACACACACAAGATCCTCTGCAAAGCAATTCAGACAATGTATAGCAAATAATCACACAAGGGCTTACTTCAGATAGTGAGAGTCGGGTCGTTACACAGCAACTCCTCTCCAATGAGAACTCAGACAATGAGCGAACACACACGCAGGAGCTCCTCTTCAATGAGAACTCAGACCATGAGTGAACACACAGCAAATCCTCTTCAAAGCAAACTCAGACAATGTATAGCGAATAATCACACAAGGGCTTACTTCAGATAGTGAGAGTCGGGTTGTTACACAGCAGCTCCTCTCCAATGAGAACTCAGACAATGAGTGAACGCACACACCGCAACTCCTCTTCAAGGAGAGCTCAGAAGATGAGTGAACACACACAGGATCCTCTGCAAAGCAACTCAAACAATGTTTAGCGGATAATCACATAAGGGCTTACTTCACAGGAATGATGAATGATTCCACAATGGTTCCTCTTCGGCGGGCGGCGCAGACTTCGAGTACTGGCAGGTATTCTTCCTACACAGACACACTTCAGTTCAAGTTATTTCAACATTCAGCACCCCAGGGACAGAGAATACATCTACGGAGACTCCGAGTGGAAAGCAACAACACCAATCCAACACTCGTGCATTTGTACGCAGCACTTCAATATCCCACACGTGCTCACTCCACAATAGACACTGCAAATCGCAAGACTCACGGTGAAACAAGGCTCACACCCGAAATCCCGGCTGAAAAACCCCTTCCTCGATGGGGCCGTAGGACGGGGGGTGTATCAGGAGTAGATCGCCACAAACAATCACGAAGCCCGTACCAGCAACGAGCCCAACTCTCCATCCAGCAAACACTCAATGTTTCTCGCAGTCCAGCCCTCGCACACGCTGCACAACTTCCCCTCTCCCCTCTTGCCGCCAGAATAGCTTTTTATCCTCCTCTTCCTCCATGCGTGTCCCAATCGCCGTTCTATTTCCTCTTCTCTTGCACCTGCTGCAAGTTTCTCATCAAGCCTCCTTAGCCGCCATTACTCGCACGGAAAACCGGAACCGTCCTAATGTCACAGTGGAAGTCTTCCCCAAGGGAAACACGTTCTCGTAACAAAGGTTCTGCTTAGCTGCTCGTCACCCCCGTGACATATGTTTTGCAAACAGATCAATGAAGAGCTCTGTGCCTTCCTCAATGTTGAGAGAAGCCTCTGTGCCCCAAACCATCCACAAACAAACGGGCTTGTGGAAAAACTAAATGGAACCATTTAGAGGTGAACCTTCATTAACGGGTTGCTTTGTGGGAATGCAATATTCAGGGAAATATTGGTGTTTTGAAAATTGGTTACTCATAACTTTCAACTCCTTTTGGTTATGACTCTAGAGCCTTGTGCAAATTAGTGGATACAAGACCAGAAAAATAGGACGAGTACCTAGATGCGGTAATGTTTGGTCTTAGAACCAAGACACAGCTGACAACTAGGTTCTCACCATTCTTCTAAATGTCATGGCATGGTGGCACGATATCCTTGTGAGGTGCCTGAGACGTATGAGGTATGTGATAATTTACATTGTTCCATATAAATATCATGTAGTACAAGTTAGTGAAATAATTTAAATCTTCAATGTTTCTGAAAAGGTAAACAGACCAGTGGAATCTGTGATAGCAGAGGACACCATATCAAAGGCCATTTCTCTGAAGGAGAAAATGGACAACATTGTGAAAAAAACAGGACAAGAGACAGAGGGTGGCAGATCAGGCACCGTTTTTTGTAGGGCAGAAGGTCCTACGAAAAAGCATAAGGCCCCAGCAGAGGAAAGATGGCAAGCTTGAATGCATCTGGTTGGGACCGTATGAAATTATCCATTTGCAAGACAAAAGCGCAGATTCAAGGGATGCAAATGGCAAGATATTCCCCAAAATCAACACTGACCATCTCAAACCATTTAAAGAAGACACCCCGGATACCCCATAGAATTACCCAAGAACCAGAACATAAAAGAGCACATAAAGAAACGTCATGCCCTTTACTCACACCTGTAGACCTCACCATCACCAAGTCCCATGAAAACCAGCCACCACCATCACCTCCATCCTCACCAATTGACTTATCAATTGGAACAAAACATTCAACAAAATCTACTAGATCCTCTGCCCTGTCTCCATTGAACTTTTCTATGAAAATTCCACTTTCCTCTCCTGTGTCCCACACCCCTACAATGATGATAGAGGTACCAGCTGACACCACAGACACAGTGCATGACTGTAAGTGTTGATGTAAAGTCAGATGTTATAATAGATCAATTTTAGTCTGATTTCTAATATGTTTGAGGTGAGGTGGTAGGTGCAATGCTGTTTTTGGTTATCATCTGTAGGTATCAAATGTGCCTGGGCGGGAAACAGCAGTTATGTCCTGCTGTCCAGAGTGGGACCCTATAAACTATTTTACAAAGACCTACAAATCGGCCCTGGACGGGAGTTGGAGAGTGAGGTACAAATTTAATGGATTTTGACAGATAAGCCTTTCATCTGCTATGTTAATATTTTGAATTAATGTTTAATTTTGCAATGTTTGTCAAGGTTATAAATGCGTATCTGTCCCTGAAAGGGAGGCAGCACAATTTGACCTCACCGGGCATGGCATTCCATATGGACACATTTGCCATGACAGACATGTGGAAGGGAAAATATGAAAGGCTCAAGGTGTCATGCAAATTTTATTTATTTTGCATTTTATTTCTTGTGCTAATGCCCATTTTGTTCAGGGCTTTGTGTACATTCGTTTGTGCTGTCGGTACTGACTCAAGGCTTTGGTTAGCAAGGTATAGATATAATGGTGTGTTTTTTTTTTTTTTTCAGTTGGACCCAGCAAACTATGAGGTCATAGTGGGCATTGTAAACAAGGGCCACCACTGCTTCCTTGTTGTAAGTATTTGTGGTATAGAACAGTTTCCCTTGAGTTTTCCCTTATCCCCTTAATACTGATTTGCAATAATATACCTCTATCATTGTCACATTTGTGTCTGTTTTGATCTTCTGTTTTCATTCTTAGTCACGTCTTTTGTTTTCCCACCACTGTTTTGTTACCATGCCTACCGTCTTTAGTTCATCTTCATCACCTGTGTCCTGTTAATCACCTTCATCTCTATCACCTGGTTATGTTCATCAGTGTCTGTATTTAGTTTGTTCAGTTCAGTCAATCTTGGTCGGTTGTTAGTCATACTTAGATGTGTTTAGTGTGAGTGTTCCTGCCTGTCTGTACCTGTGAGTGTTGTTTGAGTAAACTGTTTGTATTGGAGCTTTTGACTTTGAGTCCTTCTTCAACCCACACAACACCGTAACAGAACAACCGACCGCCCCAAGATGGACGATGGGGTCAAGATAATCGTCCTGGCTCAGGAGAGCCAAAGCCTTTTTTCTTTTTCCTGGGACTTTTGCCGCATTGCGG
This sequence comes from Gila orcuttii, assembly GCA_026230005.1. Classification (NCBI taxonomy): domain Eukaryota; kingdom Metazoa; phylum Chordata; class Actinopteri; order Cypriniformes; family Leuciscidae; genus Gila; species Gila orcuttii. The sequence continues at coordinate 1,791,519 of JAPDVR010000009.1, read as the reverse complement.
TCACCAGCGACCTAAGTGACGAGGCCCTGTGCACATTGTTCCGGATCGAGGCTACGTTCAACCAGCCCATAGACCTCCCAGACACCACCGGACTAGATTGGAGGGCGACTGTCATCCGGTGTCTGTAGAGTGTCGAGCCTCGATCCGGGACACAGCCAGCCCCAGGGGTTCCTCGCTTCACAGCCGTCCAGCCCAGAGCCTGCGCCACTGGTCCCGTCCAGCCCAGAGCCTTCGCCGCTGGTCCCGTCCCGTCCAGCCCAGAGCCTTCCCCGCTGGTCCCGTCCAGCCCAGAGCCTACACCACAGACTGTTCATGCCTCGACTGCCCAGCCTGAGACTGCACCAGAGCCTGAATTCCCACCCAGCCTCCCTCTGCCACCTCTCTGATCTTCCGCCTCAGCCTGTCAGCCCCTCATCTTATCTCCTTCTGCGAGGTGGAGTTGCCGTGGGTCTGCCAGTGGGTCTCCACCTCCAACCTCCACAACCAGGACTCTATCTCTGCCCTTCGTCCCATCTGCTCCACCTTGGCCCTTACCTCCCTCAGCTTCACCGTGGCCCTTCAGTCCCCTAGTTCTGCCAGGCTCCCTTGTCCCCCCAGATCCACTTTGGTCATTTGTCGACCTTCCCTCACCTCTGGACTTCTCTCCTCTGGCTACGCCTCGTCTCTTCGTCCCCCCGGTTCTGTTGGACTCCTCACTCCCTTCAGTTCCCCTTTGGTCCTCACTCCCTCTGCCTTCATGTGCCCTTCTGTGTCCCCGCCTGCACTTCTGTCACCAGAGCCGGCGGCATTGCCATGTCCCGCCGGATCCTCTGCGTCGCCTTGGTTCGTCGGCTCTCCGGCTCCACCCTGGTCTCCTCTACCACCTGCTCTGCCCCGTCAGTTGGCTCCCTGGAGTCATCAGCCCCGCCTACTCCATGGCTCCTCCCTCCGTCGTCTCCGCCATGGCCATCTGAAGGGTTGTCTCCGCCCTGGCCGCCTGCTCATCCTGCCCTGCCCTGGCCGCCTGCCCATCCTGCCCTGCCCTGGCCGCCTGCTCATCCTGCTCCGCCTTGGCCGCCTGCTCATCCTGCTCCGCCCTGGCCGCCTGCTCATCCTGCTCCGCCCTGGCCGCCTGCTCATCCTGCTCCGCCCTGGCCGTCTGCTCATCCTGCTCCGCCCTGGCCGCCTGCTCATCCTGCTCCGCCCTGGCCGCCTGCTCATCCTGCTCCGCCCTGGCCGCCTGCTCATCCTGCTCCGCCCTGGCCACCTGCTCATCCTGCTCCGCCTTGGTCCCTTTTCGGCGCGAGGTCACGCCTTCCGGAGGGGGGTGTAATGTCACGTTCGTGTCTGTTTTGATCTTCTGTTTTCATTCTTAGTCACATGTCTTTTGTTTTCCCACCACTGATTTGTTACCATGCCTACCGTCTTTAGTTCATCTTCATCACCTGTGTCCTGTTAATCATCTTCATCTGTATCACCTGGTTATGTTCATCAGTGTCTGTATTTAGTTTGTTCAGTTCAGTCAGTCTTGGTCGGTTGTTAGTCATACTTAGATGTGTTTAGTGTGAGTGTTCCTGCCTGTCTGTACCTGTGAGTGTTATTTGAGTAAACTGTTTGTATTAGAGCTTTTGACTTTGAGTCCTTCAACCCGCACAACACCGTGACAATCATATTGTCTGGATATTTTTGCATGTTACTTAGGCTGTATACCCATCCCTACAAAAACATTCTGCTTGATTCAATTGGAGAGTCAGAGATCAAGAAAAGGTGTTTGGAGACAACAAGGTATTTTTCATGCACCACAATCATATGTAGTGTTATTGTGTAATATGTACTGTATGCTTGAAAGATAACCTATACTATCTTGTTTGTAGAGCCCTGATGATAACAAAGGGTGTTTCAGTCAAGCTAGGTGTGAAAGCTTGCCTGCTATATCATGTGGTGTGTTCGCTTTGAAGGTGTGTGATTATAGCAAATATTAAATGTTCATTAAGTGGGATGATACTTTAGTTCATTTTTCTTGACTTCTCCAATGAGCTACAAGACGTAACACGATCCAGAATGGAGATTGCTTTAACTCTGCTCCGCCAATCTGGTATGGTTTTATAAACTCATTAATGTTATTGACGTGCTTTTTGATGTGCATCACTTTCATTAGTGTTGTACTGTACCTCATAGGTGACCTGTGCCACTTTTGGGGAGAGGCAGACACTTTTGATGACTCTGAAGGAGAGGCAGAAACATTTCATGACTCTGCTGATGTTCTTTGGGTAACTATGGCTGAGCATTTTTGGTTGGTGTAGCATACACAAAGTAATAATGAATGGACCATTGCTTTAAAACCCTTTTTTTATTATTGTTACTCCTATTTATTTTTAATTGATTGCTTGTGATGACTGTGGGCGATTGTTCCACGTAAAGTGTGTGGGCAATCCATCCAAGAAAGAGGATTATAAATGTGTTTCTTGCAATAACTAAATTATGAAGCTATTGTTTCTGGAGTTTGTTTATTTTTCCCTTCATTTTTACTTTGGTTAAACCTACTCGAAAATCAGTCTCTCAAAACAAGCATTATTTCTTTTATAAAATGTGATATAAAAGCACCTGTGAAGTGTTTTAAGCTGGATTGAATTGACAGATGGGAAAAACTCACTTTCAAGTTTCGTTAAAAATATATAATATTTTTTTAATCTTTTGGCTTCCTGTACATCCAGTTGTGCTTCTTGCTCGTATTCAGTTCTGATGGTACGTATGGTAACTCGGCAACTATGCATGACTTGTAGTATGATTGTGTAAAGGGAACAGGAATTCCGGAAGGGAACAGAATAGACTGCTTCAACGGCCAGAGCGAACTCGAAACCGCACGCTCACGCGACAAGACAGAGCGCACGAGAACGAGCGTAAGTTCATCCTGTGTGCTCACAACAGAAAACAAACACGCGGAGCATGGATATCTGAATCCTGACACAGAACCGAAACCAAACTAGACAGACGTGCCGGAATCCAAACACCATGCCCCGCAGATGTTACAAGGCACGTAGACAAGTGAGCGCACGGCGCACTAAGACAAAGACGAGACAAAACTAGGAGTGTCAGAGCTCTGTCACAAAACCAAGAATTGAACTAGACAGAAGTGACAGAACCCTGACAATTCTAGAATCTTTGGTAAGAACCCACTAGCTAAAGATGGGTGGGAAACTGGAGAGTTCCAAGGTGTTTAGGTGGCAAGGTAATGGCCTAAGCTAACATAACTTCAAACAGCTCAACATAATTAACTTTCTATTATAAAACGGATAGTTCCAGTCCTTGATTCTGATCGGTTGAGCCGCGTAAATCGAAGCCGTTGTAAATTACTCAACAGTAGTAATACCATTTACCTTGTGTCAAGATGATTTATGACCCTATTATTGACAGGTGGGCGGGGCTAACCTTTGACCTTCCGGGGGTCCTCCGGAGGTCCCTTTGATGTAGGGATTAACCTTTGACCTATCGATCGATCAAGTTGACAGGTGGGCGGGGTAACCTTTGACCTTCCGTGGTCCTCCGGAGGTCCCTTTGATGTAGGGATTAACCTTTGACCTATCGATCGATCAAGTTGACAGTTGTCTTTGCCCTATTGACCTTTGTATTATACGTCAAGTTGCCAGTTGTTAGGGTTGATCTGGGTTTGACAGTTGTCTTTGATCCGGATTATGATGGATGATTTTGCCATTTAGTTTTACCCCATTGATTTTAGCCTATTGACCCCAGGGGAAATAACTTCTTGCTGTGGGAAATTCCCTCCATGCCAGCCGTGCCGGGGTTAGTGAGAAAATAATTTTTCTAATGTTGCATATAGATTAGAATAAAACATAGGGGTGTCCAAAAATAAAATCATCTTACCGTTTCAGAGAATTAGGTTAAAGTTGAAAAGAGTTGAGGATCTTTTGAAAAAGTTGAAAAGAGTTCCTCTTTTGGAAAGAGTGCCTTTTGCATCTGACAGTCTCTGCGCTAAGTGTGTGCGTCTGTCTGTGTGTGTGAGACGTCACCCTATTCCTGCATCCCCCTGCTGGGGAGTGAAAGTGAGAAAATATCTCACACTAAGTAGAGTTGAAAAACATTAATTCCTTTAAAATAAATATCTTACTGAAGCAATTATTTCAAAAATAAAATCATCTTACCTTTTCACTATGGTGAAGAATTGGATTAAAGTTGACAGTCTCTGAGCTAAATGTGTGTGTGTGACACCCTATATCCTGGCATTCCTGAGTATGCTATATAAATGGGGATAGTGAGAAAAAGAGATTTTTTCCAATAATGGCACATATCTTACACTAACGTTGAAAAGCACTGATCTTTAAAATTATATAAATGAAATGGTTAATAAAATATCTTTTCAAAACAAAAAATAAATACATTTTCACCTGGGTTGAAGAAGTAAATCTACCGCCATGTGTCTGGCCTCGTGGGTATAAGGGTTTGATTTAATGGAAGTTGTGAAGGTTTTATGTTTGAACTTTGACACGGGGCTTCACAGGATCTCCCTCCATATTCCAGAGGAGAGGGGATTGCTGAGGACGGTGAAAGTGAGAAAATATCTCACACTAACTAAAGTTGAAACACATTCTGTTCTTTAAAAGTATATAAATTAAATATTTGTAAAATTTACATTTAGTCATTTACAAATATAATATTTTCACATTACCTAAAGTTGAAACACATTCTGTTCTTTAAAAGTATATATGAAACGGTTATAAATTTACATTTAGTCATTTACAAATATAATATTTCAGAGTTTTTCTAATAATGACACATATTTTCACACTAACAGCAGTTGAAAAAGTTGAAAAACATTCTGTTCTTTAAAAGTATATAAATTATATGATTATATCGTTCATTTTAAAAATAAACATCTTTTCTAAATTACTGAAACACAGCGCACCAATTAGTTTTGTTTTAGATGAACACAAAATAAAGAAAATCATCTTACATTTTTAGAGAATTGAAGAAGTAAATCCCAACACATCATTGTCCATATAAGGTATAAATGTATTTACAAAGATGCAATAAGTTTTGATACAAAATATCCCGGAGTGTTTTTCTCCCACACCGGCGTTTTGACAGTCCGTGATTCAGAGTGGAGGAGGAATGTGTGTGTGTGTGTGTGTGTGTGTGCGTGTGCGTGTGTGTGTGTGTGTGTGTGTGTGTGTGTGTGTGTGTGTGTGTGTGCGTGCGTGTGTGTGTGTGTGTGTGTGTGAGTGAGCAGTGAGTGAGCAGTATGAGATGTTGGGAATGTTTTTTAGGGTTAATCCTAAAAGTTAATATTAAAAGTTTAAATTATATCTTTTAAAAATAAAAGAAGATTTCAATTAAGTCTTAATAAAAAACGTTGTAATACAGTCGTATCTTCTATTTATCTTTTGAATGATTTTGTTTAACAGTGACCTAAAGTATAATTTTATTAATATAGTCATAGCCATAATGATTTTTGTACTGTATCCCGTACACCTAAACACGACCATCACAGAAAACAGCATTTTTACATTGTTTTTACATACTGTTTTCCATAAATTAACTAATCTCCATATTTAAATTAAATGATTATAAATATAGAATAATAACAAGTATGTTACTAAAATGAATTCAAACGATTTAAACATAGTTTTAGCTAAATTAATTTTATATAAAAAAGTATATAAATATAAAAATACCTTACATTTTCATAGTGCCGAAGATGTAGTTCTTTATGCAATGATAAAAACAGTCCAAAGTCATAAACAAAGCCCTCCTGGTTCCTTCAGTGATAAACTACAGGGTGAAATGAATGCATGACCCCCTCACAGAGACGAGAGGAGTTACAGGACAGATGAACCTCTGGGGTACAATGTCACAGTAAAGTTAGTGTGCTTTCCAGAGTTTTATTCATACTAAATTCATTTAAAAGCATAATATTAAAAGTTTAAATTAGATCTTTTAAAATTAAAAGACTGTTTAAATCAAATTTTTAACGTTTTATTAAAATCGTATCATCTTTTTATCTTCTTAGAAGACTTATGTATGATATAAATTATTTTACATAAATTTAACCTAAGGTATTATTTTTACTAAACAGTTTAAAGCAATTTTAAAATTGTAAAGCAAAAACTGTACTTTGGTATCTTAGATCTTATACAAAAATATTTCAAACAGTATTTTTTGTCCATCCACATGAAACATGTTGTCAAAGTTTGTCACAATGTTTTTTGTTATGTTTTGTAGTTGTTGTTTTTAAGAAATCCCAGGACTCTACATTGCTCTTGTTTAGATTAAGTTGTATCATTTAGAAAACCACTGTATATTTTCAGAGAGGCGATGTGCCTCTGCGGTCCATCACGCAGCAATTTTACTCATCTTAATTCAAAGCATGATCTTACTTTTTCTACGGTAGCTATGATCTATTGCACGTATAAGGTGTATATCATTCTTTACTTTTTATTGTATCTCCCGAACTATCCTTAATCAGTGTGGAAACATACAGGGTGAAACCCTTTACTGAGAATATACTATCGGTTATCTACTCAAAATATATGTAGAACTTTAAAATGTTAGCATTTGTTGATGCGACAGTTTGTCTGTAGGCTGCATGAACAGCCTTTGGGAGAGCTGATGATACTATAGCAGGAAACATGCCCTTTGACCTCCTCCATTTTGGAGGCTTTAGTCCTTAAAGGTACGCTGTGTACGAATTTACCCCATCTAGCGGTGAAATTGTATTTTGCATTCAAACGAATAGTGCTCTCTAGCGCATCGCTTTTTCAAAAGCGTGTTGCAACTACGGTAACCGTTATGTGTCACAAAGCTACAGTACGACATGTCTTCCAATAGCACATCATCGAGTTTAACTATACATGTTCTACTGTTACGCTACCTATATAATAAGTTAAACAATCAAGCAATGAAAAAAAGTGTGTCATTTAGACCATAACATTGACTTACCTGTCGAGAAGAAAGCAGGACTTTGGAGTCCCTTTCAAAGTCTTTCTCCTTCATTAGCTCTATCCACCAGGGAAAAGATAATATTTACCCTCGTTTTGAATTTGCCGGTCACGTTTCCTTTTAAATAAAATGTTTATGCTTTTTGGTTACGAGGATTGCATTATGAAGTACCGCGCAGTGCAGCCTTTCAAATTTGCCGGGGGAGTGACAACAAGCGCCTCTCACTGACCTCCTTGGGCGCTTCAGCGGGTTCAGTCTCTGGTTCAGTCAGCCGGCTCTGAACGAAAACGCGTTGAGGTTGGCTAGTGCTTTTTGTCCCTCTCTGCTAGTATAGTTTTCAAGATGGCGGAACGACATGGCGGTCTCCATGGACTTAACCGTACCATGTAATTAAAGATAAGAAATTCTTCGCTTATGAGGATAAGTCAGATCATTGGCAGGGCTAATTTTACACCAATGAGATCATATTTATGAATAAAGACATTGATTTTAGCTAATAAAATACTTTTTAAAAAACTACTGTACCTTTAATTTCAGATGTGTAAATTACAAAACAGCATTTTTCAACCGAGTGAATCTACACGTGAGAGATCTTCAGAAGTCATAACTTCAGGGGTCAAGGGGTCTCCCAAGAATACTTAATTTCCCTTAAAAACCAAAGATTAAGTTTAACGACGCTAGTTTGCAACGTTCCCCCAAAAATCAAATACTGTATTAACCTTTTCAAAGGATAATCTAGCTTTAAAGTTAGAATAAAAAGTTAAAACCAAACATATCTTCATACCTGTTGTGTTCGGACGCAAGGCCATTAACTGGTTCTTTTGTTTTATACATTTACTTTGCTTATTTCTACAAATATCAGCCTGATAAATATGGAGTTATTACACAATGAACAAGATAATCATGTTTTTTAAGAAAAAGCAATGTTTTAAAATACAACTAAACCATGATAACAGATGATTTTTTGACAGACCTAGAAATGCATGTTGATTACTAAGTTTCAGGCATAGTGCAATTGTGCAATGTTCGAGAAAGCTAATATTGGTGTAATCTTTTGTGCGGTCTCACCCACAATGCAAAACTCTGTGTTGGCTGATCCAGGCATAGCTTTACTAAAAGAAAATAATATCCAAGTCATTATCAAACTTTAATTAAACCATATTTTATTTATTAATATTATGGTTTCATGCTGATTTAAAGTTTTTGTTTGGTTGTTATTAACCTTTATTTTTTACATCCAGCACAAATTAAAGAGATGTATGAGCTAATGGTGTTCCCTGAACCCAAATAATCAGATAATGGAATGTTCACAAGCGACAGTTAGATATTCTCCCGCTTAGTATGGGTGTACATAGTTGTGCTTAAACATATTTTGTCACACCGTAGCGATATTTATATAACATATTTTGTCACACGCTTGTAAAGACTATGGCCTACCTTTAAAACATAATCTTTATACAGGAATCACCCGTGTCCAAAACATCCATGTAAGATTCAAAAGACCAAATCACTAAGAAAAGAGGATTGAAAAGCATCGTTTATAACAAATACACAAAAGTTTGCAAATGATGGTTTTATTACTATTCAGATAGCAGACGACACTGTTTCACATTTTGAATGTCGGACTATATGTGTTTTAGGTAAAGACTTTGCTTTGAGAGCCGTCAACAGTGTTTATAGGAATAAATGACATTAATAATTTAAGCGATAGTATTTCTGTTTGATAACTAAATTGATACTTTGTTTAGTGCAACTTTCCCTCTATCTACGATGTGAAATCACACAAAGTATTAATGCAAAAAGTAAGGGGGTGTTGTGTTACACTTAAACTATTACAGCATAATCACAACTGACTATTGCGCTGAGAGAGGCATATTCATTAAAGCTTGAGGCTGTTAAACAAAGTCCCGCACTACGGCTGATAAAATTGCACAAAAGTAAATTCTAGAGGCCAACTTGCTAAAAAAGTAAATACGGCACGAACCATTTAAAACAAATACGGGAAAGCCACTTGCTACTAGTCGATTACGCCGTTTGCATCATGTTTCTTTTTGTTTTTGTACAGTTTGCAAAAACTATAGTCTACGAGCGTGGTCAAACATATAGGAGTTTATGAAAAACGTTATATCAAAAATTGAATTAAATTCTTCTATGCGACTGTTTAAGACTAAACCAATCAAATTTCTTTTAGAACATCTTTCTGCTATGTCTACGAAACATCGTCATGAAAGATGAGTATTGCTGTTTTTCTGTTACCTATAAAACTATTACGCTTCAAACTCGTCTAATTATTGCACTTTTTCACAGCACTGTAATAGATACACAGTTATGTTGTGTATGTCGCTAAACAACTGTTAAGCTAATGAATTACCGCTGATAAGCGGTATTTTTGCGTGTAAGGTGGGATGATTCATTTTTTATTCCGTTCACATCAATACTTTGACACCAGAGTTTTAGGTCTGATCCAGAAAACAGACGGTAAGCTATGAAAACATGTGGTAAGCAGTTTTTGGTCTCATCATCAAAATGTTTTAACATATCGTAAATTTCAATTGTTTGATAAATTATCTAACGATTATACCTAACTATCAACAGTTATATGTGAAACGAGCTCAGTCGCATTAGAGTTGGATTCTTGTTTATACTGAACATTGTTATTTGAACCGCATGTTTAACAGCGCTAGTGTTCTTAAATTGTTTACCGCGGTTTCATTTTGAACAACACTATCGTAACACTTATCGTATCGCCGGGTGTGATTGTAATGTTTTGGATGGTGTTTTTCTTTACACTTTCCCCTGGATATCTGTTTCCTACAGTTAGCGGTAATGTTAGTGAACTCTATGTCTTCTCTTTGTTCATATATGACAGTATTCACATGAATTGGTGTAATTTAATAAAATGATGGTTCAAACCATCATCTTCACTTGAGACATTTACATTATATTATACCTTTAAATAGGTCTTAAATGTATATTTTACCCCTTATGCGGCTATAGAATACCGCACAAGGATCTCTGAAATATTTTTTTTTTTTGTAAAACATCTATCTATGTTTTAAAAAATACACCAAAATAAAGAATTAAGACATCTTTGAGTGACCCTCAAAATCTCTGCATACAACAAAACACAGTGCATCCGTGTACGATGATTTATCAGAAAATTACTTTTGTCGCTTTTTCTGAATAATCTCACCAAGTGCGGGTGCTTGATAACTATTGAACAACCCTGAATTCGGCTACTCAATGAAAAACTCAATACATTTGAATGCGCTAAAGGTCTATAACTGAACTTTAACATCTTAATAGTTGGTAAAACTTCACTTAAACTCTGCTCAAAATAAAATACATCCTAGCTACTTTCTAAACACTTGTTACGGAGCTTATTGCGATCCATCCATACGTTTTGAACTTTTAATGTTTAATCAACATTTTGTTGGAAAACATATGGTGGATTTACTCAACTTTTTATGTCAACAGGTTCTACAGGGTAATGTCGCATTTAATTAACATTGTTTATTTCAGTAAACTTAAGTTTATTACATAAGATTAATTCAATGCCATTTAGTTGAATCAGGTTAACATTCTTAATTTAGTCCAAAACTATCAAGTTCAAATAATCCAATTGTTTCGTTTATTTAGTGATTGTGTTCAACAACCTTTACAAATATATCTAATAAGATAACCTTTTACAAAATCTTTACTCGGTAAATACTCTTATTGGTTTTGTCGCATCCAATGCATCCCCAAAGTAGTTGTTTTATAATTATTAAATCCGCTTTAATTATTATTAGCATGGTCTACACTTTATAGTGAAACACATATCAGAAACTCTTTTAAATATAAACATGAACAAGTCAACGATTTTTTATCTTGCTGTTAAAACACATAAATAACGTTTTATTTCAAATTGTACTGTTCCTAGTTTTCTATATTGCTATTTTAATTAAACTCATTTGTGTAATCTCGACTCAAATGGATAAGTAAAATGTTTGAAAAGTATTGAGTTGATTTAACTCCATTTACTAATTATTTTGGTCTACTTTATGTATATGTAATGCCGGTCTATCATAATTTTGTAAAGAAAAATACTGTTGAAATAAAAGATTGTAGGTGTCACGGTGTGGGTTCATGTCTTGTTCCTGTCTGTCCCGTGTTTCCCTTGTCTTGTGTGAACTTTAGTTATTTCCTGTGCTGTGTCATGTTTTGTAGTCCTTTGTAGTTTTTCTAGTTTATAAGTATCCCCAGGTGTTTCTGATTAACCACGCCCTCTTGTTATCTTGTTTAGCTCGTTTACCCCTGTATTTAACCCCTGTGTTTCAGCCCTGTCTTTGTGAATTGTTAATGTTGTAATGGTTGCTGTTTCCGTGTTCCTGGTCTGAGTTTCTTTTGTTTGTTTGTTTTATTAATAAATGTGCTTGCATTTGGATTCACTTCTCGCTTCATTCTTCCCGCAACGTTACAGTAGGCCTACCACTTAACTCATCATTCTTTGCGACCGTGTCGGAGCTTTGGAGTTTCACAATTTTATAATAAAATGGTATTATAAGTCTTGATTCTTGCACATTAATAATTTAATGAATAAATACTAGATGAGAATATTTAAGAGATTAAATATTTCAGAGATCCTATGGATTTCCCCTTCCCATCATGCTGGATAGGGGTGTACAATTTGAAATAAAACGTTATTTATGTGTTTTAACAGCAAGATAAAAAATCGTTGACTTGTTCATGTTTATATTTAAAAGAGTTTCTGATATGTGTTTCACTATAAAGTGTAGACCATGCTAATAATAATTAAAGCGGATTTAATAATTATAAAACAACTACTTTGGGGATGCATTGGATGCGACAAAACCAATAAGAGTATTTACCGAGTAAAGATTTTGTAAAAGGTTATCTTATTAGATATATTTGTAAAGGTTGTTGAACACAATCACTAAATAAATGAAACAATTGGATTATTTGAACTTGATAGTTTTGGACTAAATTAAGAATGTTAACCTGATTCAACTAAATGGCATTGAATTAATCTTATGTAATAAACTTAAGTTTACTGAAATAATCGATGTTAATTAAATGCAACATTACCCTGTAGAACCTGTTGACATAAAAAGTTGAGTAAATCCACCATATGTTTTCCAACAAAATGTTGATTAAACATTAAAAGTTCAAAACGTATGGATGGATCGCAATAAGCTCTGTAACAAGCGTTTAGAAAGTAGCTAGGATGTATTTTATTTTGAGCAGAGTTTAAGTGAAGTTTTACCAACTATTAATTTCAGTTCAGTTAATTAAAGTTCAGTTATAGACCTTTAGCGCATTCAAATGTATTGAGTTTTTCATTGAGTAGCCGAATTCAGGGTTGTTCAATAGTTATCAAGCACCTGCACTTGGTGAGATTATTCAGAAAAAGCGACAAAAGTAATTTTCTGATAAATCATCGTACACGGATGCACTGTGTTTTGTTGTATGCAGAGATTTGAGGGTCACTCAAAGATGTCTTAATTCTTTATTTTGGTGTATTTTTTAAAACATAGATAGATGTTTTACACGACCTAAATAGATGTTTTACAAAAAAAAAAATATTTCAGAGATCCTTGTGCGGTATTCTATAGCCGCATAAGGGGTAAAATATACATTTAAGACCTATTTAAAGGTATAATATAATGTAAATGTCTCAAGTGAAGATGATGGTTTGAACCATCATTTTATTAAATTACACCAATTCCTGTGAATACTGTCATATATGAACAAAGAGAAGACATAGAGTTCACTAACATTACCGCTAACTGTAGGAAACAGATATCCAGGGGAAAGTGTAAAGAAAAACACCATCCAAAACATTACAATCACACCCGGCGATACGATAAGTGTTACGATAGTGTTGTTAAAATGAAACCGCGGTAAACAATTTAAGAACACTAGCGCTGTTAAACATGCGGTTCAAATAACAATGTTCAGTATAAACAAGAATCCAACTCTAATGCGACTGAGCTCGTTTCACATATAACTGTTGATAGTTAGGTATAATCGTTAGATAATTTATCAAACAATTGAAATTTACGATATGTTAAAACTTTGAACTTACGATATCTTAAAAATTTTGATGATGAGACCAAAAACTGCTTACCACATGTTTTCATAGCTTACCGTCTGTTTTCTGGATCAGACCTAAAACTCTGGTGTCAAAGTATTGATGTGAACGGAATAAAAAATGAATCATCCCACCTTACACGCAAAAATACCGCTTATCAGCGGTAATTCATTAGCTTAACAGTTGTTTAGCGACATACACAACATAACTGTGTATCTATTACAGTGCTGTGAAAAGTGCAATAATTAGACGAGTTTGAAGCGTAATAGTTTTATAGGTAACAGAAAAACAGCAATACTCATCTTTCATGACGATGTTTCGTAGACATAGCAGAAAGATGTTCTAAAAGAAATTTGATTGGTTTAGTCTTAAAAAGTCGCATAGAAGAATTTAATTCAATTTTTGATATAATGTTTTTCATAAACTCCTATATGTTTGACCACGCTCGTAGACTATAGTTTTTGCAAACTGTACTAAAACAAAAAGAAACATGATGCAAACGGCGTAATCGACTAGTAGCAAGTGGCTTTCCTGTATTTGTTTTAAATGGTTCGTGCCGTATTTACTTTTTTAGCAAGTTGGCCTCTAGAATTTACTTTTGTGCAATTTTATCAGCCGTAGTGCGGGACTTTGTTTAACAGCCTCAAGCTTTAATGAATATGCCTCTCTCAGCGCAATAGTCAGTTGTGATTCTGCTGTAATAGTTTAAGTGTAACACAACACCCCCTTACTTTTTGCATTAATACTTTGTGTGATTTCACATCGTAGATAGAGGGAAAGTTGCACTAAACAAAGTATCAATTTAGTTATCAAACAGAAATACTATCGCTTAAATTATTAATGTCATTTATTCCTATAAACACTGTTGACGGCTCTCAAAGCAAAGTCTTTACCTAAAACACATATAGTCCGACATTCAAAATGTGAAACAGTGTCGTCTGCTATCTGAATAGTAATAAAACCATCATTTGCAAACTTTTGTGTATTTGTTATAAACGATGCTTTTCAATCCTCTTTTCTTAGTGATTTGGTCTTTTGAATCTTAATGGATGTTTTGGACACGGGTGATTCCTGTATAAAGATTATGTTTTAAAGGTAGGCCATAGTCTTTACAAGCGTGTGACAAAATATGTTATATAAATATCGCTACGGTGTGACAAAATATGTTTAAGCACAACTATGTACACCCATACTAAGCGGGAGAATATCTAACTGTCGCTTGTGAACATTCCATTATCTGATTATTTGGGTTCAGGGAACACCATTAGCTCATACATCTCTTTAATTTGTGCTGGATGTAAAAAATAAAGGTTAATAACAACCAAACAAAAACTTTAAATCAGCATGAAACCATAATATTAATAAATAAAATATGGTTTAATTAAAGTTTGATAATGACTTGGATATTATTTTCTTTTAGTAAAGCTATGCCTGGATCAGCCAACACAGAGTTTTGCATTGTGGGTGAGACCGCACAAAAGATTACACCAATATTAGCTTTCTCGAACATTGCACAATTGCACTATGCCTGAAACTTAGTAATCAACATGCATTTCTAGGTCTGTCAAAAATCATCTGTTATCATGGTTTAGTTGTATTTTAAAACATTGCTTTTTCTTAAAAAACATGATTATCTTGTTTATTGTGTAATAACTCCATATTTATCAGGCTGATATTTGTAGAAATAAGCAAAGTAAATGTATAAAACAAAAGAACCAGTTAATGGCCTTGCGTCCGAACACAACAGGTATGAAGATATGTTTGGTTTTAACTTTTTATTCTAACTTTAAAGCTAGATTATCCTTTGAAAAGGTTAATACAGTATTTGATTTTTGGGGGAACGTTGCAAACTAGCGTCGTTAAACTTAATCTTTGGTTTTTAAGGGAAATTAAGTATTCTTGGGAGACCCCTTGACCCCTGAAGTTATGACTTCTGAAGATCTCTCACGTGTAGATTCACTCGGTTGAAAAATGCTGTTTTGTAATTTACACATCTGAAATTAAAGGTACAGTAGCTTTTTAAAAAGTATTTTATTAGCTAAAATCAATGTCTTTATTCATAAATATGATCTCATTGGTGTAAAATTAGCCCTGCCAATGATCTGACTTATCCTCATAAGCGAAGAATTTCTTATCTTTAATTACATGGTACGGGTAAGTCCATGGAGACCGCCATGTCGTTCCGCCATCTTGAAAACTATACTAGCAGAGAGGGACAAAAAGCACTAGCCAACCTCAACGCGTTTTCGTTCAGAGCCGGCTGACTGAACCAGAGACTGAACCCGCTGAAGCGCCCAAGGAGGTCAGTGAGAGGCGCTTGTTGTCACTCCCCCGGCAAATTTGAAAGGCTGCACTGCGCGGTACTTCATAATGCAATCCTCATAACCAAAAAGCATAAACATTTTATTTAAAAGGAAACATGACCGGCAAATTCAAAACGAGGGTAAATATTATCTTTTCCCCGGTGGATAGAGCTAATGAAGGAGAAAGACTTTGAAAGGGACTCCAAAGTCCTGCTTTCTTCTCGACAGGTAAGTCAATGTTATGGTCTAAATGACACACTTTTTTTCATTGCTTGATTGTTTAATTTATTATATAGGTAGCGTAACAGTAGAACATGTATAGTTAAACTCGATGATGTGCTATTGGAAGACATGTCGTACTGTAGCTTCGTGACACATAACGGTTACCGTAGTTGCAACACGCTTTTGAAAAAGCGATGCGCTAGAGAGCACTATTCGTTTGAATGCAAAATACAATTTCACCGCTAGATGGGGTAAATTCGTACACAGCGTACCTTTAAGGACTAAATCCTCCAAAATGGAGGAGGTCAAAGGGCATGTTTCCTGCTATAGTATCATCAGCTCTCCCAAAGGCTGTTCATGCAGCCTACAGACAAACTGTAGCATCAACAAATGCTAACATTTTAAAGTTCTACATATATATTTTGAGAAGATAACCGATAGTATATTCTCAGTAAAGGGTTTCACCTTGTATGTTTCCACACTGATTAAGGATAGTTCGGGAGATACAATAAAAAGTAAAGAATGATATACATCTTATACGTGCAATAGATCATAGCTACCGTAGAAAAAGTAAGATCATGCTTTGAATTAAGATGAGTAAAATTGCTGCGTGATGGACCGCAGAGGCACACCGCCTCTCGGAAAATATACAGTGGTTTTCTAAATGATACAACTTAATCTAAACAAGAGCAATGTAGAGTCCTGGGATTTCTTAAAAACAACAACTACAAAACATAACAAAACACATTGTGACAAACTTTGACAACATGTTTCATGTGGATGGACAAAAAATACTGTTTGAAATATTTTTGTATAAGATCTAAGATACCAAAGTACAGTTTTTGCTTTACAATTTTAAAATTGCTTTAAACTGTTTAGTAAAAATAATACCTTAGGTTAAATTTATGTAAAATAATTTATATCATACATAAGTCTTCTAAGAAGATAAAAAGATGATACGATTTTAATAAAACGTTAAAAATTTGATTTAAACAGTCTTTTAATTTTAAAAGATCTAATTTAAACTTTTAATATTATGCTTTTAAATGAATTTAGTATGAATAAAACTCTGGAAAGCACACTAACTTTACTGTGACATTGTACCCCAGAGGTTCATCTGTCCTGTAACTCCTCTCGTCTCTGTGAGGGGGTCATGCATTCATTTCACCCTGTAGTTTATCACTGAAGGAACCAGGAGGGCTTTGTTTATGACTTTGGACTGCTTTTATCATTGCATAAAGAACTACATCTTCGGCACTATGAAAATGTAAGGTATTTTTATATTTATATACTTTTTTATATAAAATTAATTTAGCTAAAACTATGTTTAAATCGTTTGAATTCATTTTAGTAACATACTTGTTATTATTCTATATTTATAATCATTTAATTTAAATATGGAGATTAGTTAATTTATGGAAAACAGTATGTAAAAACAATGTAAAAATGCTGTTTTCTGTGATGGTCGTGTTTAGGTGTACGGGATACAGTACAAAAATCATTATGGCTATGACTATATTAATAAAATTATACTTTAGGTCACTGTTAAACAAAATCATTCAAAAGATAAATAGAAGATACGAGTGTATTACAACGTTTTTTATTAAGACTTAATTGAAATCTTCTTTTATTTTTAAAAGATATAATTTAAACTTTTAATATTAACTTTTAAGATTAACCCTAAAAAACATTCCCAACATCTCATACTGCTCACTCACTGCTCACTCACACACACACACACACACACACACACACACACACACACACACACACACACACACACACATTCCTCCTCCACTCTGAATCACGGACTGTCAAAACGTCTCAGGTTACGTATGTAACCCTGGTTCCCTGAGAGGGAACGAGACGCTGCGTTGAGACGCGGTGGGAACGCTCTGCGTGATTGCGTCGTGAAGCACGTGTATAATCAGTCCAATGGAAGAGCTAGACGTCATAGGCGGGTGACGTCATAGACCAGGAAGCTATAAAGCACCCCTGAAAACAGACCGCGACAGCTTCTGATAAGCCTGAAGCAAGTCGATCAGGGCATGCAGGAAGTATGGCAGGAGAACGCAGCGTCTCGTTCCCTCTCAGGGAACCAGGGTTACATACGTAACCTGAGACGTTCCCTTTCAAGGGAACTCGAGCTGCGTTGAGACGCGGTGGGAACCCCATACCCACTACGCCATAAAGACAAATGCCCGTTCTGTGTGAAGTCTTGCGCACACTAAGAAGCAAGCAACCTAGCCCCAGGAGTGGAGAGGTCTAAGTCATAAAATCTGACAAATGTATGTGGTGAGGACCAGCCTGCCGCATTACAAATATCCTGAAGGGAAACTCCCGAAATTAAAGCCTAGAGGCAGCCATACTTCTGTAGAATGGGCCTGAACAGCCATAGGGTGAAGGCTGTCCGGCCGCTTCATAAGCAAGTGAGATAGCCTCAACTACCCACTTGCTCATCATCTGTTTAGATGCAGGGCAACCTATCTTAGGTGACCCGAAGCAGACAAATAATTGTTCTGATATAAGCCACTGAGCAGCTCTGTGGACATATGCATCCAAAGCCCGGACAGGGCATAACAGATTAAGTTTTTCCTGATCTGGGGTATTAATGGTGGAGGACAGAAGGCCTGCAGCACAAATGACCCGCACATTCAGTAGGGACCTAGAGATACAACCTGACCTGGGGTGAAGAAATACTATCACCATACCAGGTGCAAATCCAAGTACGTGCAGGCCTCAGCCTCATGTACCACGGAGAAGACGAAATTAAGGATCTCTCCTCAGAGATAACCCAGCAAAGAAACATTCATTACAGAAAATCAAGTACTGTACCAACAGGGCAGAAACAAGATTCAGAAGGCGTTCTCTGCACCAGTCAGAGAACGGTTTCCATATCAATGCATATTTAGTCTTCTCGTGGAGGGAGCACTAGACTGGAGTATGGTCTCCAAGACCTCGGTCGAGAGACCTGAGTCTATGAGCTGGGCCCCCTCAGAGGCCGAGCCCACAGTATCCAGAGCTCCCAGGAGCAAAGATATCGGGAAATGCGTACAGTTGTAGCGTGAACCACACCTAATACATCACATCCAGTCCAAACGGAGCTGGATGCATGAGGGAGAACCACAAAGGGCAATGCATTGTACAAGCGATACGAAAGGTCGACTTGAGTTTGACCTAAGTTCTCCCTAAGAAGCTCCACCACCTCGGGGTGAAGTTTCCATTCCCCGGGCCACAGCCCCTGCCTCAACAGGATATCTGCTCTGATATACGAGACCATCAGTGTGTTGTCCGGACCCTTCACCGAGCAACCACTCATGATTGCCCCCGACTTGTGAGGGAAGCATCCGTCGATAGCATTATGCGTCGACAAGAAGCCCCCAACACTGGGCCTGGGCGAGGAACCAAGGTTCTTCCACATGACCGAGGCACGAAGGCATAGCCGCGTGACCTTGATCATGCGAAAACGGATTTCCCCTCGGAGAAAACCCCTTGGTCCTGAGGCACCACTGCAGGGGTCTCATGTACAGAAGGCCAAAGGTAACTACGTTGGACGCAACTGCCATGAGCCCCAACCAAAGGCCTTTCACCGAACGGCCACTCATGACCGCCCCCCATCCTGTGAGGGAAGCATCCGTCGATAGCGTGACGCGTCGACAAGAAGCCCCCAGCACTGGGCCCTGGGCGAGGAACCAAGGTTTCTTCCACATGACCGAGGCACGAAGGCATAGCCGCGTGACCTTGACCATGCGAAAACGGATTTCCCCTCGGAGAAAACCCCTTGGTCCCGAGCCACCACTGCAGGGGTCTCATGTACAGAAGGCCAAAAGTAACTACGTTGGACGCAACTACCATGAGCCCCAACAGTCTCAGAGACTGTTTGCAGTGAGTGACTGACCTAGTTTTAAATTCCTTTACGGCTGTGAGAATCGCAGAAATACGTGCAGGAGACAGACGTGCTTGCATTGTTGTCGAATCCCATAATACACCTAGAAAAGTGGTCCTCTGAGCTGGGAGGAGTACACTCTTTTGGTGTTGAGCCGCAACCCCAACCTCCTTATGTGGGACAGAACGACATCTCGATGTTGAACTGCCAAAAGCTCGGACTGAGCTAAAATCAACCAATCGTCGATTTAATTTAATACGCGAATGCCCTGGAATCTCAGAGGAGCCAGAGCTGCATCCACGCATATTGTAAAAGGTGCGGGGTGATAACCTAGGCCGAATGGAAGAACCCGATACTGGTATGCTTCGCCCCTGAAAGCAAACCTCAGGAACCTCCTGTGATGAGGATGGATAGATAAGTAAGCGTCCTTTAAGTCTATTGTGACAAACCAGTCCTCGGACTGAGTCTGTGACACAATCATATTTAGCGTAAGCATACTTTGAACTTAAGATTCTGAGACCTGCTGTTTAATTGACGCAGGTCTAGAGTAGGACGCAATCCCTCATCCTCTTTCGGAACAATGAAGTAATGGCAGTAAAACCCTGACTGTCTGCCGGGAGGAGGAACCCCTTCTACAGCTCCTTTTGCAGAAGTGTCAGTACTTCCTGCTCCATAACCAAAGCCTGCTCGGGGTACACCACAGTGGGGAGGACCCCTAGAAATCTGTGTGGACAAGAACTGAATTCTGAACCCCTTTTCTTTAGTGTGCAGGACCCACCGAGAAATATGTGGCAGTAGTTTCCACGCTGCCAGAAATTCTACTAGGGGAACCAGTCTCTCAAGACTGGCCTCTGGATTTGGTTGAACAGTCACTACGGTGCCCTGAAGCGGCGAACCGGCAGGGAACAACCGAACTGACCGTTCTACGACCCTCCTCGGAGGATCGTATGGGGACGCTGACACCTCGGTGCCCTGAACGGCGAACCGGCAGGGAACAACCGAACTGGCAGCGCTGCGACCCTCCTCAGAGAGTCGCACCCCAGAGGGCGCCGAGGAGAAACGGTTTCTCAAAACGGTCCCTGCCCCGGAGGAGCCCTCAGAAGCCTGATAGCCTCGTTTTTTTTTTTTTTTTTTTACGACAGGACTTCCTGTCTAAACTTTATTAGAGATGACGACAGTCCTCAGATCTTGCCTACCTCTAAATAACTTAGTTCCTATGACCCTCCTCGGAGGATCATTGGAAAAAGCAGGCACCTCGGCACCCTGAAACGGCGAACCGGCAGGGAAACCGAACTGACTGCTCTACGACCCCCCTCGGAGGATCGTTTGGGGACACTGACACCTTGGTGCCCTGAACGGCGAACCGGCAGGAAAACCGAACTGGCAGTGCTGCGACCCTCCTCAGAGAGTCGCACCCCAGAGGGCGCCGAGGAGAAACGATTTCTCAAAACCATCCCTACCCCCGGAGGGGACCACCCTTTAGAAGCCTGATAGCCTCGGCGTCAGGGCTTCCTATTTGTCCAAGCTTTTTTTTTAGAGATAAAAACGTCCTCAGATCTTGCATATCTCTAACTGGCTAGACTGCTACCGCCACCCAAGTCCCCCGATTGTGGAGGAGCCCAAATGGCGATGCT
The DNA here is from genome assembly GCA_026230005.1 of Gila orcuttii. Taxonomy (NCBI): domain Eukaryota; kingdom Metazoa; phylum Chordata; class Actinopteri; order Cypriniformes; family Leuciscidae; genus Gila; species Gila orcuttii. The sequence goes on along the minus strand of JAPDVR010000009.1, from coordinate 1,770,447 downwards.
CGTTTGCACTCAGTGCTGCGAGGAGCTTAGTAGACCGAGACTGCTCCGCCCAGCAGTCTCAGGAACATTAGATTGGTGAGGAAGAAACCTCTGGAACGCCGCTGAATGGTTTATTTCTTTGTTTTTTCTTTATTTTTAAATCAGAAATACGTATGTATATATATATATATATATATATATATATAAATATATCACTCCGTGGCCACCAGCAGGAAAACAACCGAACTGGCCGTGCTGCGACCCTCCTCAGAGAGTCGCCCCCCAGAGGACGCAGAGGAGAAACGATTTCTCGAAACCGTCCCTCCCAGTATAGTTTATCTCTTTCTTTGTTTTTGCACGACGCAATTCTCGAATAGCGTCAGTGCTGACAACCTCACATTCATCCATGTCCTTATAATTTACCCATTTTTTTTTTTTTTTTTTTGCGCTGGGTAACGTCGGGGTTAAAAATAATGACGCCGACTCGGGAGAGAGAAAGCTAGTAAGCGTCTCTTTAACCCGAGGCACTGTCATACCATGATACTTAATACCCATAGCCTTACTATAGTTAGACGTTTGGGCATTAAACACAAAATAGAAACCGGCTTATTCCACGATCTCGACACCTCAGTGTGGTGTGGAGATAGGGAAAAAACGGCAGTCCCCGACGAGGAGGCTGAGATACAGAGTTTTTCTGTTTTTAGATATATTTCATCTAATAAACTCTTATACTCTCATAATGTTCAGCTGGCCAGAAAATATTTAACTAGCAACAGCACTAGATAAACCTCCTTTTAAAGCTCCTCTTTATTCAACAGAGTTATGAGCTGACTTATTTATTCATTTATTGAAAACTCAAACATCTGCCTTTTTCTAATATCTTTATTTGTTTTGTTCTCTTTTTCTAAACAAAACACTAACGATACCAATTCCTCGGAACTGGAAATCGCCAGCACTGGATCTGGCAGGTGAAAGCTGAGATAGGGCGGGGCCCGTCCCAACTCTCGCTGTCAGATCCGTTTGCGAACCCCAAAATGCGAGTCGCCGCCGTGCATCGGCAACAGCGGGACCCGCACGGGGAGCGCGAACCGAAACGTCCTCCTCGAAGAACGCCCGGCGGGAGCGGAGCGTCCTCACGGACAGCTTCTCGCAATGCTCACAGTCAGCCCCCTCGAGAACTGACTGTGGCATGCTCCACTCCCCATTAGTAACAAAAAGCTGATGTGTGTGTCCCCACCCGTGATATAACGTGGGCAGGGAACAACACAAAGCTGCTTGCTCTCTTTTGCCATAATATATATATATATTGCAACTTGACAGACAACAATAAATATGACAAGGACAGAATACACAGATCGCTTGCTGAAGGCGCAGAAGCTGTCGCGGTCTGTTTTCAGGGGTGCTTTATAGCTTCCTGGTCTATGACGTCACCCGCCTATGACGTCTAGCTCTTCCATTGGACTGATTATACACGTGCTTCACGACGCAATCACGCAGAGCGTTCCCACCGCGTCTCAACGCAGCTCGAGTTCCCTTGAAAGGGAACGCCGGTGTGGGAGAAAAAGACTCCGGGATATTTTGTATCAAAACTTATTGCATCTTTGTAAATACATTCATACCTTATATGGACAATGATGTGTTGGGATTTACTTCTTCAATTCTCTGAAAATGTAAGATGATTTTCTTTATTTTGTGTTCATCTAAAACAAAACTAATTGGTGCACTGTGTTTCAGTAATTTAGAAAAGATGTTTATTTTTAAAATGAACGATATAATCATATAATTTATATACTTTTAAAGAACAGAATGTTTTTCAACTTTTTCAACTGCTGTTAGTGTGAAAATATGTGTCATTATTAGAAAAACTCTGAAATATTATATTTGTAAATGACTAAATGTAAATTTATAACCGTTTCATATATACTTTTAAAGAACAGAATGTGTTTCAACTTTAGTTAATGTGAAAATATTATATTTGTAAATGACTAAATGTAAATTTTACAAATATTTCATTTATATACTTTTAAAGAACAGAATGTGTTTCAACTTTAGTTAGTGTGAGATATTTTCTCACTTTCACCGTCCTCAGCAATCCCCTCTCCTCTGGAATATGGAGGGAGATCCTGTGAAGCCCCGTGTCAAAGTTCAAACATAAAACCTTCACAACTTCCATTAAATCAAACCCTTATACCCACGAGGCCAGACACATGGCGGTAGATTTACTTCTTCAACCCAGGTGAAAATGTATTTATTTTTTGTTTTGAAAAGATATTTTATTAACCATTTCATTTATATAATTTTAAAGATCAGTGCTTTTCAACGTTAGTGTAAGATATGTGCCATTATTGGAAAAAATCTCTTTTTCTCACTATCCCCATTTATATAGCATACTCAGGAATGCCAGGATATAGGGTGTCACACACACACATTTAGCTCAGAGACTGTCAACTTTAATCCAATTCTTCACCATAGTGAAAAGGTAAGATGATTTTATTTTTTAAATAATTGCTTCAGTAAGATATTTATTTTAAAGGAATTAATGTTTTTCAACTTTAGTTAGTGTAAGATATTTTCTCACTTTCACTCCCCAGCAGGGGGATGCAGGAATAGGGTGACGTCTCACACACACAGACAGACGCACACACTTAGCCCAGAGACTGTCAGATGCAAAAGGCACTCTTTCCAAAAGAGGAACTCTTTTCAACTTTTTCAAAAGATCCTCAACTCTTTTCAACTTTAACCTAATTCTCTGAAACGGTAAGATGATTTTATTTTTGGACACCCCTATGTTTTATTCTAATCTATATGCAACATTAGAAAAATTATTTTCTCACTAACCCCCGGCACGGCTGGCATGGAGGGAATTTCCCACAGCAAGAAGTTATTTCCCCTGGGGTCAATAGGCCAAAATCAATGGGGTAAAACTAAATGGCAAAATCATCCATCATAATCCGGATCAAAGACAACTGTCAAACCCAGATCAACCCTAACAACTGGCAACTTGACGTATAATACAAAGGTCAATAGGGCAAAGACAACTGTCAACTTGATCGATCGATAGGTCAAAGGTCAATCCCTACATCAAAGGACCTCCGGAGGACCACGGAAGGTCAAAGGTTACCCCGCCCACCTGTCAACTTGATCGATCGATAGGTCAAAGGTTAATCCCTACATCAAAGGGACCTCCGGAGGACCCCCGGAAGGTCAAAGGTTAGCCCCGACCACCTGTCAATCATAGGGTCATAAATCATCTTGACACAAGGTAAATGGTATTACTACTCTCAACAAACATATATAAAAATGAAAGACAATATTTGCTTTGCCTACCTGAATCATCAGTGTTCATCGTCTTTGTGAGTCAACTGAAGCTGTTCACGTGAGTAGATTGTTCGGCACGGTTTTCTTCCTTTTTCTGTCTTGCTTACATCACATTACTGCATGAAAATATTTTATGCGTTTTAGAATAATGTCACTTGCCAGGTCATGTAAGGGGTAGACTACAGAATGTATTATACTTGTCAAAACGAAAATAAGAACTCCACTATGTCTCTCTTTACATTTATTTTGTCCCGTTGTCGGCTTCAGCTAAGAAAAGAAAAAATTCTTAGCACACTTGAGATAACCTTCCGCAACGAGAGCAGGCTCTTTGGTGGAGCTCTGCTTTGAATGAAGTTCCATCGTGACAAATGAATGGACTACTTGCGGAGTGACATGAAGACATGAATCAGAGGCACAAAAAACGTTGACAGTGGTGATAAATTCTGCTATCGTACCTGTATGTTTAGCCTCAGTGAAGAGATCTGAATGTTCCTGTCTCAGTCTAATGAACCTCTCCTTATTTTCCCTGCACCCTATTCAAAACTAAATTGAACGTGACTCATTGCTATATGTGGTTATCAGCTTGCATTGACCCCTCTGGTAGTGTTTTACCAGTGTTTTACTTCATCGGATCACCAGATGCCACCAATTCATTGCCTCTATTCATTGGATTTGAAATGCTCTATAGCTCTTCTTTTTAAGTACTGAATTAATTCATTAATAGTATAAAATGTTTTATATATATATTAGGGCTGTCAATCGATTAAAATTTTTAATCTAATTAATTACATACTCTGTAATTAATTAATCTAAATTAATCGCATACACAATCTTAAATGTTTACATGGTACAATTTCTGGTAAGCTACGTTTTTATTATTATTGCTTGACACAAATTTCATGATTTCAATTTAATTTAATTCTTGTGATTTGATGCAATATTGACTCATTTGGATAAATAGGTACACAAGATAGGCATTCATTTTTCTCAAGAAAAAAAATAATCTCACCCAATGCTGTAAAAATAAAGAGAGCCATATCAGCTGGTAGTAGGCCTATATTTAAGGTTAAAGATAGCTAAAATTAAATATAATGCGTGTTTATTACAAATAACAACTTTGATATTTAAGTAAAAATATAATACATATGTAATATAGTAGTAGGCTACATAAATTTAGAAAAATACTCTCTATAGCTCTTTTTTTTATAGCCAATAACGTGCTAGGTCATGAAATGGCTTTCCTTGGGCTAAATGTTATGTGACATTGTTCTCCAGCTGTTTTATAGACCTCTTTTTGCGGTTGAAAAACACTGATTGATCGAGGAATATACATTTCGGTAAGTTTTAGGCTGCCCTACTGTATCTTTCAACATTGTTCATTCGTGTTTATTTACTATTAGCTAGAGATGATTGGTTCACGTGCCGCTATAGGGATATGTCATGTCACATTTACAACACTACTTGGCAATAAAATTGATTCTGATTCTGATTCTGATTCTGATTACAAGCGCCAAAACGGTATTTATTGTTTGATTTTCGTCAAATCATGAATCTGAGAGCTGAGATTTTTTTAATATCATAAGTAAAATGCTCTGTCTTATCTGTTTCCGTGTCCTCTCTTTGGTGCGCGATTTTTCTGTGCGTGAGAAAATGGTTGTGTGACGTGAGAGCGCGTGAAAAGTTACAACACACACACACACAAGCGCGCTTTCTCTCAGACACACTCACCGACTCACGCACACACTCCTGGATGCTTTGCATTGATGTGGTACGTACTTTAGAGTTGACGAACTCCGTTTGTTATAAGTAAATGTTCCAAACAATGATCCAAGCAGCGCGTTCTTGTCTCCCTCCTTCTTTTTACACGAATGGTGGCTACGGCTAGAACGGCTCCGCAAAGGTCAAAACGGAATCGATTAATCGGCGTTATTTTTTTTAACGCGTTATTTCTTCTCAGATTAATTAATCGAAATTAACGTGTTATTTTGACAGCCCTTATATATATATATATATATATATAATATTATTTAATATAGAAAAAAATACAAGCAAAGTACTGTTCTAAATGTTTAAAAATCACTAAACATTTGTTATCCTGTTTACTACACCTGTCTACTGAGGTAAATACAACTTTGTACAACACTTAGTACAGTGGCGGCTGCTGGTCTTTCAAAGAGGGGAAGCTCTTTTTTTTAACTTGACTGTCAGGTGTGGGGATGGAGAAAGGAGCGAGGACTTAGGTGCAGAGTTGATGGGCTTTATTTTAATAATAAAATAAAATTCAGATTTTTTTTTTTTTTTTTTTTAATGGTGGTTGGCAAACAACTTTTTAATGTGCATTACCGCCACCAGCACAAGACTGCAAACACAAGGAGAATAAATAGGGAGCAGACAAGGCAGGTAACGAGGGAGGACAGGTGGGGCAAATGAACCAATAATCAGGGAACAAGATAGGAGTCAACACAATCGACAGGAGAGCACAAGGAAACACATGACAAGCCATGTGCTCACACCAAACATGACAAACAACACAAGCACATGGCCAGTAAAACAAATCACAAGCAAAGTGCTCACACAAAAGGAGACCTGAAGAACAATGAGAACACTCATAAGCCACGTTGTAGCGTATGGACAATGTCAGGATGGCTCACTCATTCCAACATGCCAAAAACCTTTTAACCCTTTGAGTTTTGCCTATAACTCAACTAGTGAGCGCCAAAAAGTCTCCATCTAATGGGTCCAAATTGTCCATTGACACTTTTGTGGCGTGCACGAAGGAAAGAAAACACCCATAAAACCAGCAATGAGCAAGCTTCAAATAGATGTTTATCAACTGAACCCCTTTACGACAGGAAAGAATTCCTGGGTGAAGACTTAACAACGCACACGCACACACAACCAAACCTTCTTGTAGTGAAACCTAAAATATGTGTAATTCTGAAAAGTATACAATATATTCATGTATGCCTTTGTGTTTCTGCCTTTGTGTTTCCTATTTATGATTTTTTAGTCGTGTAGCTACACTCTAAGTGCTCATATCAAATTCTAAGAGTATATACACACCTTTATATATGCAAAACCTACATTTCTTGGTACCGAATTTATCCTCTCGGTCTGCTTTAGCTAAAAATATATATTAGGTTATGATAAAATGTATTACACTATGTTTCCCATTCTTGATAGTAGAAAGGGGCGAAGTCTGACACCGCCATAAACCATGCAAATTAGGTTGTTAGAAGAAACAAAGGAATCTTTTCCCGCCCAAGATTGCCGAATGCCATTGGTCAATTTGTTCCTGAGGAGGTGTGGACCATCTTCTTTGAAAAGATGAAGGCCCAGTGTCCTCGCTCTCTCTCTTCGTAATCCTTGGACGACTCCACTTCTCTCTTCCTTTGCGTTCTAGTTCTAGCTTTTCTTATTTTCGTTTAGTTCTTTTCTTTGTTTTAAACCTTGTGCCGTAGTCATTTCGACCACCGGGTGAAACGGACTTAGCCTGATTTCCAGCAACTCACCTACACGTAACGCTTTGAACTTCCCGCGAGATACATGCGTTCCGAAACCAGTTCCAGGACGCACGAGGACCACACACCCACGCAGCCTTGTTTCAGCCACACAAAGGTTTATAATGCAAGTAGCCCATCTATTTCCATTGAAATCTAAATGTGTTTAGAGCTGTTTATCCCTGCTTTAAAGGGACACTCCACCGGTTTTTCATATTAAACTATGTTATTCCCTTAACTAAGACGAGTTGATACATACCTCTATCGTCTCAGTGCGTGCATTCAATCGTTCTGTCTTGCGGTGAAACTTTGTTTACACTTAGCTTGCCCAGTTCATTCAATATGGGCCAAGCAGAGAAGCGACCAAACACCTCAACTGTTTCCCTATTTAAATACAGTTACTCGAGTAGTGTAACTCGACCTAAAACGGTGACACAAAATAAAACGTTGCGCTTTTCTAAGCGTGTAAAATGGATAACTATATTGTATGGCGGAATACCATTGCAAGTGCTTCGACTCGGCGCAGTAATACATTCGCTCGAGAAAAAATCCTCTCCCCCCCTCCCGTTGAAATGAGAGGGAGGAGGAGAGGGAGTGGGGAGAGAGGAGTGATGATATTACTGCGCCGAGTCGATTGAACGATTGAATGCACACACTGAGACGAGAGAGGTATGTATCAACTCGTCTTAGTTAAGGGAATAACATAGTTTAATATGAAAAACCGGTGGAGTATCCCTTTAAGGTGTGTGACTTCTTGATGGTTCTCAAGGGTTAACTGTTGTGTGAAATTTACTATTTCTGTGATCTGCTTTCTCTTCTCCTTTCCTTACTTCCGTTATTCATTATTCTGTATATATTCGTTGTTTAATGTAATTTGTGCTATAGCTTCATTTATTAAACCCTCATTATACTCTTTATTGTCTCTGACTGGTGCTCATCAAACAAAGCCTCTTAAATGTGTGATCCTAAGCTACAAGCTTGATATTGATAAATACTTTAATTAGTAATATTATCAGAAAGTTATTCTTCACAAACAGAAGGATAGCTTTTCCTGATATTGACCAGAATAATCCTTTTCGCGAAATTGATCAGAGAATCGTCAGTAGGTTCGGTGGATGGACAACCGGACGAAATGCAGTTAGTTCTACCAGAAAGACTCGGGAGATAAAATTAAGTAACAAATATTAATTTATTGGCAGCCTAGTAAGCAATTATTTGTAAAGTTCTTTGGCGTAGGCCCCGTCCATAGATCGTAATCCGAGGGTAGCGGATCAGCATCTCCTGCCTGAAGACGAAGGCAGGGGCACAGCCGACCCCCCGGGGAAGTATAGACGGGACCATCCTGGTGGTGGTGGGGAGGGTGGAGGTTGTTGTTGCGTCGGCATCTGCGAACTTAAACATGTGTAAGTACCGATCTTTTATACAATAAGAATAAGGGCGTGATTGGATATCTTGAAGGTAACGAGTGACGCAGTAATTGAGTCTTCCTGGCAGAACTTATGCTAAAGCTTTCATTTCTGTTTAAAGGATATTCTAAAAATTGATATAGCCTATCTTTATATTATATGTGTTCATAATTGATTATAATTCGTTGTGGTTAATTGTCTATACATATGTAGATGCAGATTGACTATATTCCCTTTTTGGGCAATTTAAAATTGTAGGTGATAACTCAGAACCCGCATGATCAGCTATTAATTGTGAATTATTGATTATTGATTATACGCCCCCCCCCACCCCCCCCCCCATTTGAGCTGAGATCTTACAACGTGTTCACACAGAACATGACATGAAAGCACACAGCTAGTGTAAAACACAAAACCGCACGTTCACACGACAAGACAGAACGTTATGCACGAGAACAAGCGTAAGCTAATCCTGTGCGCTCACAACAGAAAACAAACACACGGAGCATGAATGTCCGAATCCTGACACAAAACCGAAACCAAACTAGACAGATGTGCCGTGATCCAAACACCAACGCCCCTCACATGTAACAAAGGCACCTGACATCGACGGAGGAAATGTGGGAATTAGATTAAACTGTGAAATGTATGATGAAAATTGGCTAGCAATTTCGCCAAGCAAATACCAAGAAATCGGTTACAGCAGTTATCTTTCGAGTACACAAAATCCGCGATGGGACTGTGCTCGAACAGCTTCCGCGTCAGCGACTTTTTTTATTGTACAAAATCGCTGTCAATCAAAAGGAGATGCAGTCTTTCGACAGACCCTCCAATCATCACGCAGAAGCCCGGAGTCCAGCCCCGCACACTCCTCCTTTCTCCCCAGAGACGCTGAGCATCCGTGGGCGGGACATAATCGCAGATTTATCCAATGACCGTCTAGTTTCGAAGCACTGAAAAAAACTGTTCAAAGCAGCGCCATTGAAGTCACCGGACGCTGGGCTTCAAGAGGGAAATGCACTGTGACGCTGGGAATGAATGAGAAGGAAATCGAGTCAGCTGATCTGCTATATGTAGCTGATTCTGAACCAACTCGTCTTTGAGATGAACGTGTTCTAACGCATTTTTAGCCAATAAAATGTTAACACAATAGTACACATTTGACCATTAATTTTTTGACATTATAGGGGAAGCTGAGCTTCCCTTGCAGTCTTAAAAAAATCGCCACCGACTTAGTACAAGTACTGACATTTAAACACCACATCTTCAATTGAATGTGCAGCTGCTGCCATTTTTTTTTCAAATAAATGTAAACAAAGTTTGTTCATGGCAATTATCTGTAGCAACAGAAAATACACTTTATGCATCTTCCAAATCCCTGTGAAAGAAGGACGCATTTGAAGAGTGCATTCGGACTCTCCCACTTGCTTTCTGATGCCCCGTTTACACAAAGGGAAAACGCAGATATTTTCCTGCGGTTTGGCCTCTCATTTATACGAAAACCCCGTTTTTATCACAGAAAACTATTATTTCTAAAAACTCGGGCCAAAGTGGAGATTTCTGAAAACGCTGGTTATGTGTTGCCGTGTCAGCTGGGAGAAACGGGGTTTTAGGTTCTCTCTTGTCGATTCTGAGGATTCTGATTGGCTTGCATGGCTTTATCCCTCTCCCTACACTGCCGCCCATAGGTTTGGCATAGTTATGATGGCGCTCGCAGCGTATTTATGCGGGTTGTGTGCACGATGTTATTATTGAAAACGGAGGGGGGGGAAATATTCGTTTCTCTAAATACCCGGCTATGTGTAAATGTAGCCTGAAATGAGATGGGCTCAAAATGAGAGACAGCTAATAACATAATCAAGGAGCACTGGAAACAAGGGAACACAGACCCATCCATACAACCAAGCAATAAGGATTTTAGGATATCATTTGTCTGTGTCATCACAACACAGCCCCCTTTTTCATGCCCGGTCTCCTAATCTGACATAGATTCAGCATCATTTTTGCTGTTATGATAAAAGTTTTTCTTATGCTGGATGTGTGTGTAGCTGCAAAATGTGCATGTACTGAGAGTAACAGCTGTTGCCCTTTTTTAGATTTCCCACAGCTTTTGCAGCTTTCTTTCTTCGTGTTTTTTCTTTAACCAATTTTAACTCTTTCAGCGTTTTTGAAAAAAGTAGCCAACCACCGGCCGCATTTTTGATCATTTTCATAAAACGTTCATGGTCCCCAGAATATTTTGTTGTACGAATATTTGAACATGCAATATATCAAAAGAAAGAACAGACCCTCTGATTTAAAACTAATAACCCATTTTATTCTAGCTTCATGCTTTCTTTTTTTTTTTTTTATCAACATTTGAATGTGGGTACATTTCATAAAAAAACAAAACAGTTAACAACATTTTTGTCAAAGACTACATCCAGATCAGATTCAGAGCGATGATGAAAAAACAGATTGAGTAGATGGAGTCCATAAACACCCCCAAAGCTTATCAGTCCTGTAGCTCGTCCAGGGTCGACATTTCATTCAGTAACGTTAGTTTTGATTTATAAGCTGTTTAATGTTTTATGATCATGTTATTTTATATATGCATCTGCTTACATATGATATCACTTGTTTTTGCTTCTTCACATGTGTTTTGATGAGGAGATTCAGTAATCTTTCAGAAGATTTATATAGCACCCCCTACCGTATAACAGTGAAAATTATTATTATTAAAAATTAAATGACGGAATTAAAAAAATTACATCAATGGTAACTCTCTGTTGCTATCTTTGTAAACCTGTATTTTTTCTTTGCACCACATATTGAGAACATCTCACCTAAATCTGGTCTCCAAGCAGCAAGCTTTACTCAAAAACCTGCATAATATAAGTCAAAAAACGACTGATTTGTGATGCAGCCTGGAATCATAAATCACGGAGTGTTTGTTCATTTATGCCAGAGAAGAACTGGCTCTCCGACTGAGCCTGGTCTTTCCCAAGGTTTTATTCTCCACTAAGGAGAACTGATGGAGTTTGGGTTCCTAGACACTGTATCTTGCTCAGTTGGGGCTTAAAAGACAATTAATATTCGGAAAATATAATTCAGTCAGATTGTTGGATGGGATCACAAAAGTTTGTTCCATAATTAATGAACTAATGAGCAAAATGGACACTCATTTAACTGAACTGAATCACCATTGAGTCATAATTGAGCTGATCAATGGCACTATTGTCTTCTTTAGAACTGCTTTACGGCTGAAATTAAAGTTGGCAAATTTTGCAGCATGTTATTTTCTTATTTGTTACTGTGAAGCTGCTTTGAAAAAATCTGTCAAGTTATACCAAAGAGAACAAACTAGGTGACAAAGCATTCTCCTCAACCAGATGATTCTGTGTAATGTTAGCTGGGTGCTCTGCCAGACTGGATCAGGGAAAAGGGTTGATGCAGTCTTTTTGAACATGTTTTATTCTAAGCAAAGTGCGTCATAGTGCCATGTCTGGCCAACTGACTCTTCTCAAATATGAAGATTTATCCGGTGTTGGGCAAGAGAGCATTTTTTAAAACAATGAACCACGTGTTTTGGATTGTTGAATATGACTGTAATGGCCCAGAACTGGGGGAAGAAAGCAGCTCTCTGGTGGCCTCTCCTTTTGTTCCCAAATCATCTCCTGTTGACTATTGACCAGTAAAAAACAGAGAAAGATTGTCTAGGATAACACTAGGATGATGTTTCATACTAATTTATGACACTAAGACCTCTCCAGATGTACACCTGTGCCTTACTTTCTATAAGGCAGCAAGACAGCAGTGCTAAATAAAACATTTCACAGCTTATGCCTGGGGGCTCATCTGCACAGTCTGAGTAATGCTTTCCACTATCCTGTCCTCTCATTCTGCAAAAGTAGTCACTGGAGTAAAGTAGAACCTTTAGTAAGAGCAACATAAAAGGCTTAACTTTAGATTTCCCATAATGTACAGTAAACTAATGTTTTTTTTTGTCAACTTTTGAGAAGGTTTTTTTTTTTTCTTTTTGTACCTCTTTCCACACACATTAAAGCTTCTCTCTGTATAAAATAGTTATTTGGAATTGCCTTCACATTTGGTTTGTTAATGGGCTCTTCATGGGCACAGTCCATGGCCTCTTCATAGTCCAGTGTTGTACCATAGTCCAGTGCGGCAGCCGGCTGTTCTTCGCCGTCCACATTTGTAAGATTTTACAACTTGAAAGTGCCGGCCCTATATAAAACTATAACTGGTCATCACATCAGTACAACAGGCTTGTTAAAATGACGGACACAACCATATCACTGACTTAGCAAGTTGCAGCTCCACGGCTATAAAAAAATATACCTTTTGTTATGAGTCAGCAGAGAGCGGCCACTTAAGGGTAAAATAGTTCGCACTGCATCCTCTGACTATTTCAGAACTGGCTAGTTTGTGTTCGTGAGCGCACATTCGCGACGTGCAGTCTCAAAGCGATACCGGGTCCCTTAATGAATGAAGCAGAGTAACCTCGACCACGACATTGGATTCCGTTTTTGGGCCAGTGGGTGGAGCTTCCACCTATCCCTCTGTCTTCAAGGAATATTTATTTTGGAGAAAAATTTATGCTTAGCATGAAACTTTTTTGTCATGTCAACGTGCTTTTAATTACCTGTAAATACAATATATATTCAGAGTAAATAATATAGGGAAAATGGTGTAGTCTCTTACAATAATAATATTTATCAGAGCTGTTTGTGATATAAGAGTAATGTATAGGCTTGTATTGTCGAGGTCACCGTGATTTTGCCAAGACATGGTCCTGGATCAACATATTTTGTTGATCCTGGATAAACATTCCTGTCCCAAAATGTAGTCCTTACCCAATCCCTACCCCTAAACCTAACCCTACCCATAACTTTTCCCTAAAATCAGAGGGTAATGAAAGGTGAATGACACTGATGTTTAAGTACTTCACCTTGGTTCTAAGCCTAAACTTGACATAAACTGTAAACTTGTCCCTCAAATCTGATTGGTTAATTGGAAAGTTGATCCAGGATCAACAACGATGTTGATCCAGGAACATGTGGTACTTGGTGAAATCACGTTCACCATTTTCTATAGAAATTGTTATTCTGCGATCTTTGCCAATTGATTTTATAAAAAAAAAATATAAAATACAAAAACAATATTTTAAAAAAAACTTAAGAAGGGGCAAAACATTTACACATTTTTACCCATGCAGTCTTGCAAATTATGAAGTCTGAAGGACTGCATGGAAGCATTGGACCCTATCCACTTTACATGGAGAGTTTTGAATCCCTTGTAGAAAACAACAAATTATCTGATGAGGTAACATTTCTCTTGTATTTTATAATTCAACTTTTTTTTCAAAGTGTATGTAAATAAATCAGGGTTTTTTCATCCAAAAATGAAAATTCTGTCATCATTTACTCACTCTCAAGTTGTTCCAAACCGGTATGAATTTCTTTATTCTGGTGAACACACAGGAATAATGTCGGTAACCACGTCACTGAGGTCAGATACATCCCATCACATAGACTATTTCACCTAGATATCATCATATAGAGACTGTGTCTGTTCCCCGAATTAGGAAATACAAAAAACTCCCAACCCCATCTAAGGGTAAAAATTGAATTAATGTTCAACAAATAAAAAAACAGAAATAATACAGATGAACAAATGATAAAGCTTGGGTTGCTGAATATTCGATCCCTTACTTCAAAAGCACTTATTGTTAATGATATGATTACAGATTATAACCTAGATGTGCTGTGTTTGACAGAAACCTGGCTAAAACCAAACGATTACATTACTTTAAATGAGTGCACCCCGCAAGATTACTGTTATAAACATGAACCTCGTCTGAAAGGCAAAGGGGAGGTGTTGCTGTCATTTATAGTAATATCTTCAGAATTACTGAGAAGTCTTGTTTTAAATATGTATTTTTTCAAGTGTTGGTGCTTAATGTAACACTATCTAGTGTAAATGATAAATCACGTTTTAGATTTGTGCTGGCTACTGTATACAGGCCACCAGGGCACCATACAGACTTTATCAAAGAATTTGCTGACTTTCTATCAGAGTTAGTACTGGCTGCAGATAAAGTCCTAATTGTTGGTGATTTTAATATACATGTAGATAATGAAAAAGATGCATTGGGACTGGCATTTAAAGATATTCTTAACTCTATTGGAGTTAGACAACACGTGTCAGGACCTACTCATTGTCATAATCATACTCTAGATCTAATATTATCACATGGAATCAATGTTGATGCCGTTGAAATTCTACAGCAGAGCGATGACATCTCAGATCATTATCTAGTCTCGTGTAAACTTCATTTAGCCAAGGCTGCAAAGCTGACTCAGTTTTACAAATGTTAGAACTATCACTTCTGCCAAAGATGACTTTATTAATAATATTCCTGATCAGTTTCATCTCCTCAGCATTCCAGATAGCTCGATATTGGGACAAAAACTTTTGACTCTCTTTTCCAGCACTTTAGACACAGTTGCTCCTTTGTGCTTAAAGCTACAATATGTACATTTTTTTCGCTGCTAGGGGTCACTAACCTCTTATTAACAAAGGCGTAGGTTGATGACGAATAAGCGGAATTATGGAACTTGTCATGCTGATGATCTATTAATGTTTATGGATGAGTGAATACAAGTATGTTTTTTCTTTACAAAGCGGAAACCAGGGATAACACGGATATTACATCATTGACAGGCGACAAGTGAACATTGTCGAGCCATTATTTAAAATGGGAATTTCTCTGAAATACAATATCCCAAAAGTTCTTAAAGATTTTAAAAAATCTTTCAAAAAGAAGTACACAACTGCAGGAAATATATCACACTGTGCAAGTGATTTTTGGATTTTGTATTACAAAAATCTTTCATATTGTAGCTTTAAAGATTAAAGAAAATAGTCTAACACAATGGTCCAACGAGCACAATCAGGGCCTTAGAGCAGCCAGAAAAATGGAGCGCAACTGGAAGAAAACCAAACTTGAGTTTTTTTCGTATTTCATGGAAAGAGAGCATGATTGCATTCAGAGAGGCCTTAAAAACTGCTAGATCTGCTTATTTTTCAACCCTATTTGAAGAAAATAAACAGAACCCTAGGTATTTATTTGAAACAGTGGCTAAATTAACGAAAAATAAAGCTTTAACTCCAGACGTTTCCAAGCAGCACAACAGTAATGACTTTATGAACTTTACTTACAAGATTGATAATATCAGGGAGAAAATTATAACTATGCAACCGTCTACTACAGTATCGCATCAGACAGTGCATTGTAGTCACCCTGAGGAAAAATGTTATTCATTCATTGCTATAGGAGAGGAAGAATTTTCTAAACTCGTTAAATCATCTAAATCGACAACATGTATGTGTTACAGCTACCGGCTGGCACCATGTAAACGGCTTATATGCTCTATCTGGAAACAGCAGAAATAAATGAGACAGGGAAAACTCTGCATTCGTTTTTCATCTCGCTCAGCAGAAAAAGAGAGAAAGGATTTATTCAACATCCACAATTTAAATCCTTCTCTATGAAATAAACACAACTTCAAAATACAATACAATTTGTCTTTTTGTCATCTTTCTGCAAATACTGAGTTATAAGTTTTGTGATGAAATAAATCAAAATGACAATAACCACTTTTACTCTGTAAACTGTTTCTTTTCAACTTAATATAACACATAGCTTATGTTACCTCTTACATATAAAACATAACTTATGTTACCACTTACATATTGTTCCCAAATGCATTTTCCATTTTCAACTAACATTTTTATCCTCTTTCACTAAGCATGAGCTAACAGATTTTTAACTTACGCTTTTAAAGGTTGTATCAGCGATTTCAGGCCCAAACAAAAATGATCACATTCATCTAATCTTTCCTAACGATCCGCTAGCTGTCACGGTTCACGGGTTCACTTTCTCATTCTGTGTGTTACTGCTCTGATCTGATTGCCCATTAGCGTCAGCTGTGCTGACGAGCAATCAGATCAGTCGTTTCAGATCAGTCAGATCAGTCGTTTGTACCTCGTTTGTGAGTCCTATATGTAGTGCTGTGTTTGTCATGTTCAGTGTCAGATCGTTGTTTTCTTTGGTCCTGTTCGGGTCTCATGTATTGTTTCAGTCTCGTTCCCAGTTCCTGTTCACGGATTCCTGCAGCTCTCTGCCAGCGCTTTCACTCTGCTTCAGTGGATTATCTGGTCCGTGTCGTCTCACTCTGCTTCAGTGGATTATCTGGTCCGTGTCGTCTCACTCTGCTTCAGTGGATTATCTGGTTCGTGTCGTTTCACTCTGCTTCAGTGGATTATCTGGACCGTGTTGTTTCACTCTGCTTCAGTGGATTATCTGGTTCGTGTCGGACTTACTGGGTTACAGGACCACGCTTCACCCACTGCTGTCGTCTGCGCTGCCAAGGCTCTGCTGTCTGACACTGATCTTCACCAGCTCTCCTGTTTTCACTGTTCACTCAGTATTGTTTAATAAATACTTTTTACTTGCTATTGGATCCTGTGATTCCTACGCTGACATAACGATCTGACCAAAATATGGATCCAGCAAGTATGGCCGAGCTGCGAGAAGTATTAAACAAGAACAACGCACGTTTCGATCGGCAGGATGAACAGATCACAGCTACCGGTCGTGCTGTTCAGACCTTGGTGGCGCAGATGACAGAACTCTCCTCCCAGTTACAGCAGCTGAGAGTCGAGTCTGCCCACGGTACCACTGCGCCTAATCCACCACCCGCTGTTCCGTCCCCGGCCCAGCCTTCCAACAGTCCGGAGCCTCGTCTGCCTCCTCCTACTGCCTATTCGGGTGAGCCTCAACTGTGTCGTGCATTCCTCACTAAATGCTCACTGTATTTTGCTCTCCAGCCATCAGCGTTCCCCACCGAAGAATCTAAAGTAGCCCTTGTAGTTACACTACTCTCTGGACGAGCGGCGCTGTGGGGAACCGCTGTATGGGAGCAAGGGCATCAGTGCTTGACGTCCTTCCAGTCCTTCGGCGCAGAACTGAAGAAGGTGTTTGATCGCGCAGTTTCAGGGAGGGAGGCAGCCAGGTTCTTGGCAGACCTTCGGCAGGATCACAGGTCAGTGGCGGACTATGCCATCGAGTTCCGGACACTGGCCGCGGAGTGCAAGTGGAACAGCGAGGCGCAGTGGGACGTCTTTCTGCATGGGTTGGCCGATCGCATCCAGGCAGAGATCTACACTCTGGACCTTCCGACATCTCTGGATGACCTGATTGATTTAGCCATTCGAGTGGACTCAAGACTTCAACGTCGAGATCGGATAATGCAGAGGAGTTCGATTCCAGATGTACAGAACCATCCGGTTACACCTTCCTGCGATGCGGTTGGCCCAAAATTCGACCCGGAACCCATGCAGGTGGGCAGAGCTCGGCTCTCCCGAGAGGAGAAGGAGCGGAGGAGAGCCCAGGGACTGTGCTTGTACTGTGGGACCGGGGGACATTTTGCCACAAGGTGTCCAGTAAAAGCCAAGGCCCGTCAGTAGCAAGGAGGTTACTGACGGGTGGCATTTAGTTTGAGGAAACCTCCCGTGAATCGACGCTCCTCCCCATCAGATTGCATTGGGCCACTTCTCACCACATCTGTGAGGCTCTCGTGGACTCTGGAGCTGAGGGGAGCTTTATGGACCTTGATCTGGCACAGCACCTGGGTATTCCCATCTTTCCCATCAATCAACCCATATCTGTCAACGCACTGAGTGGTCAACTCCTGTCACCCGTCACGCACTCCACCGGACCGGTGAGTTTGACCACTTCCGGCAACCATGTCGAGGAGATCCACTTTCTCCTTATTGACTCAGCTTTTGCGCCTGTGGTGTTAGGGCACCCCTGGCTCACCCTCCATAACCCTCAAATTAACTGGCGGCAGAGTTCTATCATGTCTTGGAGTGAGAATTGTCATGCGTCTTGTTTGGTGTCTGCGTGTTCTTCTGTGTCTTGTTCTGTGTTGCAGGATGAGCAGGTGGACCTGTCTAACGTGCCCGAGGAGTATCTCGACCTGAAGGAAGTGTTCAGTAAGTCTCGGGCTGCTTCTCTTCCTCCTCATCGTCCCTATGACTGTGCGATAGATTTATTGCCAGGTACATCTCCGCCTAAGGGCAGATTATACTCTCTTTCTGTTCCCGAGAGGGAGGCCATGGAGAAATATATTTCTGATTCTCTGGTAGCCAAGTTCATCCGCCCTTCCTCTTCCCCCTCAGGGGCGGGATTCTTCTTTGTGGGTAAGAAGGACGGTTCCTTGCGTCCTTGTATTGACTATCGAGGGTTGAACGACATCACGGTAAAGAATACTTATCCTTTGCCGTTGATGTCTTCGGCCTTTGAGAGACTGCAGGGCGCCTCCTTATTCACAAAGTTGGATCTTCGTAACGCCTATCATTTGGTCCGCATCAGGAAGGGGGATGAGTGGAAAACCGCTTTTAACACCCCCAGGGGGCACTTTGAATACTTGGTTATGCCGTTCGGGCTTTCAAACTCCCCCGCGGTTTTCCAGGCACTCGTCAACGACGTGTTGAGAGACATGGTCGATCAGTTCATATATGTCTACCTGGATGACATATTGATTTTTTCTTCGTCTCTCCAGGAACACGTTCAACACGTCAGACGAGTGCTTCAGAGGCTGTTAGAGAATGGGCTTTATGTCAAGGCGGAGAAATGCGTTTTTAATGCACAGTCTGTTCCCTTTCTAGGATACATCGTGTCGTCTGAGGGGATGCGTATGGACCCCGACAAGATTCAGGCAGTGGTGAATTGGCCAACCCCAGACTCCCGCAAGGCCCTGCAGAGGTTTCTGGGCTTTGCCAATTTTTACCGACGTTTTATTCGCAACTATAGCCAACTAGCCGCGCCCCTGACCGCCTTGACCTCCACCACGACGACGTTCAGGTGGTCTAGTGCAGCTGAGTCTGCTTTTTCCAAACTTAAGGGCTGCTTTGTTTCAGCCCCCATTCTGATTGCCCCTGATTCTTTCCGTCAGTTTGTGGTGGAGGTCGACGCGTCAGAGGTGGGGGTAGGCGCGGTTCTCTCCCAACGCTCCCCCGCAGACAACAAGGTTCATCCGTGCGCGTATTTTTCTCATCGCTTATCTCCTGCCGAACGTAACAACGACATTGGTAATAGAGAATTGTTGGCAGTCAAGTTAGCCTTGGAGGAGTGGCGTCATTGGTTGGAGGGCTCGGGGGTACCCTTTATCGTTTGGACCGATCATAAGAACCTTGAGTACATCATGTTTCATACATTTAACCATGTTTCTAAGATCAAGCCCTTTTTTCGTTCTCCTATTAATCCGCCAGTCCCGGTTCCCCCACCGCCGCGAATCGTAGATGGGGAACCAGTTTATTCGGTTAACCGTATTCTGGACGCTAGACGGAGGGGACGTGGATTCCAGTACTTGGTGGACTGGGAGGGTTACGGTCCGGAGGAGAGGAGTTGGGTTCCTGCCCGAGACATATTGGATCATTCCCTTATCGATGCTTACAATCGCCAGGTAGGTCCCTCGGGGAGCGTCAGGTGACGCTCCTAGGGGGTGGGGTAATGTCACGGTTCACGGGTTCACTTTCTCATTCTGTGTGTTACTGCTCTGATCTGATTGCCCATTAGCGTCAGCTGTGCTGACGAGCAATCAGATCAGTCGCAGCTGTACCTCGTTTGTGAGTCCTATATGTAGTGCTGTGTTTGTCATGTTCAGTGTCAGATCGTTGTTTTCTTTGGTCCTGTTTGGGTCTCATGTATTGTTTCAGTCTCGTTCCCAGTTCCTGTTCACGGATTCCTGCAGCTCTCTGCCAGCGCTTTCACTCTGCTTCAGTGGATTATCTGGTCCGTGTCGTCTCACTCTGCTTCAGTGGATTATCTGGTTCGTGTCGTTTCACTCTGCTTCAGTGGATTATCTGGTCCGTGTCGTCTCACTCTGCTTCAGTGGATTATCTGGTCCGTGTCGTCTCACTCTGCTTCAGTGGATTATCTGGTTCGTGTCGTTTCACTCTGCTTCAGTGGATTATCTGGACCGTGTTGTTTCACTCTGCTTCAGTGGATTATCTGGTTCGTGTCGGACTTACTGGGTTACAGGACCACGCTTCACCCACTGCTGTCGTCTGCGCTGCCAAGGCTCTGCTGTCTGACACTGATCTTCACCAGCTCTCCTGTTTTCACTGTTCACTCAGTATTGTTTAATAAATACTTTTTACTTGCTATTGGATCCTGTGATTCCTACGCTGACACTAGCTGCCCGCCCCATAAGCAGGCTGTCAAAAAAACGCGTCTCTGTAGGCAGCCTAGGCTCTGAGATCTGCACACAAAAACAAATGGGTACAACCACCACTCAAAATCAAAATAAACAGTGTTCTAACCAATCACCGACAGGGGCGGGTGTTGTTTGTTTTTTGCGCTCGTGCACGGCGCCTGCACGCGAAGTCGGAGCTGAAGAATAAGCCAGCGTCTATCAACCCTATGCTATCAACGGACCAGATACATTTAACATGGAAGAGGCAATCCCCAAGAAGAGAAGGAGGATTAGGGCGAGGGAATACCGTCGTTTTTCGTCAAAGAAACGAATAATAATCGGGAAGGCTTTTGAACGGTGGAGAGAACTCAAAGAATTGAAAAATTTTAAATCGGACGCCGAGGTTGCACTGTTTCTTCTGGACAGGTGAGTAGTTTCTAGTGCTGACTTTTTTTGTATGTGAACTATGTGTGAAAATATAATTCTTTAAAAAATATGAGTGAAGCTCGACTAAACTTGGATAGCTCTAGCAAATATCAGATTGTAGGGATTTAGTGTGTGAGTTGCGTTTGTTATATGTGTCTACTTTGATGTGTAGCCATAACATTGTACTATTAGCAATAACACTAGCCTACGTTCAGGACTAACGTTAGCCGAATAATAATAATAATAAGCTGTTATAATATTATTCCAGATAGCTGTTGTTACCATGAGTTTTCCCCATAACGTTAGATCTGTAGCTATATGACTGATTCTGGTACGTTTTATCATACTGCTGCTTCCAGTGAAGCACCAGCAAAACTAGCTGTATGATATGACATGGCTCGACTGCTCTGTCAAGTCTTCGTCATTGGTTATGAACCTGGGTGTGCTCTTTGATACCAATCTTTCATTTGAAAGTCACATTACGAGTAAATGTAAAACCGCATTTTTCCATCTTAAAAATATATCTAAATTACGTCATATACTCTCAATGACAAATGCGGAACAATTACTTCATGCGTTCATGACATCAAGGCTAGATTATTGTAATGCTATTATGGGTGGTTGCTGGTCCAAAACGCAGCAGCTAGAGTTCTTACTAGAACCAGGAAGTATGACCATATTAGCCCAGTTCTGTCAGCACTGCATTGGCTCCCTATTAAACATTGTATACATATAAAATATTGCTGATTACTTACAAAGCACTAAATGGTTTAGCTCCCCTGTACTTGAGTGAAGTCTTAATGCATTATAGTTATATATGCATTATATACGCAAATCTAGACTAAAAACACATCTCTTTAACCTAGCATACACATAACACATTATATACTTCTATAATTCAATGTTAGGCTGCATAGATTAGGTCAGCCGGAACCGGGAAGACTTCCCATAAATCCTGATGTACTTGTTACATCATAAGAAGAATGGCGTCTAAGCTAATATTAGTCTCTCTGTTTATCACAGTCCACCGTATCCGGATCTGATGAAGGACCTGCGCCTGGACACGACGACAACGCAGTCCTGAAGTGTCAACTAGTCTCTCCCCTGTGAAGGCCTCCTTCCCTTCCCTTTACCTCTGTACAGACAAAATGATGTCGGGATAATTGAATCCCGAAGTGTTTCTGATACTGCACTGAATGCAGGTTTAAAGATGGCGCCAGCAGTGTGCACGGCGCAGCGTCTCCCTGTCCTATTCGGGCTATTATTTGTTTTTATTACTAGTTTAAGTTATCAAAATGTCTCAGCTCTGTTTGTATATGATCGCCAGACACTTCTCTCTGTTCGTGACCAACATGCTTTATTTCTAAAGAGTGTCAATCATGGGAAACAGTCTTCGGATATACCCCTTCCTCCATTCTAAGCTCTGCCGGCGTACCTGCAATGTACATCTAATGCTGCCCCGCGGAGGAAACGCCCCATAAGACGGAGAAAGCGTGGTGGTTGGTTGTAAGAGTGAGAGCATACCTGCGGCCGGCACGGAGAAACGGTTCTGGATTTCAACGCGACTGTCCCTCACTTGCTGCCCTTTCTCCCTCGGACTTCAGGATGCAGTGGCTTCGCCCGATCCAACTCGGAGCTGTTGTCGCTGTGAACCGGCAGCCTGCACCGGCGGAAGAGTATGTTCCTCGGTGTCCTCGGCATCCTCGAGCGACAAAGCGTGGCATGGACCAAACAAATCTCCGCGTACGGAGGATACTGTTCTTCAGTTGGCACTGATTAACGTTAGATCCTTGACTAATAAGATGTTTATGTTAAATGACATATTTTTGTCCAGGGGGCTTGACTTTATGCTTCTGTCGGAGACGTGGGTTCAACCCGGTGAATGCTTCCCCTTCTCAGAGCTTCTTTCTCCGGCATGTTCGTTTTTTTAGCTCTCCTCGATCCACGGGAAAAGGTGGAGGGCTAGCGACAATTTTAAAGTCCAGTCTAAACTGTAAAAAAAATCCCATGTGATCAATACAGGAGCTTTGAGCTGCAACTTTTCGAGATTAACCTCAATTTATCAGTAGTATATGCACTTATCTATCGCCCTCCTAAATGTAACAAGGATTTTATTAAGGACTTTTCGGCGTTCGTGGCTGGCATTGCTGTTAATCATTATAATTTTTTAATTGTTGGTGATTTTAATATTCATGTTTGTTGCGTTTCTAAGCCTTTGGTCAAGGACTTTTTAAATATTTTAGAATCTTTTAACCTTACTCAATCTGTGAATTGCCCGACCCATAACAAGGGACATTCTTTGGACTTGGTCTTATCCCATGGCCTAAATTTGTCCATAAAGGACATTTCGGATGCAGGTATTTCTGATCATATGCCCGTTTTGTTTTCCGTTTCTTTGCCGTGCTCGCAAAAAATATCATGCCTCCCAATGCGTCAGCGGCGCGCAATTAGTCCATCTATGGTTTCACTTTTTGCTGCAGCGTTTAATACTTCTCCTTTAATGCCCTTGGATATGTCCTTTTCAAATCTGGACATTGATGAGATGGTTACTTCATTTGACTCTACGTGCACTGAAATCCTCGACTTAATAGCACCGTTTACGCACGAGTTCCAACCTAAATAGAGAGCCATGGCACAATGACAGTACTCGTGCTCTCAGAAGGGAATGTCGACGTGCTGAGATAAAATGGAAAAAAGATCAACTGCATGTATCCTTGGGAATCTTAAGAGACTTTTTGTCTAACTACCAGGACGCTGTTAAAGCTACAAAGACTCAGTACATGTCAAACCTTGTGCAAAACAACTGCCACAAACCCTTTGTCCTTTTTAATGTTTTAAATAGGATAATTAATCCTCCTGAACACACTGGTATTATCCCTAGTGCACTTTTGTGTGACAGATTTTGTAAATTCTTCACCGATAAAGTGTCCAGTATCCGGGCTTCAACCCATTGTGTTGTGCCTGATCCAAGCATTATACCTTTATGTACAGCTGTCTTTGAAGATTTTATGCCGTTATCTATTTCTGATTTGTCAAAGACGGTTCAATGTTTAAGACATTCGGTCTGTTCATTGGACAGCCTTCCCGCCAAGCTTTTTAAAGATGTTTTTGACACGATTGGGCCTTTTGTTTTGAACTTGATAAATATGTCTCTTTCAGCTGAGTATGTTCCGGCAGCTTTTAAAAAGGCCATTGTACAACCTCTCTTGAAGAAGCACAATTTGGACCCAACTGTTTTGTCTAATTACAGGCCAGTTTCTAAGCTGCCCTTTCTATCCAAAGTTTTAGAAAAAGTGGTATATGCCCAACTCCAATTGCACCTCAATTCTAACAATATCAGTGAAAAATTCCAGTCTGGTTTTAAATCCTGTCATAGTACGGAAACTGCTCTTTTAAAAGTTTTTAATGATCTTATTTTAATCGCAGATTCTGGTAGCGCTGCTGTGCTAGTACTTTTAGATTTGACTGCAGCGTTTGATACGGTTGACCATAAGGTTTTATTGTCTAGACTCGAGTCCTGTGCAGGCATTTCAGGCACTGCTCTGAAGTGGTTTCAGTCATATCTGTCAGACAGGTCTTTTTCTGTAAACATCGGGCCTTTTTACTCTAAGAAAGCCCCGATTACTAGCGGGGTGCATCAGGGATCAATTTTGGGCCCAGTCTCATTTTCGCTGTATATGTTGCCCTTGGGATCAATTTTCCAAAAATACAACATCTCTTTTCATTGCTTCGCGGATGACGTCCAAATTTATTTTCCTTTGGGTACCAGTTGAAGCACTGAGAAATTGTTTACATGAAGAATTTTTTATTATTATTTAAACGATAAAAAAACTGAAGTTATAATCTTTGGGGAGCCCGATATCTCAGGTTTCAAAAGTGCTCTTGGCCCAATATTCTCAAACTGCTGCCCATGTGTAAAAAGTCTTAAAGTTTTAAGTGATAGTTTTTTTATACTTGAAAGACAAATTAGCTCAGTGGTAAAATCAAGCTTCTTTCAACTCAGACTTCTTAGGAAGGTCAAGCCGTACCTGCCACATAGCCAACTGGAAAAAGTTGTGCATGCCTTGATTACAAATCGTTTGGACTATTGTAACTCTTTATACTATGGTCTCGATCAGTGCTCAATCCGCCGATTACAACTAGTCCAAAATGCAGCTGCACGTTTGTTGACAGGGAAAAAGCACAGTGACCACATCACCCCTGTATTGTCGCCTCTCCATTGGTTGCCTGTTGCTTCCAGAATCCATTTTAAAATTTTATTGATCGTTTTTAAATCTCTAAATGGATTGGCACCATCATATTTATCCGATATGCTTATTTTGCACACTCCAGTTAGAACACTAAGGTCTACTGGCCAGTTGTTTTTAGACTGTCCAAGGTCTAGACGAAAAACCAGAGGGGACAGAGCTTTTTCAATAGCAGGTCCTACGCTCTGGAACTCGCTTCCTCTCAGTATTAGAGCAGCTACCTCTGTTGAGTGTTTTAAATCATTGTTAAAAACTCATCTTTTTGAACTGGCGTTCTACTATTACCTGAGCTGTGACATTTTATTATTTATTGTCTGTTTTTGAAATAGTTTTTATCTCATGTTATTTCTTTACCTGTATAGCACTTTGGGGCAGTAGTGACTGCTTGTAAATGTGCTTTATAAATAAACTTTGACCTTTGACCTTTGATAATTCTGGTTCATGTGGCTATGCGGAAGCGATAAATAATTCTTTATTATACATTTTTAAGGACAGACAAGTAGTTTGTTGAGGGTTGGTTTTTTAAAGAAGGACTACACGGCTGCGTACATGTATATTCAAATGCTCATACCTATAGACTAAACACCGGTGCTTTCTTTGGTACCCAGTGACACACCTGTGTGAAAGGCTCATTATGCAGCTCATTAAGCAGGTAATTGTCTTCTCAGGTGTGAATTACACCCCCATGCATATTGCCTAAGTATTCTAAGTATTTTAGAACTAAGGGGTACTTAGTCTACTATTATGATACAAAAATCCTATATTTGAGAGCAATTTAGCAAGAACATACACTGCATACCTTTTTGTAATAATAGTGTGCCAATGCATACTGTATAGGGTTTTTAATAATTACAGGGTACATATCTATGCATTTATACAGTAATAAAAAAATTCCAACAAAAGTGCACTGAAAACTAAAACTATTGCAACATTTGCTTAAGTACTGTGGAAATATACTCTTGTTCCATGTAGTTACACAGTAAGTGTGACATCTGTAGGGTGTAAATTAAAGTGGTGCTTGTTACCCTCTTGTTCCATGTAATTACAGAGTAAGTACAACAAAAATACATACACAATCTGATATCACTGACTCTAAAACCTTTATTTGAAAAACAAGTTAATTCAAAACACTTATTTGTTTAAAATGACTTTTTTTTTAAATCAACAATTCATTTCAAATGCTTAATTCTTGACACTCTTGCTTGGCTTCTTCCTCTTGTTCCTCTTCTTCTTAAGATTCATCAATGGAAAGAAAGAATAAGAAGAAATCATGTCTCTTGCTATTCTGTATTATGTAGTAAAAGAAAATGCAGTACACCCAGAAATACGTCCTCACCATTTACTCATATTTTACTCTCGTGCCATCCGAGATGTATACGACTTTCCTTCTTCAGACTAACACAAATTAAGGTTTTTAGAAAAAATAAACAATCTCTGGGAATACATATAATCCAAGTTCATGTGTTCCTAAAAGTTGGAGCATCAAACAGCACCTACTGCAATAACTATGTGGCGATATGGAAGAAATCCATACCAGCTTTTCAAATTTACTATATGGGCGGAAACCAATCAGGAAATTTAATATAAAAGAGGGCTAGAAACAGAAGAGGGGGAGCATAAAAAAAACAACAACAAACAAACGTGTAGGTTATCGAAGTGGGACACAAGCTACCTGAAGGACGTCGTTGCTATTCTTTGCTGGAATCTGTGCATGCGCTGACTGGATGCGCTCGCCAAATCAGACGTTCGTTCTGATTATTTATTTTTCTTTGTTATTTTTCATTTTTATTGTTATTCGATTGAACTTGAACCCGAAAAACAAAAGAAAAACGAACTTTAAGACACTGGCGACTGAATCAAAGACTGTTTTTTGTTTTGTTTTGTTTTTTTGATTGTTGGGAAATGACCTGGGTTTGAGCAGAAATTTCCTTGGTGGTTATTTTCATTCATTCTGCTGTCCTGTGTCATGTGAAGCGGGGGGGGGGGGTATTTAAACAGTTTTCATAAATATTTTTTCTTTGACAAACCCTTATGAATGTGTCATTTAATTTATTAATTTCTCAGTTACTGTGTGTAACAGTGGTTTGAGCTATTTCCGGCGGAAACTGAAATTCATTCCATATCTATATATATATATATTTTTTTTTTTTTTATACTTTATTTTTTATAGTTTCATCACATATATACAAAAATTATAATTAATAAAACAAACAAACACAAACCAACGAAAAAAAAAAAACAAAAAAAACAAAAAACAATGAACAATCTGGACCACCTAACATTACAATTTAGTGAATGAGATACATCAACTTCAGACCTCTTCTTGTCGTTGGGATGTAAATACAGTCCATTTTCCCCAATTATTTGTGCATTGATCCTCTTGAACTCTTATCTTATGAGTCAACCATTCCATTACACTTATTTCAGACACTAGTTTCAGCCATTCATCTCGTGTTGGGGGGTCCGGCTTGTACCATCTTTTCGTAATGGCCTTTTTACATGCTGCTAACAAAATTTTAAACAGGTATCGGTCTTCTCTTGACACAATGTTTCTTTTCATATTACCAAAATACAGCACTGAACATGACTTAGGTATATCATAACCCAAGATTTCAACAATAACCAAGTGGACATCCTCCCAAAACTGTGTAATAACAGGACAGAGCCAAAAGACATGTGAATGGTTTACATTTACCGCTCCACACTGTCTCCAACATGGTTGTGGTACTGACAAAAATTTGCTCTTAATTTTAGGTGTAATGAAAAATCGTATTACATTTTTCCAACAGAATTCCCTCCATATACGAGACGATGTGGTAGATTGTTGTGTATTCCATATATGTAACCAGTCTTCTTCAGATATATTCATACCTAGCTCTTTTTCGATTCTTTTTTTTTTTTGATTCTTGGCCTTTGACCATTCCATATAAACCTAGAGATAACTTTATCCCACGTTCTAAATTGATTCTCCGGTATCTCAATAGGGAGTGATTGGAAGAGGTAGAGGAGTCGAGGGAGGAAGCTCATTTTTATAGTCTCTATCCGGGAACTAAAGTCCAGAGAAAGGACATTCCACCTCTCTACATCATTTCTAATGGATTTATCCACTTTAACATAGTTGGTCTCATATAGATCATCCATTCCTCTTGTTAAGGTAACCCCAAGGTATTTCATTATATTTGCATTCCAATTGAGATTGTATTTTTGTTGTATATTTTTGGATGGTAGATAGTTCAATGTTAAGATCTGTGTTTTGGCAAAGTTTAACTTATAACCTGAATAGAAACCGAACGCCTCGAGTTGATTAATTAATATTGGAAGGCATGCGTCTGGGTCTCCTAAATAGCAGATCACATCATCAGCAAAAAGACCAATGATGTGGTCTTCATCCCCAACCCTTATCCCTCTCAGATCTATATTCTGCCTAATTGCTTGCGCCAGGGGCTCTATAAAACATGCGAACAGTGTTGGTGATAGGCAGCAACCTTGTCTGGTAGATCTTTCTAACTGTATACTCTCAGTTAGACTCCCATTAATTTTTATCCTTGCAGTCGGCTTTTGATAAAGTGTCTTAATACATTGAACAGCCTTCTTATTCAATCCAAATTTTTCAAGTGTCTGATATAGAAATGCCCAATTAACACAGTAAAATGCCTTCTCTGCATCAAGACTTATCAAGGCTGCACTGGTATTGTTTTGCTTAACGTGTTCAATAATATGTAGGGTTCTCCTTATATTGTCATGGGTTTGGCGCCCCTTAATAAAACCCGTTTGATCCTCATCTATGATGTCGTTCATAAATTGTTCAAATCTCTTGTTCAAAATTGAGGTGTATAATTTATAATCTACATTAAGTATAGAAATCGGTCTGTAACCTGAGCAGGTATCCTTGTTAATCCCCTTAGGGATCACTGTTATTACTGCTTCCTTCCAGGATGGTGGTAGTTTGCCATGGTCAAGTGTATAATTAAATGATGACGCAAGTAATGGTATAAGTTGCTCCCTGAATGTTTTGTACCATTCAGCTGGTAGGCCATCACTACCCGGGGATTTTTTCGCTTTTAATCTACTGACTGCTTTCTCTATTTCTGATACTGTAATGGGTGAGGTCAAAAGGTCATTTTGTTTTTTCCCAATTGCTGGTAAGTCAAGATTCTCTAGAAACATTCTCATTTGGTCAGTAGTGGATGATGGAGGTTGGCTGTACAGATTTTTATAGTAGTTCCTAAAATTAGATTCAATCTCTTTGGGTTCATATGTCATCTGGTTTGTGTCTATATCTCGTATTTTGTGAATTGTTCTATCAGCCTGTTGCTTTTTTAATCTTTTTGCTAGTAATCTGGTAGCCCTTGGTCCCACTTCATAATATGATTGTTTTAAAAATCGAATCTTCTTTTCAGTTTCTATACTTAACATTTTATCAATATTATCCCTAGCTTCTTTAATTTGAGGTAATAATGAGGGATCGCGTGTGCTCTTATGTAGCTGTTCAATTTCAGATAGTTTCTCCTTTTCTCTCTTAAATGCTTCTTCTCTAGCTTTTTTAATAGACACTGTCTTAGCTATAATTTTCCCTCTCAGAACTGCTTTAAGGGCATCCCACAGAATGACAGGACTAACCTCTCCATTGTCATTTACAGCTAGATATAGTTTAATCTCCTCTTTAATCTCTTCAGCTATTTTTTTATGATTCAGAATTCCAACATTTAGTCTCCACAATTTACTTTTCTCTTGTGTTTTCAGTTGGAGTTTTAGGTAAACTGCACAGTGATCTGATATGTCTGCACCTTCAATTTCACACTCCTGTACTCGGTACAACTCATTTTTATTCATAAATAGATAGTCAATTCTGGAGTAGCTATCATTAGGGGCCGAGTAATGAGTATAATCCTTTTTAAGGGGGTGAAATTCCCTCCAAAGGTCCACTATACCAAATTCTTTAAATGTAGTTTTGATTATTTTAGTAATGTGGTTGCATTTTTTGTTTTTGTTTGTTGTATCTAGTTTATCATTCAACACAATATTAAAATCGCCCCCACATATCAAAATGCCATCTGTTTCCAGAATAATCTTGTCGAGCAGAGTTTTGATGAAATGTTTTCCACTGTTGGGAGGGGCATAAACATTAACCAGTGTCACTTTTTCATTTTCTAACTTTCCTTTTACAATAATAAATCTTCCTTCCTTATCGTTAATCACTTTAGAACATTCAAATTTAACTGAATCTGAAATTAGTATAGTCACCCCTCTTCTACACCCATGATGGAAATAACTATAAAATGTATTGTTATAACCAAACCTCTTAAGTTTCTCGCATTCCTGCCCAGACAAATGTGTTTCTTGTAGATATATAATTTGAGATTTGTGCTGTTTTAACCTGGTCATTACCTTCCGTCTTTTAATGGGATTATTAAGACCATTAACATTCCACGACAGTATCTTTATGTTATTCATTCACGTTATATCATTCCCATGGATGAAAAGTTGTAATCCAGAGTTCAACATAACAAAAGTAAAAAAAACATTGAACATCAATTGAACATAGAACTTTGTGCCTTCCGAAAACAAGGATGGATTTCCCCATCCTTCATGGTCCCTGTTGGTGGGAGGAGGGAAAGGTGCCTCATTTTCGTAGGGGCCCTCCCTAGTAATGAGGAAATACTCATTTTCACTAGAAATGTCCAACATTAAGCGCTTAAGAAAGCTCCTCAGTCAGTTTCATGAACTATTTGGATTAAGTCATAAGACTTTTTTTTTTTTTTCCTTATTATTATTTTTTATTATTTTTTTTTATTTATTTATAGCGGACTGTCAAAATGGAAATAGAGTCGAAAATAAACAGAAGGGAGTATCCATAGGTAGGCCCATGCTAGCCTGCCTGAGAAACCTGTCGTGAATCAAAAAAATTAAATGCGTAGTTTATTCTGCTACTAATACTTGTAAAGTTAGCCTCATTTCTTCCTCTGGGCCATAGTTATCTCATTAACTATGTAGTGGCAGGTCTCTTCTAAACTCTGTAAGCCTCTCTCTTGCACGTTGAGCTGCTCTGTCCGAAGTGTTGATGCGTTTCCATGGCAACAGTTCATTCAAACGTTCCTCTACAGCTCTTGCAGCGTTCCTCTTCGACGCGGTAATCTTTATCTGAAATCCACGTTTAATCAAATCCTGAGCTGCTTCATCCGCACTCCCGTAGATCCGTAGCCCGGAGTCCCAGTGTACTCGCATCCTCGTGTAGGGTGTCTGGAATCGGATCCCCCTCTCCTTCAGGGCAGCTTTGATTGGCCCATATGCTTTGCGTTTTTCGACGATATCAGCTGCATAGTCGTTGTCAAAGTAAACTCGCTTGCCATCGATTTCAACCTTCTTCTGCCATGCTTTCTGAAGAACCATCTCTTTGACACAGAATTGTAAAAAGTTCACTATTATTGATCGCGGTGGTGCGGTTGTTGCCGGTTTCGAAACTAGCGCTCTATGTGCCCGTTGGACTTGGAGCTCAACTTCAGCTGGCAGTTCGAGGTGAGTTTTGAATAGTTCACTTACAAAGTCAGTGACCGATTTGCCTTCTTTTTCTTCCGGTACTCCATAAATTCGAATATTATTTCTTCTAGAGCGACTCTCCAAATCCACTAGCTTGTCCTGCATCTCCGAGTTTTGTTTCACAACTGTTATCAGCGTATCTTTCATTTCTAAGCAGGCTAATTCCAGGTCCGCTATTCGTGTTTGAGCCTCTATGATATTGGCGTTTTGGCTCTGCACCTCTCGCAAAACTTCGGTTTTGAATTCAACGAGGTCATCCTTCATAGTTTTCATGACATCATTTTTAAAATCACTCAGGTCCTGTCTCACAACTTGCTTGAAGTCCTTCAGTTCTTTGGATAGAAGCGCCAGGCTTTCGAGCAGAGTGTTTTGGTTAACAGTAACTTTAGCTTCAGAAGCGTTACCTGAGGCTGTTCCTTCACCGCCATCTTCGTCAGGCCCGGTATCCACATCCACATCCGAGTTTAGTTGATTTTTGCTCATCTTCTTGTCGGTCTTATGACTTCTTTGCATTCTTCCTCCTTTCATACTCGAGTTTAGTTTATTTCACTGCTTTTTCTAGTGCTAGGAGGTATTTTTTAAAACGACTGTGGGGAGCAAACCACTACACGTCCATCTCGCTCTCTTGCGCCACCGGAAGTCATATATATATATATTTTTTTTTTGTTGACAAGTTGACTTGTCTGGCACCCGAACAATTTAAATTTATCATTTCTTAAAAACCCAAATTTGATTTGGGGCAGCCACCGTTACAACTACTGTAATCCATACGACCCCAATTGATGGATCAATGTCTTCTGAAGTGAAACGTTAAAATTACCAATATTTTAAAAATACCAATATTTTAAACTTTTTAAACTGTCGACTATCATTTCAGACCAATTGTCACCAGCGTGCATGAGAGAGTTGAGTTCACGCCTGACGTGAACTACCTCGCGTCTTAGCTCCACCTCTTCAGGATGCGAGGGAAGGACACAAGGAAAAGACGCGAGGACGGAGGAATTGAAGCAAGTGAAATTATATATCCTCGCTTCCTTTAGCGTCACTTCAAAGCATCGTCAAGTAATGATATAATAAAAAAAATATTTTTATTGTAACCGTTTCAACCTCCACAAAATACCACATTTGTTCTAATTTTGTTTATATTAACAATGAATTATCCCCAGTTATTAACTGCTTTTTATTTGTTGTAGGCTATAGTATTACAGTTTGTTTCATTTTAGTGCTTTAATATAATTCTGCAACTGTCCTACTAGAGTTGTCGAGATTTCACATTCATTTGTGTCTTGTACATGTAAATTATTGGAGACGGCCTATGGTAGAGAAATCAACATTCAATTCACGGGCAACAGCTCTGGTGGACATTCCTGCAGTCAGCATACCAATTGCACACTCCCTCAAAACTTGCGACATCTGTGGCACTGTTCTGTGTGATAAAACTGCACATTTTAGAGTGGACTTTTATTGTGCCCAGTCTAAGGCACACCTGTGCAATAATCATGCTGTCTAATCAGCATCTTATATGATATGCCACACCTGTGAGGTGGATGGATTATCTCGGCAGAGGAGAAGTGCTCACTAACACAGATTTAGACAGATTTGTGAACAATATTTGAGAGAAATAGGCCTTTTTTGTACATAGAAAAACTCTTAGATCTTTGAGTTCAGCTCATGAGAAATTAGGGCAAAAACAAAAGTGTTGTCCTTATAATTTTGTTCAGTGTAATATTGCATTTGACAATTAAGCATTTCTTTATCTTTTCTTTTGGCTGTAAAGGCCATGGTGGAGGCAAAATATGCAGAGTCTAAGGATAAGGTCAAAGCTGAAGTGAAGAAGGTGGCTGCAGTATGGCTGATATCTGACATGTGGACGTCCATCAATTGGCCGATTGGAGGACCCCCTTCAGTGCTGGGAGAGACATAAGACTATATATACCCATCTGTATAGGCTTGCTGTCAAGTATTTATGCACCCTGGCTTCATCTGTGCCTTGCGAAAGGGTGTTTTCAAAGGTAGGAGAAGTGTTGTCAAAAAAAGAGAAATCGTCTCAGCCCTAAAACAGTTGAGAAATTAATGTTCTTAAATAAAAATGCCTTAAGTATACCCTCTTCATCTTTTTTCTTTGTTACACAAGCAAATTCACAGTCCTCTGCCAAATTACACTAGCAGATTCACTGCCCTCTGCCCAGTTAAACCCAGCAACTTTCCAGTTTTAGAATAATATTGCCCCTCCTGCCTAATATGACTAAACACATGATTTACACATATTTGATAGCCTCATTAATTTCAAGCCAATACGTTTATTACACAGTTTTGTTATACAATCATTATATACCAGCAGAAAATACACATTATATTAATATAAATAGATTAGTCTATGTGGAAATAGATTTTTCTTCACCGTTATTTCTAAGCCTTAACAGGTGCAAAATACAGTGCATCACAGATCACATCAGATCATCTGTACTGTATGACCATCAGGTGGTATTGTGAGCAAATACCAAATGTCATATTTTTTGAGAATGCAATACACACACAAACGCATGTGTCACAGGTCGGGGGGGCCAAGCCAGACTGCACCCACCCCTCAAACCCAGGACCACCTCGAGGAGCGTACCAGAGACCAGGCAGACACGAAGAATTTCTAAAAGTAACAATCTTTATTGAATAAAAGCAAGAATTAAAAGTCTTAATGCGGGCTTCGTTTCTCTTTCCAGGGAGGAGGAGGCCGAGGAGTTCACTGCGAGGGCCCAGGTGACTGGCTGCCACAGAGGAGGAAGGAATCAAACGCCCGTCCGGCGTGCAGGTAAGTACCGGGGTAAGTAGACCCTTTTCGGCGTAATACAGGCGGGCGGCGACCCGTGCAAACCAGGGCCGGGGCCACGGGTCAGGAGGGGTCTTTCCACAGGACAGGTGGGTAGCAGGTAAGTTTTTCCCAAGCGTCACTATTCGGTAGATGACCGGCACAGGGGGCGATGGAATCCAGGAGGGGGGACTCGCTGCCGGCCAGGTAGGTAGTCGGGTAGGCAGATCCTCTCAGTGTAGGGTGCTCTCCCCCGTAACGTCACTGAGCAGCAGATGTGAGAAGTTTATAGGTTCAATTTTGTTTCAGCAAAGTAAGGACTGGGTTACTCCACACAGGCACTAGGGCTGGAATGTGTCTCTCCTCCGACCGGGCAGCACACACAAGGCAGTGGCAGGAGAATGGCTGGGCTGGGTGGTTCCCACGGCAACACTGAGGCTGGGGTGTGTTCCTCCTCCAAACAGACGGTACACAGGAAGACGGCGGCAGAAGAACGTTCTATTTAAATAGACAAGACAAGTTAAGCTGGACAATGGCTGGGCTAGGTTACTCCACACAAGCACTAAGGCTGGGATGTGTCTCTCCTCCGACCAGGCAGCACACACAGAGGCAGTGGCAAGAGAATCTTAAATAGACGGAACGTTTAATACAAGAGCGAACATGATCCTTTCATATAATGGAGACTCAGGCTTACGGCTTGGCTGGGTGGTTCCCACGACAACACTAAGGCGGGGGTGTGTTTCTCCTCCAAACAGGCAGTACACACGAAGACAGCGGCAGAAGAACGTTCTATTTAAATAGACAAGACAAGTTAAACAGGACAATCACACTCTTCTCTCATATCACTGGACCTGGTGGCCGAAATGGAACATGCACATTCAACCTGAGGGCTTTGCTCCGCAACACTGGGCGAGGACGTGGACTGGAGAATACTAGCGGTTAAATAAACGTGTACATCCACACACTGCAACTTCACTTCAAGTCCAATACTGTGTGACACTTCAATTCGGGCACCGCAATCCACTCTCAAACCTTCGTGCAATAAGGCCAGCACTCACCCACTGTTCAATCCCTCCACTGTTGCGCTGAATCAATACTCAGAAGCTGAAGAGATGCAGAGGACTTCACACCACGTGGAACACAGCGTCTTCACCACTCTTTCACACTCAGCAGAAGATATCAAGGTTTCACAGATGAATCAGTTCACACTCTTGGTGGAATTTATATTTGTAGTCATTACACTTCACAATTCCTTATTCAGTTCAATACACAGCATGCATTCACACGGATCCAGTGTTTCATTACTTATCTTTCTCTCTCGAGTGATGACATTATCCAATTTTGACTCAATCTCCACAGTACATTCACTTCACATCCCATTCACGTTCCAGCTTGTACTCACACAACCACCGTTGCACCCCTTTCCAGTCAGATCCTCACAGCCGCTCCAAAAATCCCAGCAGATCCAAGCCACTGCCAAAAGAATCGATTTCTCCCGGGGAAATACCACCCCGAATGCGTTTTCCTTTTCCTTTTAACTGCTTCTCTAAGCCGTGTTTCCCAATCACAAATCCCCACACCAAACGCCCGCACCTGGTACCGCTTAGCTAATCAGCTGCCACTGTCATGGCAACTGACAACAATGAACCCGCACGGTGTGTCAGTGAAATCATCCCGGGGGGAAACACACTCCCAGCGGAAATTGGTTCCGCTGGATTTGTCACCTTGTGACACATGCCTATCTTCATAATTCTAGTTTTGAATTCGACCCAAATCCAAAATTTCACTTGCACTGCAATATACAGTGAAAGTCCAAAGTTTCAATACTGCTCAAAACCATTTTTTATTCATGATTAATATTGCATTGCATATAATGTGTGCTGGTCTATAGTCTAAAATTAAGAAACCCCTAGAAAACAGTAAATAATAAATAAAAAAAACTCTAACATCGGAACATTGTACATTTATGATAGGCTACTTAATTTATTATTCCAATATCCAAATATGATTCTAAATCTCACAGAAAAAAATGGCTTTTATTTGAGACGTGGTGTCTTTGCATTTGAATATAGCACATTTTCAACAGGACACGCATTAGCTGAATAAACGTTAGCCAATACAAACATATTTATAGAAAATAGTTGACAATGAATAGACAGGAGTCCAATAATAGCAAAACGAACCACTTATTCTAAAAATAATATCAAGTATAAGTTAGACGAATCCGACATGAGGGCTGTGTTAACGTTCATCATCTAACAAATTTTAAAAACACGGATGGGTAATACAAAATGCTTTCTGACATTTTGACACAAAAAAACACAACCAAGAATAAAATTTAAACTAAGCCTGTCAATTTTCATTTTACAATTATTTTCTCTCTCAGTGTTTGTGAGAGAGCTCGCGCAGCACCGGTACAACACTGCGTAACGTAACACATGCAGGCTACGTTCTCTTACGAGAGTATCTCTCGTACTGCGTAATAGCTTACGCTAGGGGAAAAACTCTTTTCCGCGAGATATTGAAGCCAAAAATTATCCTTAATTTTTTATTAATGTAAAACGCTTTGCAGCAGCAAGCAAACATAGGCGAAACAGCTCGCGCGCCTATTGGTTGCTCTGCAGCAAATGCAGCAGCCTATCGAGAGAGACTCTGCGTGACGTAATGACCAATGGGGGCAATTCGCGCCCATATCGTCACGTCCCGCCAGAAGGGGCGTGGTCTCGCCCTATAAATATGCTCGTTAGGCTGATACAAGCTGATTTTTACCTCTTCAGCGAAGCACACGCATCGCTGGATCCGGAGTGAGAAGCCGCGCCGTCGAAGCAAGCTTTTCAGCGGGACGAGCTCTGGAGTCGCTGGCCTCGCCGCCTTCAACTGCCGTACCTGCTGCGCTTTCCGGCGTTATATATCCTTTCAACACTCTGTGTATTTCTCTGTTGAGAAGTGTTTGTTCGCTTACTTGACGCGACTTACACTTCTCTCTCAAAAGAGCAGCGTCTTTTTAAAGATGCCTTCCTGTGGCTCGTGCCGCGCCCCGCTCAGCGATGGAGACCGACACGTCATCTGTGTTTCCTGCCTGGGTGAGGATCACGCGGCTATCGCGCTCGCTGACGGCGGATGCCCTCATTGCGAGCTTTTGTCCATGGTGACTCTGAGGACGCGCCTGGCATCATTCTCCGAGCCTTCACCGCAGCCCGCCGTGGTGCCGCGCCGCAAGAAGCGCCGCGCCCAGCGCGCTCCCGAGCTTTCTCCAGCCCGCCAAAGCTCGCCGGTTCGCCCGCCAGCTTCGCCGGCTTCGCTCGAGTCGCTCACTGACGGACAACGGCCGCCGCCTGCCGCCGCGTCCATCCACGAGCTTGACGAACCCTCCGAGGCGTGTTCTCTTCTGGCGTCAGATAGTGAGGATTGGGCGAGCTCTGTGGATCTCCCCTCCGCTAGCGTTTCCCGCCAGACCACTGGTAAGAGAGCCGGCATTGAGACTGAGCTGATGCGTCTGCTCTCTCAGGCCGTTGAAAGCATCGGCCTCGATTGGGAGGCGCCCGCGCAGCCGCCGCGCAACAGAATGGACGGACGCTTTCTCGGAAATGACGAGGCTCCGACGAAATCGCGGCCCGCGCCCTTCCTCCTGGAACTTCACGAGGAAGTGACGAAATCGTGGAACGCCCCCTTCTCCGCCAGGCTGCGTACCTCTGCTTCTGCTGCCTTCTCCTCTGTGGATGGCGCGAAGGAAAGAGGATACCTTTCTGTTCCTCCTGTGGAACCAGCTGTAGCGTCTCATCTCTGCCCGCCCTCCGCTGGACGGCGCGCGCATACGACGCTTCCTTCTAAAGCCTGCCGAGTGACGTCATCCATGCACGGTCGCGCTTACACCGCCGCCGGGCAAGCAGTTTCAGCGCTGCACACTATGGCTATCCTGCAGATTTTCCAGGCCGACCTTCTCCTTAAACTGGACGAGGAAGGACCCGGAGCGATCTGCGTGGCAGACCTGAGAAGCGCTACAGACCTCGCTCTTCGCGCTACTAAAGCCGCTGCACAGGCCATAGGACGAAACATGGCCTCTCTCACCGTGGCTGAGAGACAGTTATGGTTGACGCTGTCCGAGATGACGGAAGCCGAGCGCTCTGTGTTCCTCGACGCGCCCATTTCCCAAGCGGGCCTTTTCGGATCTGCCGTCACAGACTTCGCGGACAGATTCATGGAGGTACAAAAAACTTCGCAGGCCATGAAGCACTTCCTTCCGAAGCGCTCGAGCTCCGCTGCAGGTCGCTCTAAACCGCCGCCTGCTCGCAGCTCTCAGCCGCAGCCTGCACCGCCCGCCGCCGCCGCTTCACAGCGCCGCCACGCCCGAGACCAAAGACCGCGCTCTCGCTCTGCTGGACGCCGCCCCCCTCAGCGCGGGCCCCGGCCGAGGATTGAGATCAAGCCCGAGGCCTCAAAATCTTCCTAGCCATTCTAGGAAAACGACGGTGTTCAAATCCCGCTGCGGCCGGATTTTCACTGAAACTTCTCGCTCGGTCAGTTCCAAACATCGCGACTGTCCCAGTGTATTTCGCAGAGAGTCAGCCGGTGTCACAGCCCGTTTGCCTGCGCACAAAAGCCGTTCTTACGGCTACCCAGATAAATCCAATAAAGAGTGCATTTTCTGGTGTTCCGGCCACGGCCGAAGGTGTTATGAGTGTTGTAAGAATGCCCACCCAGTGCCCATTCCCACACACAAACACAGCCCGCCACGGTGCAGGGCTAGCACAAATAAAATCGACTCCGGTCGATTGTGCAAACAATGTAGTGCAAGCGCCCATGTCACCATGCCCGCTCACACTACATGCTGCGTGTCCCATGGTTTCTGTAAAAACGAAACCAACACACATTCAGTCGGCCATGAACGACAGTGTTTTCAGTGTATTAAATGTGCCCGCAGCCCCGCGCCCACATTTTCTCACAGACACGCCGATTCCCACGGGATCTTCCCCGCTCGCTTTTTATGCACAATCTGCCATAAAGAAGCTGAGCGCGGCCAGGTCGCCCGCTGTGATCAGCGCGCCCCCCGCCTCGAACGCTGTAAACACGGTGTTGTGTTCCCAGTATGCACGGGCTCTCGAGCTGCCGTTTTGTCGCGGCCAGAGCCCGGATTTCATTCTGCCTCTAGCTATTCACGCAGATGCGTGGTCAAAGCTTCCCGGGGTATCAGAATGGGTGCTGAACACTATAAAGAGAGGCTACTCGCTACAATTCGCGCGACGCCCGCGCCGTTATACGGCGCGCGTCGAAACTACGGTGAAAAACGAAGTATCTCATCTACTTCGTGCCGAAATAGCGAAACTACTGAGCAAAGGGGCTATAGAACCTTTATCTCAGGCTCAGAGCGAAGGGGGCCTATACAGCAGATATTTTCTGGTACCGAAAAAGGATGGGGGTCTCAGACCCATTTTAGATCTACGACAGCTGAACAGAGTGCTTGTGAAACGCCAGTTCAGAATGCTTACGACCAGGAAAATCCTCGCGCAGGTGCGCTACGGGGACTGGTTTGTGTCGATAGATCTGAAAGACGCCTATTTCCAAATACAAATAGCGTCCCATCACAGGCGATTCTTGAGATTTGCCTTCGAGGGCCAGGCATATCAATACACAGTCCTGCCGTTCGGCCTGTCCCTAGCACCTCGTACATTTACGAAGTGCATGGACGCGGCGCTCGCACCCCTGAGACTTCAGGGCATGCGAGTCCTGAACTACTTGGACGATTGGCTGATTCTAGCTCGATCGCGATCGGAGCTCATAGAACACAGGGCCGCATTACTCGAGCACCTCGAGAAGCTGGGCCTCACAGTCAATTGGGCGAAGAGCTCACTGTCTCCCAGTCAGAAAATTTCCTTTCTGGGAACCGTGTTGGACTCGCTGTCCATGACAGCACGCCTGTCACCAGAGCGCGTACTAAATATTCAGCGCGGCGTGAAATCCTTCCACCACGGCGCGATAGTCCCGCTCAAAAGGTTTCAGAAAATGCTGGGGCTGATGGCCTCAGCAGCCTCTGTACTCCAGTTGGGCCTGCTCCGCATGCGCCCACTGCAGATGTGGCTGAAAGCGCGGGTTCCACCCAGGGCATGGACAGCGGGTCTGTTTCGCCTCAGGGTCGACCTTCAGTGTGTGTCAGCTCTGGAACCTTGGAGAAAAACCGACTGGTATCAGTCAGGTGTGAGCCTGGGGACCGCTTCGAGTGTAAAGGTGGTGTCTACGGACGCCTCCACCTCGGGGTGGGGAGCGCTGCTCGAGGGCAGACCGCTAGCTGGCCTGTGGTCAGAACGGGAAAAGCTCCTTCACATAAACTGCTTGGAGATGATAGCAGTCGACAAAGCGCTACGGCGTTTTTGTCCCCAGATAACAGGCCACCACGTCTTGGTCCGGTCGGACAACATGTCGGTGGTGGCATACATAAATCGCCAGGGTGGCGTCAGGTCACGAAACCTTTACAGGTTGACGGAACGCCTCCTGGTTTGGGCTCAGCACAACCTGCTCTCACTGAGAGCAGCGCACGTGCCTGGTCACCTGAATGTGGGACCAGACAGACTGTCCAGGAACAATGTTCCAGCAGGGGAATGGTCGCTGCACCCGCAGACGGTCCAGCTGCTGTGGAAAACGTTCGGCAGAGCTCAGGTGGACCTATTCGCGTCCCACGAAAACGCTCATTGCCCGGAGTTTTTCTCGAAAAGCAAGGATGCGCTGGCTCATGTTTGGCCCCGCTGCCCCCTATATGCTTTTCCTCCTGTCTCGCTCCTGCCTCAGGTGTTGGAACGAATCAGGGAGAACGGATGCCCAGTGCTGCTTGTAGCCCCGCTCTGGACGAACCAGACGTGGTTCCCTGCCTTGATGCAGCTGGCCAGCACTGCCCCATGGCCTGTACCATTGAGGAGAGACCTCCTCTCTCAGGCGGAGGGCTCGATTTGGCACCCTCGCCCCGAGTTATGGTCCCTGCACGCATGGGCCATCAACGGGTACCCGCTAGCCTCCCAGAGGGAGTGTTAAACACGATCGCGCAGGCTAGAGCTCCGTCTACCAGGCGGCTCTACTCCTCGAAATGGTCTGTTTTCTCTGCATGGTGTCAGGCCCAGAGCCTTTCACCTGTGGAGTGCGGGGTTTCGGAAGTGCTTTCCTTCCTTCAAGAGCTACTGGATAAGGGCAGGAACCCATCCACGCTCAAAGTATATGTGGCGGCCATAGCAACGTTTGCAAAACCGGTGTCTGGCCAGTCGCTGGGGAAAAACGACTTAGTCGTGCGTTTCCTTAGGGGAGCTCGGAGGCTGAACCCCCCAAGGCCCCCTTCAGTCCCGACGTGGGACCTTTCCACGGTCCTGGAGGCCATGAAAGGCGCCCCGTTCGAGCCAATCCAGCTGGTGGACATGAAACACCTGTCGTTCAAGACAGTGTTTCTCATGGCTCTCGCTTCAGTGAAGCGCATAGGGGACCTACAGGCGCTTTCAGTGAGCGCGTCGTGTATGGAGTTTGGGCCTAATGACTCGAAGGTCATCCTCAAACCAAAGCACGGGTATGTCCCGAAATCCCTCAATACGCCGTTCAGGGCCCAGGTAATTTCCCTGTCTGCCCTTCCGGTTCTCAGTGAGGAGGAGGATGCAAGTCTCCTTTGCCCCGTCAGGGCATTAAGAGCTTATGTGTCACGCTCGTCTGTTTTCAGACAGACGGAGCAGCTTTTTGTTTTGTTCGGCGGGCGTTCCAAGGGACTCGCCGCCTCAAAACAGAGCCTATCCAGATGGATAGTGGATGCCATTGCGCTCGCTTACTCTGCGAAGGGCTTACAGTGCCCCTTGGGTGTCAGGGCGCACTCCACGAGAGGCGTGGCCTCTTCGTGGGCATGGTCTAGCGGGGTTTCCCTGCAAGATATCTGTACGGCCGCGGGCTGGGCCTCGCCGTCTACATTTATAAAATACTATAACCTGGAGGTACCCGCCTTACAAGCTAAGCTTTTGGCGGTCTAAATTCAGTGTTATCTGCCCCGCTGTGCGGCCCAGATGCTGAGTTTACTGCAGCCCCATGAGTGTTGACTCACGTATGGCCACCCAGATCAGGCTGAATGCTCTCACCCTGGCTGCGCGTTTGATTGTCATATAATAGCCCCGCTCGGTGCTTTTTTATAGGGAATGACGCTTCCAGCCTCTCTTCCTCTACTCTATGTGAGTTTATGGTGATTATGTACTACATGAGCCCTGGGCTTCGGCCCCTGGGACTTTGGTGTTGGATCCCTGTACGCACGGCGTGTTGCATTGTGTTCCCCTAGCGTAAGCTATTACGCAGTACGAGAGATACTCTCGTAAGAGAACGTACTCGGTTACTAACGTAACCTCGGTTCTCTCTAGAGAGGGAACGAGTACTGCGTATCTTGCCGTGCGTGGAATACGCTCTGGTTCGCTTCAGCGATAAAAACCAGCTTGTATCAGCCTAACGAGCATATTTATAGGGCGAGACGTGACGATATGGGCGCGAATTGCCCCCATTGGTCATTACGTCACGCAGAGTCTCTCTCGATAGGCTGCTGCATTTGCTGC
The DNA here is from genome assembly GCA_026230005.1 of Gila orcuttii. NCBI lineage: Eukaryota > Metazoa > Chordata > Actinopteri > Cypriniformes > Leuciscidae > Gila > Gila orcuttii. The sequence continues at coordinate 1,727,413 of JAPDVR010000009.1, read as the reverse complement.
AGAGCAACCAATAGGCGCGCGAGCTGTTTCGCCTATGTTTGCTTGCTGCTGCAAAGCGTTTTACATTAATAAAAAATTAAGGATAATTTTTGGCTTCAATATCTCGCGGAAAAGAGTTTTTCCCCTAGCGTAAGCTATTACGCAGTACTCGTTCCCTCTCTAGAGAGAACCGAGGTTACGTTAGTAACCGAGTACGTTTCTCAACACTGAGAATGAATAAATAAACGCCCGTTTCTCCAGAATCACGCTTATCAGCAACTTAATCCACAAATCACTTTCATAATCAACTTTCATAATTTTATAATTTGCGTGACTGAATGATGTTTTCTTCTTATCTGAGTGACCATGAATGACGGAGTATATTAAGATAATCCATGCAATCACTTCCGTGTGATAATCGAATCCAGATTAAGTTATCTCAATACAATATTTCAACTTTCCACATCCACCCCAGCCCATTTACCTTCAGGAGTCAGAAGTACTGTGACTACTGTAAGGGATTTTACAGTCAAAGACCCAGAACCAGATATGAATGAAGACCCAGAGTCAGAATTATAAAAAAAAATTAAAGAAAAGTTTTACTGAAGATAGTTTGCAGTTTCATCAGCAGAAGTCAGCTTCAATACACACACAGGAGTTCGTAGGCCGCCCCACTTGCAGTTACAAAGATCACAGCAGTTATGCTATTTCCAAGGTCTAAGCTACATCATTGCTTACAGGTTGAATGATTCTCATTGGCTAAGAAATAGATAAACAGTAATTTTCCACACATATACAGATAGACGGAAGCATATCTTCTTCGATTAGGCAGCTGACACTCGAACCCTGAAGTTAGGCACGTCGTGACCTTCCAGGTCGCAGATTTGGGTGGTTGGGCGCCAGCCTGTCCCGAACAACAACTCAGTCAGTCTCCAATAATGCCAGTGGTTCCTTAACCTGTAACCAAAAAGTCTAACACACACACACACACGACACAGCTTTTCCAACGCTGGATTTGGCCAGGCTCTAACTATAAACAGGAGAGTCCTCTCAAAACATCAAGATAATGCGTTCTTTCTCTCAAGGATAGCTAAACTTTTGTCTAAATGGAAAGTAAGGCTTTAACAAAGAAATGGTCCCTTAAACTATTGGCTTCAATGACCCCTATATGTTTTAACACGTTGAAGACCTTTCTCAATCACAAAACAAGTCCATATTTAATTTCTGGAAGCTGGGCTAAATAAGCAAGCGCTTTTACTGCTTTCAGATATCAAATACAGACATTAAAGAATACATGTAAAGAACATTTCAGTAATCACACTGGTAACTGGTAACAAAGGAAAAATTTTGATTAATACCTTAATTATAATCAATCATTACATATACATTGAAGCAGCAGTGGATTCCAATCCACCCCCTTCACTATTGTACTGTCCTTGCTTATGAACTCAGTCAGACGGCGGGCCGCGGGATCGAGCGGGATTCTTTATTGTTGCCGATTTTCAGTCTCTTTTTAATGATAGGTCTTACGCATCTGTCAGTCACCCTCGCTTGCTATTTGGGGAATGAACCCAGCGCTATGATAGTTTGAACTCTTCTTCTTTTGCTGTTGCTTGATTTGAGGACTGCGCGTGAACAGAGAGGCAGGTTGAATGATTTAAACCGTCACCAGGTTTTGCGTAGTTTAGAGTGACAAATCGTACCAGCGTAATCTGAGGTCAAAATGCGTATCCGCTACGCAAAATGCGTACAGGTTGGCAGGTCTGCACAGGATGAATGGTACAAGACTGGACACAATTGCAGGGAACAAACAGACTTATAAAGGGTCAAACACAGGTGTGGGAAATCAGGGATGATGAGCAGAATATTGAACATGGTTAGGGTCACCTCCTTAACGAATGGAGTGTACAGTTCATGGGGTGCTTCTCAATATCCCTCCTCGTCTCCTCGCTCCTCCGTCCTCCATCCTATGACCTGGAAACCGATCGAGATCAGCCATCTTGAAGGACATCTCAGTTCTCTAATTGCACCGCAAGGAGTCAAGGATCGAGGAGTAAGGAGGCTTCCTGAGGAGTCATGAGTGAGGATACACAGGTGTATTCTATGCGGAAGTGTTCTATCGACTTAACGTGACGGACGTATAAATTCTTCTCCCCCTTCACATCTGCTCCAAGTGCTTACCATGGCAGAACATTCAAACACACATAAATGTGAGTATTAAGCATGAAGTTATTGTAAATGTGGGTTATTTTTTGACAGTGCCTTTAATTTCGATGTATAACGTGTACTTTTCAGCAGTTTTAATTATGTTTATTACGTTTCTTGATTTTACTGGCTTGTTGCTTTTAATGTTTTAATTAATGCCTCTTATATTGATAAATGGAGAATAGAGAATGATTTTAATTTAGGCCTGTAGTTGATTCATTTTGATGTGTTGATTTCACAGCATATTTGTAGTTTATGCCTGCAGGGGTTAATATGCAAGTTGCAACATTAACATTTCGAACTGCTTCACTGTGGTGTAAAATTCTTTCTTACAGTGACTGATGAGGAGACCGAAAACTTAATTAAATTGCGTATGGAGCTTGATTCCGACTTCACTGGGAAGAGGAACAGTGCCAAAAAAGCCTGGATGTGAGTTATGTTCCAGTATGCATGGAAAAATAAAGTCAAACACCAAGTCAAATTTCCAAAGAATGGGACAATCTAAAAAGAAAATATAAGAGTAGTGAAGTTGTGTGACGTCAGTACTGTTTGGTAGGTGGCCAATGAACAATCGCCCATTTGGGGTATATAAACCATTCATTCAGGCCTCTTGGGGTGCGTCATGGTTGATAGCCCGCCCCTTCCGTTGTAACTACAGACTGAGTGTGCCACTTAGTTGCTGAGGGTTTGTGCGCGTGGGTTGCTGCTTACTCCCAGGTAGGCTTGGTACCATTTTGGGGTGTAGTGGGAAGTTTTCTTTTTTTCCCTGACTTAGGTTGTGGCAATGTGTTTCAGTATGATGCGCCTTCAGGGCTTCCAACGGTGTGGCATCGCAGCTTAACTGATCGGAACACCAGCTGTTGCAGTCAACAAGGCTGTTAAATGTTTCTCTGATGGTATATGTTGAAGTGTAACTGGATTGTACTCCCTGGTAGGTAAATTGGGATAGTACTTTATGGCATTATCGGGCGGGTAACTGGTCGATCACTTTGTTAGTCATAATCCTTCTTGTTTACTGTTTTGAAGGTCTTCGTGGACGCTAAAGCGGGTTAAGTGAGCAGTCGCATTAAACAGCGCGCTCTCCCTCTCCGCCACTCGCTCTTTAAAGCCACGCTGCTGCTTTCTCCACATCGTTACGTTCAAGTCAAGCGTGTATGCGGGCTTGAAGGATCATTTTTGTTTTCTTTTGCTACTAGTTGGCATTTCTTTACTTTTTTTTTTTTTTTTGTAGATTTGTTTTCTATGTAATTTTGAGTGACTGTCTGCCTGAAATCACTCCCGGGCGTTAAGTGCAGTTGATTCTGTATTTGGTGTGAGTTTCTGCCGCGGTCACAGTGTATTTGTTTATTATTGTTTTTTTTGTATGTGAACGTGAGTGTTTAGAGTATTTTTTTTACTTTGGGTTGTTTTGGGTCAAGGTAAATCTTGTTTTTTTTTTCTTTTTTGAATGTGTGTCGGTCACGTTGGACTGTTAAGTCAATTAGATCGACCTGGAATGCATTTTGTTTATTTGTTCTTTTTTTTGTTAAATTAACCTGTCCTGTTTATTGTGCATTTATTTGATTCTGGTTGGCCGGTCTGCCTGTAATAACTTCCGGCCGTGTTCCTGCAGCGTCATTGTAATTGTTTATTGTCTGTCTTTCATCTGTTAATAGTATTCCTATTTTGTTTATTTTGGGGGTATTGTAACTTGTTTTTTTTTGGTTTTTGTTACGCTAAGGTCACTAAATTGACTTTGAATATATTTATTTTTTTTGTTTACTTATATTTAGTTTATTAATTATCTATATTCTTTTTCTTCTTTCCTTTAGGAGCTGAGGACTTCCTGGAGCAGGCTGGTTGTCTGTCTCACTGCAGGTTTTGTTTCACTAAGAGTGTTATTGTAGTTTCATTATTGCCGTGTCACTACCTTTGGTGATTTGCAGTGAATTTGGTAGGTGTAAGTTGGGTTGGCGTGCTTCTTATGGTGGACCTGCTGCCGGCATACTAGCCTGCTCCTGTCCGGAAGCTCAGCCCCTGTGGGGTGTATTATGAATCTTATGAAGGTTTATTGTGAATCTTGTGAGGGGTTATTGTAAATCTTGTGGAGATTTATTGTGAGTCTTGTTTATTATTTTCTTGACTTTGCTCAATTCAATCATGACTAGTGTGATTTATTGATTTTAAATCATTGTTGATCAACTTTTATCGTCAATAAAACATTTTTTGAATGAAAGCCCATGCCTCTTGCCTTTTCTAGGTGGAACGTATCTGTGTGCTATATTTGGGTTGTTTTCCCCGTTAACCTGGGGTGGCGTAGTCACTAAAATTGAGCCACTTGCTACATGTGGCGTAGTCAGCAGGGTTCACAAGATTTTTGGCAGAGGCGTGGGACCGTATAGTAGCTTGTTTTGTATGTGTTTCTTTTTTTCTCTTTTTTTTTTTCTTCTGTAGGAATAAAGCAGCAGCGTGTGCTCTTGAAACGGCAGTTTCTGGGTTGACTCCCTTCGGGACGTTCCTTGGAGTTGAGTATAATATATATAAATATATATATTATCAAGATGGAGGGAGAATTACAGGAACTTAAAGAGCTTGTGGCTCAACTTCGAGCTGATAACGAGAGATTGCGACAGGAGGGGGTGTCTGATCTGCAGGGGGCTAGTGTTGCTGGACCTAGCACTTCTGTCACAGGCCCTTCCTCTATACCTCCATCAGTGACTGGTACCAATACTCCAGCAACTGATAGGTTTGTATTTGTACCCAGAGATAGGAGGTGCCCAAAATTTAGTGGAAGGTCTGGAGTGAGTATTAATGAATGGGTTGAGGAAGCAAAGGCATGTATAAGAACCCGTTATTTATCCCCTGCAGATCAGGCCTTCTTTCTTTTCGATCACTTGGAGGGGGAAGCACGAGAGGAGATACGATATCGTTCGGACGAGGAGCGTGGGGATCCGGAGAAAATTATTAAAGCCCTGCGTGAGTTATATGGGTGTTCATTGTCATATATAGCCCTGCAATAAGCTTTCTTCTCTAGGAGGCAACAGGAGGGGGAAACACTTTTGGAGTTTTCACTCGTCTTGATGAGCCTCCTGGAGAAGGTAAAGCGACAATCTCCGCAAGCTCTGGTAAACACTGAAACAGTGCTACGTGATCAATTTGTTGAGCACGTTAATGATAGTACTTTGAGACGAGAGCTTAAACAACTGGTGCGCCGACAACCTAATTCCACTTTGTTGGATGTGCGGAGCGAGGCCCTTCGATGGGAGCAGGAAGGGATGCCAGGCGGTGCGAGGGCGCGAAGTTTATCTGTCCCGTTGGCACATGGAATCCAGTATGGTGTACGTGGGGATACGCAGACGGGGACCCGTAATTCGTTTCAAACGTCCGAATTGGGTGAGTTAAGGGAAATGCTGAAAGTGCAGCAAGAGCAATTAAACCAGCTAACACAAAGTTTCGCCCGATGGCAAGGTCCGGAAGTGGGTAATCGAGTTCCTCGTAATGGGCCTGTAATTTGTAGAAGGTGTCAAAAGCCAGGTCATTTTGCCCGAGAGTGCGATCGGGAGCGAGCTCCCCAACGCGCCCCACATTCCATGTTACCATTTGCCGGGGGTGGGCAGCCTTCCAATTCTGCACAATCGGAAAACTAGTGCCCACCGAGCTGCAGAGCCACAGCTCGGTTGGGGAGTCCATTGGCTCCGCTTTGTCAAATGGTTTAGTTCCTACGTCTCGTTTAATGTCCTCCTGCCCTCATCTGCTCTTCCTGATATACGCATGCGCGTGCGGTGTTTGTTTGTGTTTGGAGCTCCGTCGAATTGATTCATTAATCCTTGACTTTCTTCTTTACCACTCATTTATAAACAAGTACTTTCTATTTTTATATCGTGTGAACTTATCCTCGATACTATTCCCTATAAAAAACAATCGGATTGCTTTGATATCGCTACTTAGATCCAACTTTGCGAATCCCAGCTACTAGCCTTTTAGCCCGCTAGCATTTCACGCGTGGCCTCGCGCCAATCGACCGTCGGATTTTACACCCGTTTCACTGAAAGGATACGGGTTATATCCAGGATTTCAGTCCTAAATTAGTAGTGATATTGGTAGTATCACTACTAATTTACTGTTCATCTGTTATAATGGCGAATATATCGGATGTGTGTCTAACGCTACCTCTGAGTGCAGGTGAGGACACATTTGAGCTGCATTCGGTGCTGTTGGAGCTGGAGTCCGTGGAGAAGCAGATCCGTGGTCTGCTAGAGAGGCAAGCCGAGCTGCGAGATCGGCGATCAGCGCTTGAAACATCAGGCGCCGATGCTCACAAGTCAGTGGTTAGGAACTTTTTGACTCCGACTTCATCTACTCCGTGCGTTTCTCTGCCCAGGAGGACGCGATCATCTCTGGCTTCATTCACTCCGGCACCGACACAAAGCCATGGACCCTGGGTGATCCCTCAGCGGAAGACACGAGCCAGGACCAGACCAAGAACCTCTCCACCCCTCCCGGTCTTCGAGATCTCCACCCGGAACCGCTTCTCCCCTCTTCGCGAGTCGGAACGTGACGACGCCGTGATCATCGGCAGTTCCATCGTCCGTCATGTCCGCGCTACCTCAGGTAAGGGTAATGTGCGCACTCACTGCTTTCCTGGTGCTCGTGTTCTAGATGTCGCTGCACATGTTCCCGAGATCCTGAACGGTGACGAGCGCGTCGGAGCTGTGGTGCTGCACGCGGGAACGAACGACATCCGGCTGCGGCAGACTGAGGTTCTGAAGAAGGACTACAGGAGCCTGATCGAGACGGTACGCAGCACAGCGCCTGAGGCAACGATCATCGTGTCTGGACCGCTTCCCACGTACCGACTAGGACAAGAAAGGTTCAGTAGACTATTTGCTCTAAATGAATGGTTAATATCATGGTGTAATGAACAGAAACTGCTCTTTGTAAATAATTGGAATCTGTTCTGGGAGCGACCTAGGCTCTACAGTGCTGATGGCCTGCACCCCAGCAGAATCGGAGCGGCTGTGCTGTCGGACAACATCTCCAAGATGTTACACACCATCTGACTAGTAAGTCAAAGTCCAAATCACAATCTCGGCTGTCCCAACTTAATTGATACAAGTAGTGTAGAACATTATATAGAAACTGTGTCTATTCCTCGTCTAGTGAGGCCAAACAATAAATCTAGTTTAGGATCTAGGAAAAATCTTATTGTAATTAAACCAGAAAATCTAAATCTCAGTGAACAAAAAGAATTTCTAAAACTAGGTCTTCTAAACATTAGATCGCTCACACCTAAGGCGGTTATTGTAAATGAAATGGTCACAGATAATAATTTCGATGTTCTGTGCCTTACTGAAACCTGGCTTAAACCAAATGATTATTTCGGTCTAAATGAGTCTAATCCACCAGGATACTGTTATAAGCATGAGCCCCGTCCGATCGGTCGTGGCGGCGGTGTTGCAACAATCTATAGAGATATCCTTAATGTTACTCAGAAAACAGGTCACAGGTTTAATTCGTTCGAAGTACTTGTGCTAAATGTTACGGTCTTAGATGTAAGAAAGAAATCCCTATTATCTCTAGCCTTGGCGACCGTATATAGACCTCCAGGGCCCTATGCTGATTTCCTAAAAGAGTTTGCAGACTTTCTCTCAGATCTATTGGTCAATGCCGATAAAGCAATAATTGTTGGAGATTTTAACATACACGTAGATAACACAAATGATGCGTTAGGGGCTGCGTTTACAGATTTATTAAACTCATTTGGGGTCAAGCAAAACGTCAGTGGTCCCACTCATCGTCTAAATCATACACTAGATTTAATTATATCATATGGAACCAATCCAACCGATATAGATATTATAGCGCAAAGTGACGATCTCACTGATCATTGTATGGTAACGTGCATATTACGTACTGCTGAAATTTGCCATGTTGCGCCACGTTATCGACCAGGCAGAACAATCGTTCCAACCACTATAGATAGATTCACAAATAGCTTACCTGATCTATCTCAGCTGCTCAGTGAACCCCAACAAACAGATGAACTAGAGGAAATGACTAGCAGTTTGAGCACCATTTTCTCTAGTACATTAGATATTGTTGCACCAATTAGATTAAAAAAGGTTAGAGAGAAAACTAACATGGTACAATAGTACTACACATGTTATCAAGAGAGAAACTCGTAACTTAGAGCGTAAATGGAAACAAACTAATTTAGAGGTCTTTAGAATCGCGTGGAAAGACAGTATGTCACGTTATAAAAAGGCTCTAAAAGCAGCCAGGGCTGAGCATCTCCGCAAACTAATAGAAAATAACCAAAATAATCCAAGGTTTTTATTTAACACCGTGGCTAGACTAACAAATAAACAGACATCACCAGAGCAAAATATTCCGTTACAGTATAGTTGTAATGATTTTATGAATTACTTCAATGAGAAAATAGAAAGCATCCGAAATACAATTGTAAATGTACAATCCTCTATGGTGTCTTATGATTCAGCCACAATTATCGCCCCTCAAGAACAACTACACCGCTATAGGACTATACAACTATAGGACAGGAAGAGCTAAATAAACTTATCTTTGCAGCGAAACCAACAACATGTTTATTAGACCCAATACCCACTAAACTACTGAAAGAAGTGTTACCTGTAGTGGAAGAGCCTCTTCTCAATATTATTAACTCGTCTTTATCTTTAGGTCATGTTCCAAAAATATTTAAGCTGGCAGTAATAAAACCTATTATTAAGAAACCGCAATTAGATCAAAATAACTTAGCAAATTACAGACCCATTTCAAATCTTCCATTTATATCTAAAATACTAGAAAAAATTGTGTCCGCTCAATTGTGCTCTTTCTTGCAAGAAAATGATATCTATGAAAAATTTCAGTCAGGATTCAGACCGCATCATAGCACAGAAACTGCGCTAGTTAAAATTACAAATGATTTACTTTTAGCTTCTGACCAAGGCTGTATCTCAATACTAGTTCTACTCGATCTTACCGCTGCGTTCGACACTATAGATCATAAAATACTCTTGGATCGACTACAAAACTACACTGGTGTTCAGGGACAGGCATTAAGCTGGTTTAGATCGTACTTATCAGACCGTTACCATTTTGTCTGTTTAAATGGGGAAAAATCGAAGATAACGTCAGTAGACTATGGAGTGCCGCAAGGATCGGTGTTAGGCCCTCTGCTATTCTCAATATATATGCTGCCACTGGGTAATATTATAAGAAAACATGGAATTAATTTCCACTGTTATGCTGATGACACTCAATTATATATTTCATCAAGACCAGATGAAAACACTAACTTATCTAAATTGACAGAGTGTCTTAAAGATATAAAATGCTGGATGACGTGTAATTTCCTGCTATTAAATTCAGATAAAACGGAGGTATTACTTATTGGTCCAAAAAACTACCCACAAAACCTCGTACAATACAACTTTAATTTAGAAGGATGTCCAGTTACTTTATCCACTACAGTAAAAGACCTGGGTGTTATACTAGACCGCAACTTGTCTTTCGAAAATCATATTTCATATGTTACAAGAACAGCCTTTTTCCACCTTAGAAATATTGCTAAGCTACGTAACATGCTATCTGTTTCTGATGCAGAAAAGTTAGTTCATGCATTCATGACCTCAAGACTAGATTACTGTAACGCTTTATTAGCTGGTTGTCCTACATCCTCAATAAACAAGCTACAGTTAGTGCAAAATGCAGCTACTAGAGTTCTTACTAGGTCAAGAAAATATGATCATATAACACCAATTTTATCATCTCTGCACTGGTTACCTATTAAGTTCCGTATCAATTACAAAGTACTATTACTGACGTATAAAGCCCTAAATGGTCTAGCTCCTGTATATTTAATGGACCTTCTATCGCCCTACAATCCATCGCGTTCTTTAAGATCCCTAAATTCGAGGCTTCTGGTCATTCCTAGGATATCCAGATCCACTAAAGGAGGGAGGGCGTTCTCGCATTTAGCTCCTAAACTCTGGAATAGCCTTCCTGATACTGTTCGTTGCTCAGACTCGCTCTCCCAGTTCAAAACTAGATTAAAGACGCATCTCTTCAGCCAAGCATTCACATAATGCTTGCCTCTTATACTACTGTTGAATCAGATCGAATGCATTAATATTATGAACAGCAGCTACGCTAATTATTTACCATCTGCTTTTCTGCTGGTAAATAGCGTTCTTCAGCTACAGTCTGTATCCAGCCTCTCACGGAGACTTCAGAGTCCCCAACACCTGCGATGAGACGACTCGACGCCTGTGAAGAGACGACTCAACGCCGGCGATATGTTATGCCCTAAATTAATACATGATGATTAACTAACTGTATTTTTTACGTACATTTCTGAAATGCACTTTCTGTAAAGCTGCTTTGAAACAAAATGTATTGTGAAAAGCGCTATACAAATAAACTTGAATTGAATTGAATTGAATCTTGTTGTGTCTATAGGTGGAGTGCTGTTGCCCTGTTTGGTCGATACCGGCTCGATGGTCTCCACCATTACAGAGAGCTGTTTTCGGCAGCATTTTGAGCCATTGGGTCAGGAACAGCTTCGGTCATGTCAATGGTTACAGATTCGTGCCGCTAATGGTCTGTCAATTCCTTATCTTGGTTATATTGAGCTAGATATTGAGCTCTGTGGCCAAGTCGTTTCAAATTGTGGGGTGCTTGTTGTCCGAGACCCTCCTGGTGGCTTGTGTGATCAGATTCCGGGCATTCTCGGAATGAATGTTCTGAAGCGATGTTACCAGGGGCTTTTTGGACAGCATGGCCCTGCTCTCTTCGATTTGCCAGACGTGTCAAAAGCTCCGCGTTTCATATTTCAGGCACTACAATATTGTAGTGATGTTAATACCATAACTAGTGTGAATCGCATTGGTATGGTTCGGGTTCGAGGCCGTAGGCCTTGTCGTATTCCAGGTGGCACGGTTAAGTTTGTTCCGGCAACTTGTTCCGATGAATACTCTAATGGAGCTGTCCTTTTTGAACCTCCTGGGGCTGGTTTGCCTGCTTGGTTGCTAGCCTCCCCGGTAGTAGTTCAGGTAAACCATGGGACTGCCTATATACCTGTGGTAAATGTTGGCGTGACTGATGTGATGCTTTATTCCCGTTCCGTGATTGGCACATTGAGTAGTGTGTATGTGGTGAGTTTGCCCACAGGAGTTACTGAAGTTCAGTCAGTTGTGGCTGTTGTGGGTGCTCAGAATGCAGAAGTGGCATCTACTGTGCTTGAGCAGGTTGAGGAATTGGATCTGTCAAGTTTATCAGAGGTAGAGCGGTGTCAGGTAAGGGCTTTGCTTTACAAGTTCCAGTCGGTGTTTTCCACCGGGGAGGGAGATTTGGGTTGTACAAACTTAATCTGCCATGATATTCCTTTAATAGATGAGACTCCCATTCGTCAGCGTTTCCGTCGGATACCTCCATCGTAGTATGAGGTAGTAAAAGCCCATATAAACCAGTTACTTGAGGCTGAGATCATCAGAGAGAGCTGTAGTCCATTTGCTTCACCGATCGTGCTGGTTAAGAAGAAAGACGGTAGTCTACGCATGTGAGTTGACTACCGTCAGCTTAATTCCAGAACTAGGAAAGACGCGTTTCCTCTGCCCCGAATTGATGAGTCCTTGGATTCCCTGAGTGGTGCCTGTTGGTTTTCAACCCTTGATTTGGCCAGTGGGTATAATCAGGTTCCAGTCACGGAGAAAGATCGGTTTAAGACCGCTTTCTGTACACCTTTTGGACTCTTTGAGTGGAACCGTATGCCCTTTGGCCTGTGCAATGCCCCAGGCACCTTTCAGAGGCTAATGGAACGGTTATTCGGGGACCAACAGTGTCAATCCTTGCTTTTATACCTGGATGATGTGGTGGTATTTTCTACCTCGGTAACTCAACATCTGGAGCGTTTAGAGGTAGTCTTGAGTCGGTTAGAGTGTGAAGGACTCAAGGTTAAGCTAAGCAAGTGCGTGTTTTTCCAGAGAGAAGTAAAGTATTTGGGTCACGTCATATCGGCCGAAGGGGTTGCAACCGATCCTGCAAAGATTGAGGTTGTAGCTGATTGGCGACGTCCATCTAATGTGGGGGAGCTGCGTTCCTTTCTTGGTTTCGCGAGCTATTATCGCCGCTTTGTAGAAGGGTTTGCCAAATTGGCTGGCCCCCTGCATAAGCTGGTGGCGGCGTGTTCTAGTTCGGGATCTAGGAAGCGGGCCCCTCATGGGTTTACGGGGGGGGATTGGACGGAGCAGTGTCAGGTGAGCTTTGAGGGATTGAAGACTAGGCTTACTACCGCCCCAGTGCTGGCTTTTGCCGACTTCTCCCGGCCCTTTATTCTCGAGGTGGATGCTAGCCAAAGCGGGCTTGGCGCGGTCCTCTCGCAGGAACATAGAGATAAGGTGCGCCCTATTGCATATGCCAGCCGCAGTCTTAGGCCCACTGAGCGCAACATGACCAACTATAGTTCCATGAAATTGGAGTTTGTGGCGCTCAAGTGGGCCATGACAGAGAAATTTAGAGAGTACTTACTGGGACAGAAGTGCATTGTTTACACAGATAACAACCCCCTTAGCCACCTGACGTCTGCTAAATTGGGAGCCACTGAACAACGTTGGGCTGCCCAGTTGGCCTCCTTCGACTTTGAGGTTCAGTATCGCTCCGGGCGAAGCAACCGGAATGCGGATGCTCTCTCTAGACAGCACCAGAATTTCTTACCAGGGACCGGTATTCCAGCAGTGGTAAGGCAGGCAGCTGAGGCAGAACCAGTAGTACAGGTCAATCAGGCAGTGATTACCACGTTGCCCAGTTTCTCAATTGAGGACCTGAGCTTGTTACAGGAGGCGGATCCTGATATTCAGAGAGTTTTGGCGTTTTGGGAGTAGGGGTTTTCTCCCAGCTCTGCTGAACGGCAAAAGCTTTCCAAGTCTGTGTTGACTTTGCTTCGGCAAGGGGATCGTCTCGTAAAAAAAATGGGGTATTGTATCGCCGTGTGTCACGCCCTGATGGCGGTGAGGAGGTGCTACAGTTGGTTTTACCGGTAGTTTTAAAACGTGATGTATTGACCCAATTGCACCAGCACCATGGACACCAGGGTGTTGAACGTACTACAGAACTAATACGGCAGCGGTGTTATTGGCCAGGGATGTCGGCAGAAGTGGCGCAGTGGTGTCGGGAATGCGAGCGATGTCAGCTGGCCAAGGACATCCAACCACTTGGCCGGGGTTTTATGGGCCATGTCCTGGCCTCTAAGCCAAATGAAATCTTGGCTATTGATTTTACAATGCTTGAGCCTTCTTGTTCTGGACATGAGAATGTTCTAATGTTAACAGATGTGTTCAGTAAATACACACTTGCCGTCCCGACCAGAGACCAGCGGGCTGAGACCGTGGTACAAGTTTTGGTCACAGAGTGGTTTTTCAGGTTCGGGGTTCCGGGTCGCATCCATTCCGACCAGGGCCGGAATTTTGAATCGGTCCTTATGAAACAACTCTGTGGGTTTTATGGGATTGAAAAATCCCGTACTACGCCTTATCACCCGGCTGGCAATGGCCAGTGTGAACGGTTCAATCGAACCCTTCATAACCTCCTGCGCACTCTGCCCACTTCTAGGAAAAGGGATTGGGCATCTTGCCTTCCGCAGATCTTGTTCTGCTATAATACTACCCCCCATCAGTCCACAGGAGAGTCTCCATATTTCCTGATGTTTGGCCAGGAACCTAGACTCCCTGTTGATTTTCTTTTGGGTAGGGTTCAGGAACCTGGGGAGGGTGGGGTCCATGAGTGGATCGTAGAGTATCGAGCAAGGATGCATGTGGCATTTGAGGGTGCTAGGGAACGCTTAAAGGCGGCTGCCAAGTACCGTAAGAAACGGCACGACTAACATGTTCGTGATGCACCACTGAGGGAGGGTACACTGGTTTATCTCCGTGATCATAGCGTGAGAGGTCGTCATAAAATCCAGGACCTGTGGAGCTCTGTGTTGCATCGAGTATTGGGGGCACCAAAAGATGGAGGGTCTGTGTATACTGTTGCACCCGTTGATGATTTGGGAAAGGTTAAGCGCGTTCATCGTTCTCTGATAAAGACTCGAATACAGCAGGACCCCCCCAATTGTTGTATGTCCTGATAGCCCCGCAGTTAGCCCGTTGTCCTCACTGGGGGACGCGGAGAGATTGGGTCTTTGGGTGGCTGTAGAAAGGGCTTTGCCGGCCGTGTCAGGTCAACTCGGGAGACTATGTCCTGCTGTGTTAGAAGCACCGGCACCTTGCATGATTCCAGTTGCACCAGTGCCACCTCCTCTGAAGGCACGGGGCCCTCTGTAGAGTCCTTGCCTTCTGTAAACAATTTGGTGCATTATGAGGGTTTGGGTCTTCCTGGCACGTCCATCTTTCTTCCCTCCGACCGGTCTAGGGACAGTGCTGAGGCTGTGCGACGAACGAGACGAGCCACAGCGGGGCACCATTCTAACATCCATCATCTTCCACGAGTAGTGGAAAATGTAAGGGATGAGGTATCTGTTGCGGGGACAGTGTCTAGTATTAGTTCTGGGTTGTTTAGGCCTTGGTACTGATGTTCTCTTTGTATCTATCGTCGGGGCGACGACGCAAAAGTAAGGGGTAGAATGTAGTGAAGTTGTGTGACGTCAGTACTGTTTGGTAGGTGGCCAATGAACAATCGCCCATTTGGGGTATATAAACCATTCATTCAGGCCTCTTGGGGTGCGTCATGGTTGAAAGCCCGCCCCTTCCGTTGTAACTACAGACTGAGTGTGCCGCTTAGTTGCTGAGGGTTTGTGCGTGTGGGTTGCTGCTTACTCCCAGGTAGGCTTGGTACCATTTTGGGGCGTAGTGGGAAGTTTTCTTTTTTTCCCTGACTTAGGTTGTGGCCATGTGTTTCAGTATGATGCGCCTTCAGGGCTTCCATCGGTGTGGCATCGCAGCTTAACTGATCGGAACACCAGCTGTTGCAGTCAACAAGGCTGTTAAATGTTTCTCTGATGGTATATGTTGAAGTGTAACTGGATTGTACTCCCTGGTAGGTAAATTGGGATAGTACTTTATGGCATTACCGGGCGGGTAACTGGTCGATCACTTTGTTAGTCATAATCCTTCTTGTTTACTGTTTTGAAGGTCTTCGTGGACGCTAAAGCGGGTTAAGTGAGCAGTCGCATTAAACAGCGCGCTCTCCCTCTCCGCCACTCGCTCTTTAAAGCCACGCTGCTGCTTTCTCCACATCGTTACGTTCAAGTCAAGCGTGTATGCAGGCTTGAAGGATCATTTTGTTTTCTTTTGCTACTAGTTGGCATTTCTTTACTTTTGTTTTTTTTGTAGATTTGTTTTCTATGTAATTTTGAGTGACTGTCTGCCTGAAATCACTCCCGGGCGTTAAGTGCAGTTGATTCTGTATTTGGTGTGAGTTTCTGCCGCGGTCACAGTGTATTTGTTTATTATTGTTTTTTTTGTATGTGAACGTGAGTGTTTAGAGTATTTTTTTTACTTTGGGTTGTTATGGGTCAAGGTAAGTCTTGTTTTTTTTTTCTTTTTTGTATGTGTGTCGGTCACGTTGGACTGTTAAGTCAATTAGATCGACCTGGAATGCATTTTGTTTATTTGTTCTTTTTTTTGTTAAATTAACCTGTCCTGTTTATTGTGCATTTATTTGATTCTGGTTGGCTGGTCTGCCTGTAATAACTTCCGGCCATGTTCCTGCAGCGTCATTGTAATTTTTTATTGTCTGTCTTTCATCCGTTAATAGTATTCCTATTTTGTTTATTTTGGGGGTATTGTAACTTGTTTTTTTTTTTTGGTTTTTGTTACGCTAAGGTCACTAAATTGACTTTGAATATATTTATTTTTTTTGTTTACTTATATTTAGTTTATTAATTATCTATATTCTTTTTCTTCTTTCCTTTAGGAGCTGAGGACTTCCTGGAGCAGGCTGGTTGTCTGTCTCACTGCAGGTTTTGTTTCACTAAGAGTGTTATTGCAGTTTCATTATTGCCGTGTCATCCGGAAGCCTCAGCCCCTGTGGGGTGTATTATGAATCTTGTGAAGGTTTATTGTGAATCTTGTGAGGGGTTATTGTAAATCTTGTGGAGATTTATTGTGAGTCTTGTATATTATTTTCTTGACTTTGCTCAATTCAATCATGACTAGTGTGAATTACTGATTTTACATCATTGTTGATCAACTTTTATCGTCAATAAAACATTTTTTGAATGGAAGCCCATGCCTCTTGCCTTTTCTAGGTGGAACGTATCTGTGTGCTATATTTGGGTTGTTTTCCCCGTTAACCTGGGGTGGCGTAGTCACTAAAATTGAGCCACTTGCTACATAAGGTATGTACAAAATTAATGCATGTATTTATTTAATTTAGTGTGAATTTTCTTCTTGCTAGTTTAATAGAGAATAGATTTATTTTATTTTAGGAGCTCCACTGTCCTCCTACGGGAACTGGAACAGGTAGTGGGGAGGCCACAGCCGCCACATGGCCGTGGTTTTCTGCCATGCATGAGGCTATTGGGGGGAGGCCGTCTATTGAGCCTCTCATCCTGATAGACTCATGCGATGCAGAAGTCACTAGTCATGCGATGCAGAAATCACTAGCTGTACTGCTGTGTCCAAAGACCCTGACTTGCCACCATCCATATCTGTGGAGGAAAGGGAGGAGGAGGACTTAACGTCCTCTACACCGTCTGGCACAGGCAACTTGCAGGAGGAAAGACCCTGTACTTCTTCTGGGCCCCCGCCACCTAAAAAGAAAAGATCGAACAGAGAGCTAGATTTTCTAGAGAAGGAGACTGAAAAAGAGGAGGAACGTTTCCACGCCACGCACGAGTTAATGCAATCTACTTCAAATAGGTTTCTTGACCTCTTTGAACAGTTGATTAAACACACAATCTCTGTTTGTCGTTTTTGCTTTGAGAATTGTTTTGGTGTGCCATTATTTGCCTTAATAGATGTTTTATGGTAAACAGCTGTCAGATGAGTACAAAACAAAAATATTTGCGTAATTGGCAAACATGTTTATTTACATTAAAATATTTTATCTATTGATAATGTGGGTATTGCAAATAATTGAATGCATGAGGCTAAAGACATGGGGATTTTTTTTATCCAGATGTCACGGGTGACAAAAACGCTTAGCGAGCGGAACCCCCTTGATGAGTCCCGAGTTTCCCGAGGGAACGATTTGTGTGCGACACATCCCACTCCGGTTCCGGGTGTGGCAGAATCATTGCCCGGCCTGATTAGCGCTAATGCACTACAGGTGCGAGAGAGAGAGAGGAGCGGCGTTTACACAGGCTGTTTGCTTCATAAGCCACAGATAAAAGGGCTATTCAGGAAGCGTCTGGTTGTTGTTCGTTGGTCCCGTGCTGTTCTGTGGTTCTGGGTTTCTCGGAGCAGTGGTGGGCATAAGCTTATTCTGGGAAATTGTCTGGGTGTGGAAGCCGCCCATTGAAGTTGCTGGATCAGAGTGATCGTCTGTGGGAAATCTGCTGGACTGAGTTATTGATCGAATCTACACTGAGAGGAGAGAGAGAAAGATAAGTGAATTGATTTCATCTTGCGAACATTCAAACAGTTTGAAGAGGATGCAGTGCGTGTGGAACTGATTGTTGGAGAAGCTATGTATTTCAGAGTGTGTTGAGGAGGAACTGAAGATTTAATATCCCCCACGTGAGTGTAACAAATGGATTGGACCTCTGAACAGCCCTACCGTGTGAGTGAATTGCAGTGCTTTTGCCTTATTGATACACATTGATTCTTGGCTGTGGAATTGAAGTGAACACGAGTGTGGTGTGTTTTTGCTGGGAAGTGGCCCCTACCCATGCGTACACGTTTGTGGAAAGTTGTGGTAACACTTTACGGTAAGGGTACATGAATTATCATGAATTCAGGTATAAATTCATGAATGAATTAGGCATTAATTCATGCATTAATATCTCATGAATCATCAGGAACTAACACGAGTTCAACGTTTTTCATTCATGACTTCATGGATGAACAACACCTTAATTAAAACATTAACTAAGATGAGTACATCATCATGAATTATGATTTATTACGCATGATCATGATGTTTTCTTTGTTCACAAAAAAATGTGTCTTTACTATCCATTGTGGATAAAGCTACAGTTATGGTACATGAATCATCATGAACTCATGCATAAAAAAAGCAATAATTCATGCATGCAAGACTACTCTTCGAATTATTAATACAAAAATCCACATTACCTCATGCATGCATACAGGCTAGAACAGTATATCAATTAATGTGAGAACTGTTTTTCTGAATTATGATCTGAGTTTCCAAGCATGTTCATGTCTTCTTCATAGCCTGTAAATGGACAGACCCCAAAATTGGCCAATCACAGCAAATAGCACACAAATTCTGTTAACATTCAAATACAGTCATCATTAACTAAGCATAATCTTTTAATGACTTCATCATGTGTGTGGCCCCTCAACTAAAGTGATGACTTGGTCTTTTGAAACACTGATGAACAATGTGTTTTCATTATGATCTGAGTTACCCAGCATGTTCATGTCTTCATAATAGCCTGCAGGTAAATGCAGACCCCAAAATAGACCAATCCCAGCTCATAGCAAATCAATTCTGTTGACACACAGTAGTCATTATCAACTAAGCATTATCTTTTAATGACTTCATCATGTGTGTGGCCCCTCAACTAAAGTGATGACTTGGTCTTTTAAAACAGTGATGAACAATGTGTTTTCATTATGATCCGAGTTATCTAGCATGTTCATGTCTCTTCCCAAGTATTGCTGTTGATTTAACTGGTATACTTTTTCAGAATAAACAGCATAGTCTCATTGTTAATACGTAGGTGGGTCAATATCACTGTAGGGTGCCTTTTGGTGTCCTGAACATAAATAACTAATTTTCCATTATAACTTAACATACAAATTACTATGAAAGGGTGTGTTATATAAGGCTAAGTTTTTTATTCATAGCATCAGCATTATTTGGCTCTTTAGATACATTTTCAAGATTTTCTATAGCTTTGTATAAGAGGATGTATGTTATTTTGCGATGTCCCAGGCACTGCTCATCAAATTTGAATGAGAGTAAAATAGTCAAATCATATTTATTTTTTCCTATAAATATTTTGTTTAATAAGATATTACTCAAATTGAGTGTATTGATCAGTTTATAATAAAAACAATATTTTTATTTAATAAAAAGAAGAGTTTGTCCATGTCCCTTAAATGGTTGTCCACCCTGTCGTATTGTGGAATCTGCCCCTTTAAGAATAGGCCACCCCATTAGTGACATCAGGACAACAGATTTTTGTATCTCTATAGTGGTGGGAAATTCTTCAACTGCTGAGGTGAGTAGCTGCTGATTTTACAACTAACAAATTTTCTTCATATGAGTTTGCTTACTTGTTTTGCCAAAGCTTAACATGTCCACCCTGTGGCATAAAATATACTGGAAGTGATTCAAATACAATAATTTCCAAATATGTACGTTTTAATATACCACATTCTCTTCAACAACCAGACTAACTATTTACCTAGTCACAGTTTGTTGTAAGCTAATATGCTAATTGAAGCTCAAAATGTCCACCCTGTCGTTGTTCCAAAATGTCCACCCTGTCGGCCACTTAGACTTGACAGGGTGGACATAGCATTCATTTGTAGTTAATATTGCAATTTATAGCAATGTTATATTACATTTTATGGAAACGTATAATATAACAAGATAATATTTTGTTATATAAAAAAACATAAAATCATTGCTGTTCTCAGGACATGCCTCTGAGTGCGGCAGAAATTGCGGCAGAAAGTGCCCGTCAATACCAGTTTGGGGCAAGTTGTTCCACGTGTTGTAAATGTTACAAATTGACAGAATTTATTTACTACAATATTTCTTGGCCACAAATAAAAAAAATAATTGTTACATTTAATGTACTTGCCTTGTCATATTTTGTTATTATAATTTTCCTTATGTTTACATTTTGCTGAAAAGACGGGCAGGTTTTTGAACTCCCTGTCTTTTTCATCTCAACCAGAGAGGCCATTCTAAATTCTCAGTTATATCAATGTGATTGAGAATGTAATTATATATTTATTTTTTTAAGTTGAATAAATGTTTCATTGTCATATTTTGTCATACTTTTTGTGTTCTGCTTTATGTGTCCACTCCATCGTGGGCTCGTCCACCCTGTCGTGGGCTCGTCCACCCTGTCATCTTGGTATTTTTAAATAATATTTAAAATAATAATTTAATCATACCTATATAATCCATTGTGCTAGGTGTGGGGGCAATAACATGCAAACAAAAAACTGCATCCAAATAATCAAATATTTCTCCAAATAAGAAAAAATACATGTGCAAATTGTATGAGTTTCTTTAAAAACACATGATTTACATAAAATCTTTTATGTATTTATAATTTTAAAGCAAACAAATAACCCTGTTTAGGAAAGGGACATCATACCTTTCAGAAAGTATCATTTGTATCTTAATAATGCAATGAAAACATATTTAACAGTAATTTATATGTCCACGACAGGGTGGACATATCTATGCTTTATGCTCTAAAAAATGGCCCATAATTTAAAAAAAAAAATTGTGGGAGCTCAGTTAATATATTTATTATAGTATTTGAGTGTCTACTATTATGACATGACATAAGGCGAATGGTAAATTAAAATCAAAATGTGTGAGTATTGTGAGGGTTGAAAGGCACTCTATGGTGATATTGACCCAGGTATTAATACGTTATTTTCAAAGATAGAAAACGTACTTTTTTGTACGTTTGGATAGATGCTGAAACGTATAATATGGACATATCTGCAACATTTAAACGTAACATTATTACGATTTTACAGCTACAAAACGTTATTTACGTATATTCCATATCATAAAGATATCTGTATAATTTCCCTTTTACCATGCATTTTATAGATAAATGTAAGATCCCTTAACCCTATTCCTAAACCTAAACATACCCATTTTATACAGAATATAAAAAGGATAAAACGTAATGGACAGAGATGTGTAGAAGCCTATGTGTAGAAGTTCTCCATCAGAAGCCTAGAGTGCTACAGCTGAGCTGAGAAGTACTTTGTACTGTGAAGAATCCTTACCCGTTCTCCTTACTGTTTGAGTCTGGAAGTATGCAGCATCGTTGGTGAAGTAAGCGTTTTAAACCACTGTCTCCCTATTGTGAACCGAAGAAAATACTTTGTATTGTGAAGATCCTTACCTGTTCTCCTTACTGTCTGAGTCTTGAAGTATGCAGAATCACTGATGAAGTAAGCTTTTAAACCACTGTCTCGTTACCGAGCACCGACGAAAGTACTTTGTACCGTGAAGAATCCTTACCCGTTCTACTTACTGTCTGGGTCTGGAAGTATGCAGCATTGCTGGTGAAGTAAGCTTTTAAACCACTGTCTCATTACTGTGCACCGACGAAAATACTTTGTATTGTGAAGAATCCTTACCTGTTACTTACCTTCTGAGCCCCGAAGTGTGCAGCTATCGCTGGAAAAGGAGTGCTTACCTGGTTACTTACCTTCCGAGCCCCGAGGTGTGCAGTTATTGCTGGAAGAAGAGTGCTTGCCTGTCTACTTAGCTCCTGAGTTCCGAAGTGTGCAGTTATCGCTGGAAGAAGAGTGTTTACCTGTCTCTCTACCGTCGGGGCCGTGGAGTGTGTAACATTCCGGGGAAGGAGCCCTCGATCCGCCCAGCTGTTCCGGGGAGAAGGCCCAGCGACCGTTACCATCCTTTTCTTTACTTCCATAAATACAGTGCTTAACCCTCTGGGGACCAGAGACGCTGGAAGCCTGTGCGTTTTGCTTGTTTTTTTTCACATAGCAGAAAAATAGACTTAAAATACTACCATAATTTCTGTTCATATAGAGTTAAGAAATATGAGAAAATCTGTTAAATGTCTACTTTTTTATGTGCCCACATACAATCGAAATAAAATATTGTGCTTTTGTAAAATAAAGAAAATAAACAGGGTGTGCGTTCTGCCTCTCAGTCACCGTGAACTTTTTTTCTGGAGCACGTCTCTAATCTTCAACAAAACTCAGCAAATACTATTCACCCAGCCATAAGCAATATATCTTTTAAATCATTTGATTTTGTACTTTTAAATGATCCGATTTAAAACTAAAATAAATATTCTCCGTTTATGTCATCTATATAAAAAGAGAGACGTGTCAGCCGGTCTAATTATCTTCCTCTCAGCTCATTATTCTGGTAATGTGACACGCCCATGGAGAGCACGCGCTAATTCAAACGCAAATATGTGAAGCAACACATTGAGACGCGTTAACGCCCATACACTGTGAAAACACACTATATTTTTTTGATCAGATTAATCTACTGTCGTCTTGCGCGGCTATATGAGGAACAATCCTGGGACATTTACCTACCTCAGAACAAGTGCTGGTTTATTTTCACCACGAGGAGGAGCAACAGATTCAGCTGAGAAGTAAGTGTTTTATGCTTGTGCTTTGTTCTAATCGCGATATAGAATAACGTTAGTGTCTGTAAACGGAAAAATAGCATACCGTTTAAATGTGAATCATGTTTCTGTGTGTGTGTGTGTGTGAATGAATGAATGAATGAACACACAGATACGCACTATTACAGACGAAATAAAAGACAACATTTCGTTGACTAGTCTAAAATGGACATCAAATAAGCTTTTTTTAGGAGTTTCTGCTCATATGTTAAATATATAGTATGTTTTGTCAATAAACTAATCAACTAAGATGTTATAGTGTTTGTTCCAATGCAAGCTATATCAAAATAATGAATCCTCAACTTTGAAATATGTATGATCAAACTAAGACATTTATGGAAAAAGACAATTTTCTTTTCAAGATGTTTCCAACTCTAACTTTGAAATTTGAACTGAAATAAAACCATGTCTATATGGTGAAGGGTGTGTGATTAGAAGTGTCCAGACGTATGCACCCTTTATTTTAAGATTTTTTATTCCTCTTTTTAGTCAACTTTAGCATGAGTGTTCACTTATTCTAAGCAGTGTGTGAGTGTGTGTGTGTGTGTGTGTGTTTTAAATAAATCCAAACAATCTAAAAGCCATTCTTTTTTAAATATCATTCTTTGTGCAAGGCTCCTCATAATGATATGGCCTGATAGCACACCTAATAGGGCCATTATGGGAGGGTCTTTGTCTTTCTCAGGTGTGAAATGCCACACATATTAATGAGAGATCACGCCCCTTCGCATAAAGCTTTCTCAAACAAAACACGTCATACACATTCTAAAAGACTTTATTGACTTATCTGAATGAGTAGTTAGGATGATTCTCACATAGTTTTGGAGCAAATATTCTAGACTATGTGATACAATTTTCAAAAGTCTTGTGAAGAAATAATATGTGTTTTGTGGCCTTATTTCAGAAACTTTTATTTTTAGTTTTTTTCAATAACCATGCATAAATAATATTCTCTCAGAAATACAAACATGTACATACATGTCGCTCACATATTATGGTATTCCCGTTTGTGCTATATAGAGTGAATTTACACCTTTGCCATTAACATGTTTATAAATAACTGAAAAAAGCACAAATGTCAGTGCATGTCAAAACATCCCAAGGGCCCCAAAAACCCCTTGGTCCCCAGAGGGTTAATAAAGATTGTTATTCCTTGAAATTTATCTTTCCCCCTGTCTGGTCCATTCCGTTGCGTACCTGTGGTGTCGGCTCCTCGCGGTGGTGTCTGGAGTCAGGGGCGGCTGGTCATACGAGTCCGCCCCGGCCTGCACCGGTGACACATACACAATCTGAACCTCAACATTGTGTGGAGCAACATTTGTCTTTATGTATCTACAAATAATCACGCTCATTTAACTCCACCGGATACACCTGAAGAGCTGAGAGTTTTGCTGCCAGTTATCACGCCAGCCATTCCCAATACAGACCCCTCTCACTGGACAGGGTGGAAGTAAACCGACATCATCCACAACTTCAGGGGCTTTTTAAGGGAAAATTATGTCTCCTTTTGTCAGGCAAATGTTATGCAGAACTGCACACGCCATGATAACTGTTGGGGCAAAGGTGTGGTCCACCTCAAGAGACTTGAAAAGCAGGGACCTACAGTGTGTTTTCATCATACCAATGACCCGCTCAATTATGAAGCGAGCCTTGGCGTGGTAGTGATTGAAGCGGGCCTGCGCTCTCCCTTGTACTGGCTCCCGGTACAGAGTAATGATGGCCACAGGATGGATGATGCAGGGGTAGCCTCCATCCCCCAAAAGGAAGTATCCTTGTGGAGGATACAATGCCTGTTTATAGATGTTGCTGTTTCTCGGGACTCTAGTGTCGTGGACAAAACCAGGATATCCCACAAAAACATTAAGGAACCGGCCCTTTCCATCACATACTGCCTGCATCTGAATGAATGGGAAGAGTTTTCTATTGATGTAGTGCTGGCCAGTGGGTCCAGCGGGGGTCTTGATGCGGACATGACATCCATCTATAGCACCCACACACTTGGAGAAGATGGGCCTGCTGGCCAAATTTTCAAAACCAAGGACAACCTCATCAAGGTCTTGTGCATCTGGCAACTGTATGAGCTGCTGGCACAGGGCTGCAATCTTTATGGTTCCTGTGTGAACCAGCCTGCAAACAGAGGATACTGGCACCTGAAAGGCCACACTTTATGACAGACCATGTGCTAGCCAGTACAGTTATGAGTATGGTTATGTGGTGTCCCCAACCATGTGCTTCATCTGGTTGCAGCATCCTTATCAAAGCTTCCATAGAGTCCCAGCTCAGTCGAAAGTCCACCTTGAGGTTCTGCCTACCATCAAAGTATAATTTTAGCAGTGGTACGGTGGCATTTATTTCAGCATAAATCGGAGTAGCTGTTCTTTTAACCTGTAATTAAAAATATCATGTAAATATCGTGTTTATTTTATGTATAAGCACATAGCACTGTTCAGTTTAAATTAAGAAATGATACACAACAAAGAAGGCTGTGAATCTGAATTCAAATATTAACCCCACAACATATCTGCACATAGTATTTTTAACAATACCTCAGACAGGAGTAGTACACAATGACGCAATCATGCTTTCCATCTACTTGAGCGATGCTGTTCATGTTGTCCAATTTGGTGAAGAATGTGGTGTAATGATAGGGCACAGGATATAGCTACTATCGTTTTCCTCGTAATTGATATTCATTGATTTTTAGATGCAACTCCAAACGTTCTTGGCAGCTGATAAAGACAAAATATAAAAATATAATTCAAAGTAGCCTAGTAAGTATTTACACACAACCTTTTATTATTTTTTTTATTAACACTTGTTTGAGGCAAACCGAAAAAAGAGTGAAATTCAGAAAACCAGTGGAGGGCCACTCCTCCAGAATACACTGAGTTGGCTCTGATAGGAATAAGGGACGGCTGATTATGGATGGGATTACAGGTGCTGTACAATCTGACCCTGGTGCCGGCTCCTCTAAGCAAGTAACACTGGGTACGTGTGCGATACATTACTATTTTAAGTTTTAAATATGGCTGACTGTATGTTCTGCAGTAGAGGGAAATGCAGTGTCCCTGTTGAAGCCAGCACACACAGTCTCCCACACAGAGGTCAGTATGCAGCAGACAGAACACCAGAAACATATTGGCCTACTTTTATTTATCAGGGAGGAGGAAATGATGAAGACACTGTCTGTGTTCTGGGACAGTTGCTGAGGTGAATGCACTGGGCTTTTTATTAAGGCAAACATTTGAATGTGTGGCATAAAACAGGGACTGGCCCAAGTTACACATCTCTTTTATTGTAGGATTTTTCACAACCTGTCCCAGAAACTGAAGCCTCTACCTCAACAGGCTTCAAAAGAAATGTGAACAAGGTAAGGATTTAAAACCCTTGACATATATTACAGGTGTTTGTCAAGGAACTTTCAAGGAACTTTTTGTGAGTTGATTAGCCTCCCAAAAAACTTGTAATGATCATGTTTGTGGTGGAATTATGTTTCAGGTGGAAACAGACTCAGTCAGGGCCCTTTACAAAAGAAGCCTATGGAGCTAGACTGCACACTAAAGGAGCCTATAGAGCTAGACTGCACACTAAAGGAGCCTATGGAGCTAGACTGCACACTAAAGGAGCCTATGGAGCTAGACTGCACACTAAACGAGCTATAGAGCTAGACTGCACACTAAAGGAGCCTATAGAGCTAGACTGCACACTAAAGGAGCCTATAGAGCTAGACTGCACACTAAAGGAGCCTATAGAGCTAGACTGCACACTAAAGGAGCCTGACTGTGAGCTGAGGAGGCTCCACATTTAAAAAATAAATGCAACAGCTAGATTAAACTGATCTCAGCATGTGAACTTATTTAACCAAGTAACACTTTAGCATGAATATTTATTAATGCAACTTTCTATTGCTTTCTTTCTCCCCCCATCCCACAAAACCAAAAAAACAGTTTGAGACCTATCTGCAGTTTCAATGTGCTTTTATTAAGTGTAATATTGTATGGTGATTGCAACTACATTTGCACCTGCTGGGTGGTCAAATGTGTTCGGGTCAGTTTCATCGGGGAGAAGCTTTCTGTGGTGGTTCTGGCTTCTTTCTATGGTGGCTATATTGTGCAGAATGGCACATGCAGACACTATCTGTGATGCCCACTCTGGTGACTCTTAAGCGCCGAAGACAGTTGAAACGTGCCTTTAGGATGCCAAAGATCATCTCTAACTTTTACTATGGTTTTACAGACACATGAGGGTCATGATAGGGGGTTATTGTGTAGGTTTTGCTGTCCCAATTCAAATTAACAGTGTTTTGTACTGTACCAAATTTAACTAGCTTTCCTCAAAGCGCTGACACAACATACTCACAGAAAGTATATTGTTATCTGTTAATTTTACTATTAATTTAAAGATTCATCTCACAGAAAATAATAATTTCACATGTTCACATAATCTCTACCTGAACATTAAGGCTGTGAAAAGACTTTCTATTAACATAATCTGCCTCATGTTCTCCTAGAGAAGTGGAGATTGCAACATGTGTGCAGGCTATTGCTCCAAAGGCTCTATAGGGAATCCTATCATAAGATTAAAATAATGCTTAACATGTACTGTATTATATAGTACATTTGTGAAATTTGCTTTTTTTAAAAAAAAAAAACGTGATGTCACCCTATCAATATATTTTACCGGCAATTTTATAAAAACCCTCTCTTATGGACATGGTCAATAAATGTCTGGGGAACACTATTAAACTATTAATGTACTCCTGCAGAGCGAGGACCACCTTGCGAATGGTTCGACAAACCGTGTTTTCCCTTAGATTCTGTGCATCACCGATCGTGCAAGTATGTAGGCTACCACTTGCAAAAAAACGCAACGCAATACCATTTATGGTACAGTAAGTGCATGAATTCGACGTGTTCAATTATTTATGTGCGGCTCAAGAAGTTCGCAAAGATAAGATATTCCTTCCGCAGAAAATCTGTATCTTTCATACAAGTAACTATCAGACAGAGGTGGAAAGAGTAATAAAATATTCTACTCAAGTAAAAGTACTACTACTTCAATGGAATTTTACTTAAGTACAAGTAAAAGTATCGGTCTAAAAATCTACTCAAGTAAAAGTAAAAAGTAGCTCATGTAAAATTTACTCAGAGTAAAAGTTACTGAGTTACTTTTTTAACAGCAGGGGTGGGGTGGGGGACCCTCCCATGTAGGGTTGTAATGGTATGAGATTTTCACAGTATGATAACGTCTCAGAAAATATCACAGTTTACAGTATTAATCAATTGTTAAATAAATAAACTGTATTATTAAATTATGGGTATTATTATTATTATCAGTTAAAATGACAGTTAAATTAATGAAAACAGGATTTTTTTTTGGTTGAACAAATGCTTTTATTATAACAAACTTGAAATAATTTGTTTGTTTATTAAAATTTCAATAAAACATGTCTAATCAATTAAATTCGATAATTGATAATGAATTAGATTAACAACTTATTTTTAACATTAATAATTTATTAAAATGTTTAAGAATAATATTGTCCTATGAAATGTATTTTATTCAGAAAATTAATGTTTCTTTTTATGATTTAATCCAAATATATTATCAAAAACGGTGGTAATCAAATGTAAATTTAAACTTGTGTCCTTTTATTTTTTGGGGAAGCGCTGCAAAAACAGATTTACTAAATTAAACCATGGACAAAAAAAATATTCCTTTAAATAATGTTTAAATAAAATTTATTATTATTGTTGTTATTATTATTATTTTGAGAAGTAGGCTATGTTCTATTGTATGTTTTTTAATATATAAAAAAGTTCATTATTTTCCATAATCTAATGATAAAAATTAAACTTTCATATATTTTAGATTCATTGCACACCAACTGAAATATTTCAGGTCTTTTATTGTTTTAATACTGATGATTTTGGCATACAGCTCATGAAAACCCAAAATTCCTAAAAGGTTCTCTAAACGAGCTATTAACCTAATCATCTGAATCAACTAATTAACTCTAAACACCTGCAAAAGATTCCTGAGGCTTTTAAAAACTCCCAGCCTGTTTCATTACTCAAAACCGCAATCATGGGTAAGACTGCCGACCTGACTGCTGTCCAGAAGGCCATCATTGACACCCTCAAGCAAGAGGGTAAGACACAGAAAGAAATTTCTGAACAAATAGGCTGTTCCCAGAGTGCTGTATCAAGGCTATCAGTGGGAAGTCTGTGGGAAGGAAAAAGTGTGGCAAAAAACGCTGCACAACGAGAAGAGGTGACCGGACCCTGAGGAAGATTGTGGAGAAGGACCGATTCCAGACCTTGGGGACCTGCGGAAGCAGTGGACTGAGTCTGGAGTAGAAACATCCAGAGCCACCGTGCACAGGCGTGTGCAGGAAATGGGCTACAGGTGCCGCATTCCCCAGGTCAAGCCACTTTTGAACCAGCGGCAGAAGCGCCTGACCTGGGCTACAGAGAAGCAGCACTGGACTGTTGCTCAGTGGTTGCATGTCATTCGGAAATCAAGGTGCCAGAGTCTGGAGGAAGACTGGGGAGAAGGAAATGCCAAAATGCCTGAAGTCCAGTGTCAAGTACCCACAGTCAGTGATGGTCTGGGGTGCCATGTCAGCTGCTGGTGTTGGTCCACTGTGTTTTATCAAGGGCAGGGTCAATGCAGCTAGCTATCAGGAGATTTTGGAGCACTTCATGCTTCCATCTGCTGAAAAGCTTTATGGAGATGAAGATTTCACTTTTCAGCACGACCTGGCACCTGCTCACAGTGCCAAAACCACTGGTAAATGGTTTACTGACCATGGTATTACTGTGCTCAATTGGCCTGCCAACTCTCCTGACCTGAACCCCATATCCCACCCCTGTGGGATATTGTGAAGAGAAAGTTGAGAGACGCAAGACCCAACACTCTGGATGAGCTTAAGGCCGCTATCGAAGCATCCTGGTTCTCCATAACACCTCAGCAGTGCCACAGGCTGATTGCCTCCATACCACGCCGCATTGAAGCAGTCATTTCTGCAAAAGGATTCCCAACCAAGTATTGAGTGCATAACTGAACATAATTATTTGAAGGTTGACTTTTTTTTTTGTATTAAAAACACTTCTTTTATTGGTCGGATAAAATATGCTAATTTTTTGAGACAGGAATTTTGGGTTTTCATGAGCTGTATGCCAAAATCATCAGTATTAAAACAATAAAAGACCTGAAATATGTCAGTTGGTGTGCAATGAATCTAAAATATATGAAAGTTTAATTTTTATCATTACATTATGGAAAATAATTAACTTTATCACAATATGCTCATTTTTTGAGAAGGACCTGTATTTCTGTCATAATTTCTCCTTGTAAAACCGAACTTTTATTTTGACGGGTTGTAGTGAAGACCTGTTTCAAAGTGTATTTGACAATGGTTTTTCTCAAATAAAATTATGAAAATGCGCATTAGGCGTTCTCTCAGAGCAGCTCTGGAAATGTTCATGTATTCATATCCTCAAATTGTTTGTGAGACGCTGAAAACACCATGAACGTCACGAGTACTTGAGTATGTAGTAGACAAACGCAGCTCAGCAGAACAAATAGG
The DNA here is from genome assembly GCA_026230005.1 of Gila orcuttii. NCBI lineage: Eukaryota > Metazoa > Chordata > Actinopteri > Cypriniformes > Leuciscidae > Gila > Gila orcuttii. The sequence continues at coordinate 1,697,132 of JAPDVR010000009.1, read as the reverse complement.
GTAATATATTTACATGCAGTATTTTTGTGCTTAGCTTAAATATTCACAGACCATGTCGCGATTGGATTTATTGCACAGTTCTACTTTCCATGTATTCATCCATCCATTATTTTGCATGTTTTACGTGACATCTGCATTATGTGAATTCCATTTTCATGACTGGATTCCGGGATTCCCTTTGCATCAGGTAAATCGGGACATACCTTTATCTGCAGGAGGGATGGTGTCCTATATCCTCTTTTTGCAGCCACTTTGCGTCCACATTTTTTGCAAATTGGATATCTATCCTCGAGGACAACCACACTTTTTTTCTACTTTGCATAGTGGCCATAATTCGCTTGGCGCTTCGCTTTCAGCTTCAGCTGGGTCTGCGTCACCTTTTTTGCGCGTTTGTTCTCCCGCCCTTCAATCAATTCAGTAGTTTCCGGAGTGTGTGATTTTTTTTTTCCCCCTTGTATAATTATTTTTTACTCAGTAACGGATATGATTTCAAATGTAGCGAAGTACAATACTTCAAAGAAAACGTACTTAAGTAAAAGTAAAAGTACAGATTTTAAAAACTACTTTAAAAAGTAGAAGTACACAAAAAAACTACTCAATTACGTAACGCGAGTAAATGTAATTCGTTACTTTCCACCTCTGCTGTCAGGAAAGGCAAGGGGATTTTGTCCGGCTAAAAACTCTTTCTCTACGATGTGCTCGTCTAACAATTTGCGCTGAGATGTCCACAGGATTTGAAAGAAAATGTAAAGCCATTGCAACAAACACTGGGAATTAGTTACGTCACCTATATGTTTCTTTGCTCACAGCTGATTGGTCAAACTTCAGTCTGAGATCTCGAATCCAGAACTTAACCTGCCCCGGAGCAGGTTAGCCGTGCAGCGTAAGATACCATGGCAACGAACACCGATTAAAGCCAAGCTACTTTCATAGTACCTAAAACCCAGGGTTGGCGGAAACTAAGCTGAAACATAGCTGGCTAGCCACCTAAACCGGCTTCATGGTATAGGCCCCGGGTCACACAAAACAGAAACAAAACACAAGTTCAGGCCTGGGGCCTGTTTCAATAAGGCGATTCAACCAACTCTGAGTTAAAACTTGAACTCTGAGTTGACTTACCCTGAGATGGGAAACTCTGAGTTTTCGGTTTCAGAACAGCTGAATTGAGCTAGTTCAATCAACTCTGAGTAGGTTGACTCTGAGTTAAGCGCGTGCCCCACGACTATGAAAAGCCATGATCAATGGAGCGCCGAAATTATGATTCACCATGGCAACAGCACCCGTCAAAAAGACGTCCACATGTTCCGAGTCAATACACAAGTATAATTCTTATTCACTGTTATAATATCAGGTGAAAACTGACAGAAAGGTAAGTTATTCAACTAATACTCATTTTCATGGTATCCCACAGGCAAAAAACAAAAAAAAATGTGGCAGCAACTAAAAATGAACAATAAATTCATAATTCAATCAGTTAAATCTTTAAGCATAAAAGGTTCATGTCTGTAGGCTACATGACTTTACAAACATTTGACATATTAAATAAATATAATTCAGTGTCTATTTCAATGTGCAGCAGCTGTTTCCACAGAGTATAATGCTCTTTTCACATAATTAAATGTTCTCTAATCCAACTTGTTAAATTTTTTTTAATTAGGCTAATGAAATGAACATTTGACTTCTACTGGGCCAACAGCAAGAAGGCAAAGGCTGGACCTGCACCATCACTGATAGATGAAGAGGAGATACACAATACTGGAAGAATATTAAAATCCAACAGGAAAAAGAATAACTGTTGCTTTTGTATTTGTAGGAAATAAAGATGACCAAATAAATTGTGAATAATTTGTGTGTATTTAACAGCTGTGGTGGTTATGGCATATATCTCAGACTGTCCTTCTATTCCATACAGTAATCTCTTTCATTTTCGGAAGGTGCGATGATGGGAATATGCATGTCATCAATGCATCAAACCACATTGGAAATCCTAAAGGAAAATCTAATTATTAGGTTACTTTCAGAGGTCACAGCAAGATGTTATCAAATGAACGTCACTTATCAGATCAGCCTCATTTAAACTGATTTCTCCACCACTGTCCTGCAATCCTGTGAAACTTCTCTTTGATGGATCTCATGGGTTTGTGTGCAGGAAACAACACAAAAACTCTCAGAAAGAGTGTGAGAGCGAGGCACGTTTTCCTTCCCGCTCTGATACAGCAGCTTTACTAATGTGCTCTCTCCGATGATATATAGAAAAATGTGCAATGAATGAATGTACTGCACTGCAAAAATGCTTTTCTTACTTAGCACTTTTGTCTTGTTGTTTCCAGTCAAAATATCTAAAGATTATTAAATCAAAATGCAATTACTAAAAGAAAAACTCAGGTTTATATAAGAAAACCTGCTCCTTACCATGGTAACTGACTTTGAGTATAAGTTACCTCTCTTTCAGAAACGGGCTTGACTAACTCTGCTTTCTCAGGTTTGACATACCTCCCATTCTGAAACGGAAAACCCAGAGTTTGCTTCATTTCAGGGTTAACATACTCAGAGTTTTCTCTTAACCTCCTTTCTGAAACAGGCCCCTGTTCCTCTCTCAATCTTCACAGTTGTTGCTCCTTTTACGCTTCCACTCCTCCGTGAGAGATGCGAGACCGGTGAGTCTCACAGGTGTCGTTCATCATTAATCACGCCACCGGCCTCGCGCCGTTCTCTCACGTCCCTCGACCTCGTTCTGCTCGCCACAATCAGCATCTTGATACGCCACACCTGTGAGGTGGATGGATTATCTCGGCAGAGGAGAAGTGCTCACTAACACAGATTTAGACAGATTTGTGAACAATATTTGAGACAAATAGGCCTTTTGTGTACATAGAAAAAGTCTCAGATCTTCGAGTTCAGCTCATGAAAAATGGGGGCAAAAACAAAAGTGTTGCGTTTATAATTTTGTTCAGTATAATAACAAAAACAATCAAGTTGATGAAGAACAGTTTATTCACTTTATAGGCTATCGTTTAGACATGTAAAATATCCGCGTTTGCACATCGCCTATACAGGGTTCATTTGCAAAACGTAAATGTAAGAAACTTATCCAAGATGATTATGACGATGATTGTTATTATTTTACTGAAGTTATGATTACACATGCCTTTGTTTGAATGTATTTTTATCCGCCGGGATGATAGAATTGACGTCATTACGAGAGGACGTAAAATAACTGGTGAACCGTTTTTTTGAACTGGTTCATTGAAACAAACTGTCTGAAAGAACTGGTTCACGGAAAAGAACCGGACTTCCCAGCACTAAAGATGATGCTATCGAAGATCCAAGGATTGGAGGTGAGGAGCTTAAAGGAATAGCTCAAGAGACTATGGAAGGCTTGATTTCCAGACAACAGGGAGCTGAATTATTGCAAAGCCACATCCAGTAATATATCCCCCTGAAATGGAAACCTATTGTCAACAAGGGAGAGCCAAAGAGAAAGCCATCATCCAACAAGCAAATCAGATGTGCTAGATACGCACACATTAAACAACTATATAAACTGAAGAGGAAGGATGCTATCAACTCAATTCTTCAGGGTTGTATACAGCAGTGTATATACTGGCTGCCCTGGCTGACCCATTCTTCTGCCTGTTTTGGCTTGATCAAGATGTTCTCATCTCAATTTAGTATTTAGGTCAATGCACTATATGATAATAATGTAACATATCTTTCCTGAATTTCCTGTTTTCTTGATTGTTCTGTTTTCTTGTAATTGTAGGGTTAGGAGAGCTTTTGGATCAAATGGAATAGTTTGAAAGTAATATTTTTTGATTGTGTATAAAAATTAAATGAATGATTTAATACTCTCATTTGCCTGTTTAGCTCAGCCATCCATAGAGCACACAAAACTGAAACTTGATCAAATAACACATCTAATACCATTAAATAAGTGTCTGTATTATATGATTAGTTAATTGCATTTGATAGATTACTTTCCATAAAACATTTGCAATGGGTTTGTAAAAGTTATGCATGTCTGGCCTGAGTGTTTGTTGCATTTACACTATTTTGACCAGCAGGCGTCACCAGCGTTTCGAACGCTTCAGACAGTGAATAATTTTGTGAAGCTGTTGGTTAAATTAATTCAAAGCTTTGAAAAGTTTTATTTCTCCTGCCACTAAATCTGTCGTCATGATTATATGCCCCGAGTTACATTTAGCGTGACACATGAAAACAGTCCTTAAAACATACCTTAAGCCTTAAATAACTTAAGCAAAATTCACACAATAATATATAACTGCATAAATTACACATTTACAGATTGTGCTTTTTAAAAAGCAAAATGAGAAGGATGGATGTGGATACACATCTGCACTCTGCACAATGAGGTCTAAAATCCAAAATGGCTGAGGTATCACTAAAAGTGACCACAAGGTGTCAGTACTGACAAAGTAAAGCACTGTTTGCACAAAGGTAGGTAATCACTACTCTCCACTCACACAGACCTTTCTGTCTCCACTCTAAACGTATTTTTATTTTATTTTATTTTATTTGTTTTACCTTTATTTTACCAGGAAATCTCATTGAGATCAAAAATCTCTTTTACAAGAGAGACCTGGCCAAGGTAGCAGTCATACATAAACACAACATATTAAAAATGCTACATACAATCATGACAAAATTCACAAAACAACAACAACAACAAAAAAACCTCAAGCCTCTCAAGAAAAACAACCACATGTTTTCTTTACCACATTATTTATGATGCTCTTAAATTTATCAATGTATATACACGTTTCTAGTTTAAGATATTTTTGGCAAATTATTCCATGCCCAGGGTGCATAGTATGAAAATGCAGTTTTCCCCAGATCTGTCAAAACCCTGGGTACATTAAAAAGCAACCACTTGGAGGAGCGCAGCTGGTAACTAGCAGAATTGAGACAGAGAAGGGTACAGAGGTAAGCTGGAAGTTTACCTAGCATGGCTTAATATATAAAAATATACAAGTGCTGTTTTCTGCGGGTGGACAGTGATGTCCAACCCACCAGATCATAAAGAATGCAATGGTGAGTGAGGGACTTTGCATTTGTAATAAAGCATAGAGATGCATGATACACTGAATCAAGGCTCCGTAAGATGGAGGAGGCTGCGTGCATATAAAATATGTCACCATAATAAATCACAGATAGAAAAGTAGCTTCCACAAGTTTCTTTTTTTTTTGCCATTGGAAGTAAAGCTAGATTTATTTATAAAATAAAAGCCAATCTTCACTTTGAGCTTCCTAACTAGATTAGCAATATGTACATTAAATAAATGTTTGTCATCTATCCATATACCCAAGTACTTGTACGTACGTGGATACCCTTTCAATGGATTTACCGTCAGATGTAAAAATCCTAAGATCATCAAGCAACTGTAGGCGAGCTTTTGAGAAGACCATGAACTTCGTTTTCTGAGGATTTAAAACCAATTTTAAATTGAGCAGAGCCGTTTGTAATGACTGAAATGCAGTCTGAAGCTCTTGCACAGCTTGTGCTATGGAAGGAGCATGTGTATAAATTACAGTGTCATCAGCATAGAAGTGCATTTTTGCTTGAACGTCCTTAACTAAATCATTTATAAAAATAGAGAACAGAATAGGTCCCAAAATAGACCCCTGGGGGACCCCTTTAGATATCTCAAGAAACTCAGATTTGTGGCCCTCTGCATAGACACACTGAGTCCGATCAACAAAATAGTTTCTAAAACCAGATTGAAAATTGTTTAAAATATTATTATCAAATAAGAACTGTTTTAACTGTAAATTTACCTGGGATTCAAGGATCTTAGCCAGGATTGAGAGTTTGGAGATCGGACGGTAGTTGTTTAGCTCTGAGAGGTCCCCACCTTTAAATAAGACAGAAAAAATGAGTGAAAATATTCCCATGCCAATTCAACATCCGGAATCAAGAGTTACTCTGTTAAGATCACTATGATATAAATCATGCAGGAAAGCCTGCTCTTGAAACCCTTTAAAATATCTTTTAAAAATGAACCGGGGTTTTACCATGGGGATTTTTGTATTCCTGACACTTACATCATTGCAAAATATGCCAGTTGAGGTGTATTTGTGAGATGTATTTGTTATAATTAAATCAAGCAAGGTAGATTTATGTTGTGCTTTAGAATTTGGCCTTGTCAGAGCATTAATGAGTTGCACTAGGTTTAATGAATCACACAGTTCTTTAAAACAATCTGACGTCCCTGAAAGCCAGTCCCAATTTAGATTACCCATAAGGATGAATTCAGAGTCATTTAATTCATCTGAAATACATTTGAAAGCAACCTTTGCGGCAGACGGGGGTCTATAGCAACCAATAACAGTGATGTAAGAATATTTTGATACGCCTACTTTGATTTCCAAGACCTCAAACTGTTTAGCTTTAGTAATTGACAGAGTTACAGAGCTAATGCGCTTGGATTTGACATACATGGCAACCTCACCCAACCGATCAGTTCTATAGACTGATTTCTTAAGCCAAGTTTCTGATAGAACCATTACATCAGCGTTTGTTGTATTTGCCCAGATCTTGATCATGTCCATTTTAGGGACCAGACTTCTAACATTTAAATGTATGAAACCAAGGCTTGATCTACTTTTCAAATCTGAGGGAGTGGCCCAGGATTTGGCTGAACATTTCCAGATAACAACAATAAAAGCATCACTATACATCACAGAGAAAGAGTCCTCTTTGACAATAAAATAGTCAGATAACAGCATATAGAAGATACAGGACTTCTTTGACTTGTCCTCCAGAGTAGTAAATCTTCAGCTAATGAAGTGGACTGATTGTCTGATGATGTGACTCTGGTTATGACAGTCAATGTGCTACTTATGAAGGTATTTTTGGTGCAAAACTACTGAACGCCTGTGACAGTGAAATGTGTAGTTGTAGAGAATAGCCACACATGTGTATCAGTAAATTTGAAGTCACAGAGAGAAATGTTTTAAGAGTTGCAAACTTGTAGACTTTTTTTTCTCTCCCACAAACACAACACAACAGTTACACCTTCTCAAATTCTTCACTGCAGGGGCACAAATCCAATTCTACAAATCACAAATTAATAAACTCGTGCGCTCGCATTTTTTCTACAATTGCTGCAGTGAATATTGTGCAAAACGCATTTAAACACCCGCATCAAAAAATGTGAAGTCACGGAGAAATTTTGCTCAACCGCAAATCAGTATGTGAATTCATTCAATGAGAGTTGCACACTTGTAGAATATTTTCTCACAAATATCTTGTATATTTTTCTAGCTCAAACACAAGTACATAACTACAGCTGCTTGAATCTGCTGCGACGAATCTCAAACACTGTTTTTCGCTTTCAAGTGACAAGTTTCGCGCGCTCTCCCTTTTGCACCATATATCTCGTGAAATGTGGAGCAAAACCGACTTGTGCATCTGTAGAAGCAGTGGGCGGAGCCTACATGAATATTGTGCATCTGTAGAGCCAGTGGGCGGAGCCCACATTAATATTCATGAGTTTCCCGGGCATGCGCGTGGGGTTCACTCCTCGTTTCTCAGCAGGTTTAATGGGTTATTTCAAAAAAGGTAAATATAGTTTCTGCGCGAACTTAAACTACAATTGTGTATCATTTTGTAAAGTTCATAATGTTTTTATTAATTTGCACGTTTTGTGCATTCGTCAATGACTGAATGATTGCAGGCATTCACTTCGTGTAGGCCTATATAAAACACAGCAAACTTCAACTCGTCGTATAAATTGCACCTTGCGAAGCTTTAAAACTGTGTATTTTACTAATTGTTATCATTTGTTGATTGCAATAAATTAAATAAACCCTCAAAAAATGTATCTGTGGGCTAACACTTTTTTTTACAAATATATCCTGGTGTGATTGTTCTTAAATTCTTGTTCATTTAAATAAGCCAAATAATTTAAGACCACACAGAAGCATGAATGTGTTGCTTTAATACTGAAGTACAATTTGGATTAAACAAAATTGTATGGACAAAAGTGGATAAATTACATTTGGTACAACTGGGTTACTGTAAATGAGGAAAAAAACACAACATTCTTTTACGGAATATAATAAGCAACCAATTTGATGTTCTAAAAGAATTATATTTACAAATATACATACTGGCAAAATAATGTAACACTATTTTTTTAATGTTTTGGTTGCAAGGTGTGCTTGTGCTGGCTTTGATATAATAATATATACACTACTGTTCAAAAGTTTGGTATTAGTAAGGTTCTAGGTTGGGTACCAAGACTACATTTATCTGAAAAACAGTAATATTGTGAAATATTATAAATATGTGAAAGTTTTCTATTTTAATGTTTTAAAGAAATGTATTGTGATGGCAGAGCTCATTACTCGAGATTTCAGGGTCACACAAGCCTTCAGAAATCATTCTAATACTGATTTGCTGCTCAAGAAACATTTCTGATTATGATCACAGTTGAAAATGGTTGTGCTGCTTAATGAAGTGTGGAAATCATTATGGAGCATATATTTCCAGGATTGTTTATGAATAGCAAGTACAAAAGAACAAAATTTATTTAATTTTTTTTTTTTGTAACATTATAAGTGTCTTTGCTGTCATTTGTGATCAATTTAAGGCATCCTTGACCTTGCCTGCTATAAAAGTATAGGCCTACATTTTCTTTAAATCATAGTGATTCCAAACTTTTGTCATGCAAATCTTAAGTGATGAAAATGATGAGAATGTCATGTTTTAACATCGATCCAACAAAGTTTAAAGGTTTCATTTTTCAAGAGTTCAAGTCAGAAGTGCCTCTAATTGAAGCCCAATCAAGAACATGCCAAATTTATGACTTTTAAAACATGTTGTTGAATGAGTGTTTGTTGTGCAACAAAATGATCATCATTGTGTATCATCCAGGCACACAGTGCAACACATAAGGTCAAAGAAATAACATGACAAAGAGAAACATCAGTGTAGGGTGCAAAATGTTTATTAGGACACTGATATGGTTGTGGAGTTATTTCCCAGAGATTATTGCCAGAGATGACACAGTTTTAAAGCTTCATAAGGTAAGGTATCAGAAGAGCTTAGCAATAAATAAATTAAATGGTAATGGTTAATGTATTTATATTCTATATCTGCTCTTCTGTTGGAAATAATTGTTGCTGTAATCATTCAGGTGTTCTGGAATTTCTGGTTTTACAGTAAAAGTGGAACCTGTGATATTTTTTTGTAAATGTATATTTTGTTTGTAAAAAATGTTAATATTTTTTATTGCAGTGACATTCAACAAATGACAACAAAAGACAGTTTTAAATCATTGCAATGTACAAAGGAAAAGCACAACGAAATGAACGAGTTGAAGTTTGCTGTGCTTTATATAGGCCTATACACGAAGTGAATGCCTGCAATCATTCAGTGATTAATGAATGCAAAAAAACGTGCAAACTAATAAAAACATGATCAACTTTATGAAATGATTCACAATTTTATTTTAAGTTCGCGCTGAAACTATATTTACCTTTTTTGAAATAACCCATTAAACCTGCTGAGAAATGAGTGAACCTCTGAGTGAACTAAAATGAGCAGTTCCACACGCATGCCTGGGAAAGCTCAACGCGCTGCAACTGAAGCAAACACGTGCAAATAGAAAAAAACGCGTGCAAATAGAAAAAAACATCATCATCAGTTTCACAACACACGTGTGCTCCAAATACAGAAACGCGCTGCAAAAGTTCACAACACAACCAAATACAGAAACACGCTGCAAATAACACAGACCACAACGGAAATGTTTCCAGGGGAACCAAATAAGTGACGAACCCGGCTGGGACGTGCTTATTGCCCGTGAGCTTCCCTATGCCCTACTCCCTTCGAAGGGCAATATCTTTCCTTCTTGTTCTTCTTCTCTATCTTTTTTTATTTATTTAGTTTAGTTTTCAGCTCATTGTTCTTTTCTCATTTGTATTCTGATGACATTGGACATATTGTTAATACATTTTGTATATTGTATATAAGTTGTATGTCATAAAAATGTAATCTCTGTATGTTTTGCAAAAATAAATAAATACATAAAGTAGAATTTTAAGCTGTAAGCACCTGCCGGGTTAGTCATTTATTTGGTTCCCCTGGAAAGATTTCCATTGTGGTCTGTGTTATTTGCAGCGCATTTCTGTATTTGTGTTGTGAGCTTTTGCAGCGCGTTTCTGTATTTGGGTGGTGTTGTGAGTATTTGGAGCACAGGTGTGTTGTGAAACTGATGAAGATTGCGGGGTTTTTTTTCTATTTGCATGCGTTTTCTTCTATTTGCATGTGTTTTCTTCAGTTGCAACGCGTTGAGCTTTCTCGGCCACCGTACCACCACATCCCACATCATAACAAATTGGCCCATTAATGTGCAGAATATTTTTTAACACCACTTATAGGATAAAAATATAACACAATACAAAAATAAATGCTATTTAAACATTTATTTTAAGTAACACAAAGCTAGTAAGGGGGAGCTAGAGCCTTCAGAGCCTGTTGAACTGATACTCTTCGCGCCAAATGTATAATTGTTAATTTGAAGCATTTCACAGGATCTACCTCTATTGCTTTTTTTAACGCGTAACTTACATCTTCACCTTTTCTTTTCTTCCCGTTTTCATCCATGGCTGTTCTAATGTTATGTCTTCTTACCTGAGTGTTCCTTGGCGAATATTTAAATATTAACATGAGCGGAGCGGAATAAAGAAAGTCATTAGCAGGATTCAAAACGGCAAGCACGCACTGCAGCGGGCAGAGTCGGTTTCTCTTTTTGAATGACGAATGTAGACGAATATATCTGCAGAAATAGACAGTTGTTTCATTTAAACCCAGGGGCAGAACGCGCATTTTAGCTAACAGTCGGCTGTAGTTCTCTCGTGTTCAAATGGAGCTTTTTTCCCACGACACATGCGAGGCGAGGGAGTCGGCTTTCATCTGCGCGGCTTGGTGTTGTGTTTTTCCAGGATGTTAAAGAGGGCGTGTTTCAAGATGCGCAACGGAGTAGACCAAACTAATTAACAGGGAGGGACAGTCACATGCATGCACACGAAACACACTCCTTGTCAGCCGCGCCCGCCCGATCGATTCTCTCATCCATTTGCGTAGAAAATGTAATATGATTTCCGTCATTGTTTTACATATATATATATATATTATATATATTTGTGTACCGGGCCGGCCCACATTGGCCAGCGGCCCACCGGGAAAAGTCCCGGTGCTCCAGATGGCCAGTCCGCCCCTGCTTGTAAGTGAAAAACAGTGTTTGAGATTCGTCACAGCAGATTCAAGCAGCTGTAGTTATGTACTTGTGTTTGTGCTAGAAAAGTATACAAGATATTTGTGAGAAAATATTTTACAAGTGTGCAACTCTCATTGAATGAATTCACATACTGATTTGCAGATGAGCAAAATTTCTCCGTGACTTCACATTTTTTGATGCGGGTGTTTAAATGCGTTTTGCACCATATTCACTACAGCAACTGTAGCAAAAATGCGAGCGCACGAGTTTATTAATTTTTGATTTGTAGAATTGGATTTGTGCCCCTGCAGTGAAGAATTAGAGAAGGTGTAACTGTTGTGTTGTGTTTGTGGGAGAGAAAAAAAAGTCTACAAGTTTGCAACTCTTAAAACATTTCTCTCTGTGACTTCAAATTTACTGATACACATGTGTGGCTATTCTCTACAACTACACATTTCACTGTCACAGGCGTTCAGTAGTTTTGCACCAAAAATACCTTCATAGCTACTAGGACTTAAAATCCAAAATCCAGCAGCAGGAGCGAGTCCCCACTTAGAAGATCTGCAAAGTGTTATGTCCTTCTTAGGAGCTGTACAGCAGCTGGTGGATTCCAGGTCTAGGCCTCAAACAGTCCAGAGTTCTGTGGTAATCCAAAGGCATCTAATAAAAAATAGACCATCCAAAGATCCAAGCTGAAGGAAAGTTGTTTTTCTTGGAAAGTTCCACTCATTCAGGCACAAATTACATTAAAGCTGCAAGCAGCATTGAAAGGGCCCTCGCACCCGTGCCACCGCCACCCGGTGGCTTTAGGAAGACAGAGCACGGTGGGCAATGTGCATTTAAGTAGGTAAATATAGGAGTATGTCAAAGTCAGTTACAAAAATGTCCTTTATTATGGGGATAATAGCATGCGTTATCACTCAGATAAGTGTTTCTAGCATGTTTTAGCATGTTTCTAGCATGTTTAGAACTCAATGGCATATTTAATATGTTGCTAGTAGCCTACTGCATCACAGTGTAAAACATGTCACTTCCTGTTGACAATAGATGGCGCTATTGCTTTAACTTAAAATTGTCATGTAGATGTGTTCAGGGCAGGACTCTTATCAAACGTGTGAAGTTTGGGGCAGATTGGACATTGCCTTCTTAAGTAACAACAACTTCCTGCTTCATTGCATTAGCATGCTTTAGCACTTAGCTAAGAATTGCTAGCATGTTTTAACATGTTTATAATTCAATGGCATATTTACTATGTTGCTAGTACTGCATCACACTGTTAAACATGTCACTTCCTGTTGCCAGTAGGTGGCGCTATTACTTTAACTGAAAATTGTCATGTAGGTGTGTTCAGGGCAGAGCTCTTATCAAACGTGTGAAGTTTGGGGCAGATTGGACATTGCCTTCTTAAGTAACAACAACTTCCTGTTTCATTGCATTAGCATGCTTCAGCACTTAGCTATGAATTGCTAGCATGTTTTAACATGTTTATAACATGTTTATAATTCAATGGCATATTTAATATGTTGCTAGTACTGCATCACAGTGTTAAACATGTCACTTCCTGTTGCCAGTAGGTGGCGCTATTACTATAACTGAATATTCTCATGTAGATGTGTTCAGGCCATGACTCTTATCAAACGTGTTAAGTTTGGGGAATATTTGATATTCCATGCCTGAGTTACAGCAAATTCCTATTTAATTGCAGTAATAGCATGCTTTAGCACTTAGCTAAGTGTTTGCTAGCATGTTTTAGCATGTTTCTAGTATGTTGCTAGCATGTTTAGCACTTGCTGGGACTTTTTTACATGTTATTAGGAGTCCACAACAGTGTTAAACATGTCACTTCCTGTTGCCAGTAGGTGGCGCTATGACTATAACTGAATATGAGCATGGATGTGTGTTCAGGACAGAACTCTTATCAAACGTGTGAAGTTTGGGGCAGATTGGACATTGTTTGCCTGAGTTACAGCAACTTCCTGTTTTATGGCGAAACATCGAAATTTGTCAGGCCGCCGAGGACACGCCCTTCGACGAAAACTCAAGATCTTCGCAATTTAACGTCGCAAAGGCCTTAAGATTACACTCACCAAATTTGAAGATGATCAGATTAAAACTGTAGGAGGAGTTCGTTAAAGTACGAGGCCTGAAAATGGCAAAAACTGCACAAAAATCTGAGAGGAAGTTCAAAATGGCTGACTTCCTGTTGTGTTTAGGGCTATCCTCCAAGATACTTTTTTGTAGGTATTGGGCCATTACATGTATGTACCAAATTTCGTACACGTACGTGAAACGTAGCGGCAGGCGCACTCCGTTGAACCTTTATAGGTGGCGCTATCGAGCCATTTTGTCCCGCCCAATTCTGAAACACATATCAGATGTAAATTTTCGCCAATTCTGACGCGTGTGCAAATTTTCGTGAGTTTTCGTGCATGTTTAGGCCCTCAAAAATGCGATTCATTGCGGAGAAGAATAATAAATATAGCTGCGAGCAGCGATTACGGGCCCAAGCCGGAGGCACCGCCTATATTTTTTTATATTTATATATATATATATAAAGAAGCCGGTGGCACCGCCACCCTGGTGCCTTTAGGGTTATTGTGCACGATGTGCAAAAACGTAACCCTGCTTTGATTGTCGAAAAGAAGTGTGCTGTAGAGTAGAGATGCGCGGTTGGCGGTTACAGCTGCGGACTCCGCGGATAAACCGCGGATCGGGCAGATGACGTGACGAAAAAAAATACTTTAATTAAATTCGGGCGGGTGGTGGGCGGTTGAACCAATCAAATGAAAAATATATGTATACATTGTCTGATAGAGATATCAATAAAGGTTCATCTGTGTCACAGAATTGGTGTTGTTTCCGAATTCCGATTCGACAATTATAAATGTGAACATGCACTGTTGTGCGGTGGAATTTCATCGAATTTCGGAATGAATAGAGTCGGCGTTTCTTTAATATCGAGGCTCTATAGTTTATTATGATTGTTAGGCCTGTTGATGGTATAAAATGAATTGCACTGTGCCTGAAAAAGACGCGCTCTCCGCTCTCTTCCCGTGCATTCAAAATTAACGGGAGTCTTCAGAACAGGCTCGTGCTATAGTCGTCGTCACCCTGACATGACAGTGCGTAGAGATAATTAGCCTACAATGTAAATTACTTGTTATTTTATTCGAGCTTTCTATCTATTTGCTAAAAAATAAAGTGAAATAGTTATTCGTTAGTAGTAGGCTAAATAGTTTAAAATAAGCTAAAGTTAAGTTTCACCCGAAACCTTTAGATTCAACATTTAGATGTAGATTTAACATTTAGATTCAACATTTACATTTAGATTTAACATTTAGATTTAACATTTACATTTAGATTTAACATTTAGATTCAACATTTAGATTTAACATTTAGATTTAACATTAGATTTAACATTTAGATTTAACATTAGATTTAGATTTAACATTTAGGATTTAACATTTAGATTTAACATTTAACATTTACGTATAACATGTAATATTTAGATTTAACTATTTAAAATATTTCTAAGTTGACAAATATTGTTGTAAATGTGCTAAAAAGTGACCGTCAAAAATTCATACCAGTTTTTTTAAACATTGTTTGAAGCTGAATGTGACAAAATGTTTCTGTTATTTTCAGCGTGAGCCGCTTTACAAACGGCGCCCCATACAATAGCAGATATATTACATTATACAATATTGTACATTGTACAGTATTGATCAGATAAGGTCAGGTTTGCCGAAGTGCGTTTAATTTAGGCTATTTTATGTATTTTTGTCCCTGCGTGCCGATCAGAGACGGAGTTCTCTGCTGATATTCTGAGAGCTTTCTAGTCTCGCGGCTGTCATCAGCAGCGCCTTGTATCGCTCAATCAGCAGATGGCGGGCGGGTGCGGTTTTGAAAATTGGTCAAAAATTTTGGTGCGGATGGATGGCGGATGGATGATGAGTTTTATGATGCGGTTGCGGATGAAATAATAGCCCATCCGCGCATCTCTACTGTAGAGCTTGCATCAGTTTGGGTGCATCAAGTGCGCATCGAGGGCACATATCAACCACAAAGTATGCGTGAGCAACCTTCTGAAACCTAAAATGAAAAATGAGACACCTCATCCATGGGTCTCATGGATTTAACGGACACATGAAATAAGTACACAAGACCGAGTATTCATATGAAGTGTGCCATTTGGGACAGGGCCTATGATCGTGAACCACAAAAGCCACATATATGAGATAATTTAAATATAGAATCATTTTTAATGTCATAGGATGTCATAGCTCAATATGTTTTTCAGCACTTAAATGTGTAAATATAGAAGCCCAGTATTTATCTGGAGGTCTTTGTACAGGTTTATTAATGTAATTATATTTTACGCTTATGTGTTCTATGATATGCAATGGAAGTAAATTTTAATGTTTAACATGGGTGTATTCACAACACATAGCATACGATATAATATCTTAAGATTATTCATCATTATGTTGTCTCTGCTTTTTCTGTTTTAATGATATTCAGAACAGAAAAACTAAATGTTCCTTCATTTTAATTAACACTAACTTTATTCTCATCTGAATTATAAATAATTGATTTCCGTATAAAATGATTTCCGCTCCTCTCTCTCTCTCTCTCTCTCTCTCTCACACACACACAGTTCGATCGCGCCCGCGCCTCTCTCTCTCTCTCTCACTCACACACACACACACACACACACACACACACACAGTCCGATCGCGCCCGCGCCTCTCTCTCTCTCTCACTCACACACACACACACACACACACACACACACACACACACACACACACACACACAGTTCGATCGCGCCCCCCTCTCTCTCTCTCTCTCTCTCTCTCTCTCTTACTCACACACACACACAGTTCGATCGCGCCAGCGCGCCTCTCTCACGTGCACACACTCCAGCTTGAGGCGCGCGCGATCGAACTGTGTGTGTGCGTGTGTGAGAGAGAGAGGCGCGGGCGCGATCGAACTGTGTGTGTGTGTGTGTGTGTGAACAGTGGAAACATACTCCGTCATTTTTTTCATACAGGACATCATTCAGACTGCAAACTGTTTACTTATATATGTGTACACTCCCAATAAAACACAACATCCTCAGTCACATATGTAATATATATTTTTATGTATATAATTTTGGACACAAGAGGGCAGTATAGCCCTATTTATGATTTTGTGTTTAAACTATCACCCGAAGAGACCCCTCCCCTCCCCCTCCCCACACAGACACACACACACACACAGATTGGCAGGGGACACTCTCTCTGTCAGAGAGAGGGAGAGAAAATTCTCAGAATCCACATTCAAACCAAAATATCTGACTTCATGTTGGTTGGAGCTAATGACTGTAAATTAGAAAGTTGTTCGGCTTGACGAGAACAATATACACGCCAAGTTTTGTAACTGTAGGTAAAATTATCTAAGTTATAACACACTTTATGTGTCCTTTTTTAGTCATAAATTCATTTCATCGCCACGGCCAAACCGTTCGAGATATCAAAAATCCGTCCGCAATTTAGCATCCTCAGTGTCTTGACTTCATGCTGACCGAGTTTCGTGGTGTTTGGATTAATTCTCTAGGAGAAGTATATAAAAAATAAAAGCATGCATTTTCCAAACAACCCATAATAGCTGACTTCCTGTTGAGCTGTCGTTAAACTTAGAGCACGAAAGTTGTTCGGCCCGATGAGATCTAATTATGTACCGAGTTTCATATTATTACATGCAAGCATGTTTGATATATGGACAAGTGTTCGAATCGCATTCCAGGGGGCGCTGTCGAGCCCCCCTGCCACGCCCGGGTATCAGCTTCAGTCCGGCCCTGATGGCCGCGGGTTCTGACCTGTGTGCAAAGTTTCAAGAGTTTTCGAGCACGTTAAGGGCCCCAAAACCTTGAAAAACTAAAATAAAAGCATTCTCACTCAGCAGACAAATCCCCCTCCCCTCAAACACATGGAGAGACGTAGGGTCAGAGAGAGAGGAAGAGAAAATTCTCCAAAACATCCACATTCAAACCAAAATATCTGACTTCCTGTTGGTCTGAGCTAATGACTGTAAATTAGAAAGTTGTCCAGCTCGATATGAACAATATACATACTGAGTTTTAAGATAAAAGTATAGACCTAACTCCCCCTCTTTTGTCAAAAGGTGGCGCTACTGAGCCCCTGCACCACGCCCGTTTCTGAAACTTTGCACATGTCTACTGGCTAATAAATTTGATGTGTCTGTCGAGTTTCATGCAATTTCAAGTATGCTAAGAGTCTCAAAAGCATCAAAAAAGAATCTTAAAGTTTGATGCGTTACCACGGCAACAGTATCTAAGATATCAATAATCCTTTCACAGGTCTTCATCTGCCGTGTGTTTACATTATACACATAAAGTTTTAAGCCAATCCGGTAAAAATTAGAGGGTGATTTAAATGCATTTTGAAAGTGACACACTTCCTGCTGCCAGTTGGTGGCGCTATAACTTTGACTCACAATAGTCACATCCATGTGATCGGCCTCTTACAGCAAACACACTGCTGAAGTTTCATCAAGATCAGTCAATGTACGCAGAAGTTATAACACACTTCCTGTTTCCATTATTCGCCATAAATTCGTTTCCTCGCCGCGGCCAAACCGTTCGAGATATCAAAAATCTGTCCGCAATTTAGCATCGTCAATGTCTTGACTTCATGCACACCGAGTTTGGCGATGATTGAATAAATTGCCTAGGAGTAGTACTTCAAATTCCACAGCAAGCGTTTTCCAAACAACCCATAATAGCCGATTTCCTGTTGGGCTGGCGTAAAACTTGACCAGGGGAAAGATGTTGGGCCCGATGAGATCTATATGTGTACTGAGTTTCATATTAATTCACGCAAGCGTGTTGGATATATGGACCAAATTGTCGGACCCCGTTCAAGGGGGCGCTGTTGAGCCCCCCTGCCACGCCCGGGTACCAGCTTCAGCCCGGCCCTGATGGCCGCAGGTTCTGACCTGTGTGCAAAATTTCAAGAGTTTTTGAGCACGTTAAGAGCCCCAAAAGCCCCTGAATCTTTGAAATCCATTAAAAGCAATAGACAAATCCCTCACACACAGAGACGGAGAGAGAGGGAGAGAAAATTCTCAGAAACATCCACATTCAAACTAAAACATCTGACTTCCTCTTGGTCTGAGCTAATGACAGTTAATTAGAAAGTTGTCCAGCTTGATCTGAACAATATGCGTACCGAGTTTTATGATTGTATGTAAAACTATAAAAATAACACCCCCACTCTTGTCAAAAGGTGGCGCTACTGAGCCCCTGCACCACGCCCGTTTCTGAAACTTTGCACATGTCTACTGGCTAATAAATGTGATGTGTCTGTCGAGGTTCATGCAATTTCAAGCATGTTAAGAGTCTCAAAAGCATCAACAAAGAATATGAAAGTTTGATGCGTTGCCACGGCAACAGTATTTAAGATATCAAAAATCCTTTCACAGGTCTACATCTGCCGTGTGTTTACATTATACACATAAAGTTTGAAGCAAATCGGGTAAAAATAAGAGGGTGATTTCAAAGCATTTTGAAAGTGACACTTCCTGCTGCCAGTTGGTGGCGCTATGACTTTGACTCACAATAGTCACATCCATGTGATCGGCCTCTTACAGCGAACACGCTGCTGAAGTTTCATCAAGATCAGTTAATGTATGCTGAAGTTATAACACACTTCCTGTTTCACGTTTCTCGCCATAATTTCGTTTCCTCGCCACGGCCAAACCGTTCGAGATATCAAAAATCCCCAGGCAATTTTTCATCCTCAATGTATTGACTTCATGCTGACCGAGTTTTCTGCCATTTCTTTGAATTCTCTAGGAGAAGTACTTTAAATTCCATTGCATGCGCTTTACAAACAACCCATAATAGCCGACTTCCTGTTGGGGTGGGGTAAAAAGTAAGAGTATGAAGTATATATAACCGATGAGATCTATATGTGTACCGAGTTTCATATTCTTACATGCAAGCGTGTTTGATTTATGGACCAAGTTTTCGGACCCCGTTCCAGGGGGCGCTGTCTAGTCCCCCTGCCACGCCCGGGTACCATCTTTAGCCCGACCCCGATGGCCGCGGGTTCTGACCCGCGTGCAAAGTTTCAAGAGTTTTCGGGCACGTTAAGGGCCCCAAAAGTGCCCGAATAGTCGTAAGAAAAAAAAAAATAAATAATCCTAAGGAAAACAATAGGGCTCTGCGCCCTTTCAGGGCTTGGGCCCTAATAATCCTAAGGAAAACAATAGGGCTCTCCGCCCTTTCAGGGATTGGGTTAATTCTCTAGGAGAAGTATATAAAAAATAAAAGCATGCATTTTCCAAACAACCCATAATAGCTGACTTCCTGTTGAGCTGTCGTTAAACTTAGAGCACGAAAGTTGTTCGGCCCGATGAGATCTAATTATGTACCGAGTTTCATATTATTACATGCAAGCATGTTTGATATATGGACAAGTGTTCGAATCGCATTTAATAATTAAAGCTGCAAGCAGCATTGAAAGGGCCCTCGCACCTATGCCACTGCCACCCGGTGGCTTTAGGAAGACAGAGCACGGTGGGCAATGTGCATTTAAGTAGGTAAATATAGGAGGAGTATGTCAAAGTCAGTTACAAAAATGTCCTTTATTATGGGGATAATAGCATGCGTTATCACTCAGATAAGTGTTGCTAGCATGTTTTAGCATGTTTCTAGCATGTTTAGAACTGCATATTTAATGTGTTGCTAGTAGCCTACTGCATCACAGTGTAAAACATGTCACTTCCTGTCGACAGTATATGGCGCTATTACTTTAACTTAAAATTGTCATGTAGATGTGTTCAGGGCAGGACTCTTATCAAACGTGTGAAGTTTGGGGCAGATTGGACATTGCCTTCTTCAGTAACAACAACTTCCTGTTTCATTGCATTAGCATGCTTTAGCACTTAGCTAAGAATTGCTAGCATGTTTTAACATGTTTATAACATGTTTATAACTCAATGGCATATTTAATATGTTGCTAGTACTGCATCACACTGGTAAACATGTCACTTCCTGTTGCCAGTAGGTGGCGCTATTACTATGACTGAATATTCTCATGTAGATGTGTTCAGGCCTTGAGTCTTATCAAACGTGTGAAGTTTGGGGCAGATTGGACATTTCCTTCTTAAGTAACAACAACTTCATGCGTCATTGCATTAGCATGCTTTAGCACTTAGCTAAGAATTGCTAGCATGTTTTAACATGTTTATAATTCAATGGCATATTTACTATGTTGCTAGTACTGCATCACACTGTTAAACATGTCACTTCCTGTTGCCAGTAGGTGGCGCTATTACTTTAACTGAAAATTGTCATGTAGGTGTGTTCAGGGCAGAACTCTTATCAAACGTGTGAAGTTTGGGGCAGATTGGACATTGCCTTCTTAAGTAACAACAACTTCCTGTTTCATTGCATTAGCGTGCTTTAGCACTTAGCTATGAATTGCTAGCATGTTTTAACATGTTTATGACATGTTTATAATTCAATGGCATATTTAATATGTTGCTAGTACTGCATCACAGTGTTAAACATGTCACTTCCTGTTGCCAGTAGGTGGCGCTATTACTATAACTGAATATTCTCATGTAGATGTGTTCAGGCCATGACTCTTATCAAACGTGTGAAGTTTGGGGAATATTTGATATTCCATGCCTGATTTACAGCAAATTCCTATTTAATTGCAGTAATAGCATGCTTTAGCACTTAGCTAAGTGTTTGCTAGCATGTTTTAGCATGTTTCTAGTATGTTGCTAGCATGTTTAGCACTTGCTGGCACTTTTTTACATGTTATTAGGAGTCCACAACAGTGTTAAACATGTCACTTCCTGTTGCCAGTAGGTGGCGCTATGACTGTAACTGAATATGAGCATGAACATGTGTTCAGGACAGAACTCTTATCAAACGTGTGAAGTTTGGGGCAGATTGAGTAGTATGAAGCTGCAGACTCGGAGCCTGCTGCATCTACAGTCCCGCACCCAGAGTCCCGCATTCTCAGACCCCTCGTTTTTCAAGACAGCGCCTCCTATCAAATTGGATCGGATAAATACATGAATAAACCATGGGATAAACACGTGAAGAACCGAAACGTGAGTATCGTCAATTTTATTCAATGATTTCTTTTTTAATCAAACTACTTTATAGCTCATCGATACACCAACATATGAACAGTCTATTTAATATTTCTAATGATAGTTTGTAACAAAATTTGAGCCGTTAATGTATGTTTTTTTGCCTTTTCCCCCGAAAATATTTTGATAGCTAACGTTAGCCTTTAACCTTGGACTTTTTGTAGACAAGCCATTGTAAAAAAAATTGATTAAAATTAGTTGACATTAAAGTAGACCAATTAAGTACATTAAGTGTGTTAATATCAAAGAATTGCATCATTAATTATTTAATCAGATTTACCTTTTTTTTAAATTATCGGACCTTTTCTCCTAAAACTATAAATTGAATTAATTACTTAATGCCGGAGTAATTATTTTACTTTATATAATTTATGTAGACTACTTAAATTAGTTCTTATAAAACGTAAGTATTAAAATGGATCAATATTAATTTAACTGTGATATGATGTTGTTGCCAGCCATTTACGTTACAACTCATAGGCTACTACAGTTGCCTAATCAAATTTGCTATGCCTTCGCTATGTATTAACCAGTCTATGGTATTAACATGTTAGCTAGAATGTGTCATTTGGCCTTCTTTGGGGGTTCCTTGTTTTAATTTGTACTATTGACTGAAATTTGACTATGGGCTCTGTGGGGTGGTCTTAAATTTTGAATTTGAGTTTGACTCTCTCTTTTTTTTGAAGATGGATGTAACAATTCAAACGGGGGATTCACTTCCAGAAATACAGAAATGCAATAAATGCTGCAGTGATTTTCACTGCCCATTCTGTGCCCCGATATATTTTAAACCGACAAAGTTGTCCAAAGTTCAGAAACATGTTAAGGGACACTTCAACAGAGCAGTGCAACATGAAGGTAACATTAGCAAACATCTTTTTTTTTGCTTTTTGAAAGATCATAAGACTGTGTGTGACAGTGCAATTGTATGCTGTTGTATTTCAGGGTACACCATTCATCGATGCGGTCGCCCCTGCCGAACCCAGCAACATTATCATTGCTTGTACTGTCAGTCCACAATTTTAAGAAAGCCAGATTTTATCACACATTTAGGATCCTGCAATTACAAGCATGTTGAGAGAGCAAGTGCCACTAATGCCTGTAACCGCACACCCACTGCTGTGGCAACTGGTGTTGCACAAGCTACTGCCATTGCTGTTCCAGCTACCACAGCCATCGCTGCCACCTCTGTGCCATCTATCATTGTGCCACCAACTGTTATGCCGCCCTTTGCTGCCATCTCTGTGCCGCCCAGCACTGTGGCTCCCATCTCTGTGCCTCCCACTGCTGCGCCATCCACCACAGCCATCGCTGCCACCTCTGTGCCATCTATCATTGTGCCACCAACTGTTATGCCGCCCTTTGCTGCCATCTCTGTGCCGCTCAGCACTGTGGCTCCCATCTCTGTGCCTCCCACTGCTGCGCCATCCACCACAGCCATTGCTGCCACCTCTGTGCCATCTATCATTGTGCCACCAACTGTTATGCCGCCCTTTGCTGCCATCTCTGTGCCGCCCAGCACTGTGGCTCCCATCTCTGTGCCTCCCACTGCTGCGCCATCCACCACAGCCATCGCTGCCACCTCTGTGCCATCTATCATTGTGCCACCAACTGTTATGCCGCCCTTTGCTGCCATCTCTGTGCCGCCCAGCACTGTGGCTCCCATCTCTGTACCTCCCACTGCTGCGCCATCCACCACAGCCATCGCTGCCACCTCTGTGCCATCTATCATTGTGCCACCAACTGTTATGCCGCCCTTTGCTGCCATCTCTGTGCCGCCCAGCACTGTGGCTCCCATCTCTGTGCCTCTCACTGCTGCGCCATCCACCACAGCCATCGCTGCCACCTCTGTGCCATCTATCATTGTGCCACCAACTGTTATGCCGCCCTTTGCTGCCATCTCTGTGCCGCCCAGCACTGTGGCTCCCATCTCTGTGCCTCCCACTGCTGCGCCATCCACCACAGCCATCGCTGCCATCTATCATTGTGCCACCAACTGTTATGCCGCCCTTTGCTGCCATCTCTGTGCCGCCCAGCACTGTGGCTCCCATCTCTGTGCCTCCCACTGCTGCGCCATCCACCACAGCCATCGCTGCCACCTCTGTGCCATCTATCATTGTGCCACCAACTGTTATGCCGCCCTTTGCTGCCATCTCTGTGCCACCCAGCACTGTGGCTCCCATCTCTGTGCCTCCCACTGCTGCGCCATCCACCACAGCCATCGCTGCCAGCTCTGTGCCATCTATCATTGTGCCACCAACTGTTATGCCGCCCTTTGCTGCCATCTCTTTGCCGCCCAGCACTGTGGCTCCCATCTCTGTGCCTCCCACTGCTGCGCCATCCACCACAGCCATCGCTGCCACCTCTGTGCCAACCACCTCTGCCATTGTCAGGCCAGTCACAAAAACTGGCATCCGTGTGGGTCCAAAAGTATTGCAGAAATGCCCCAAATGTAATTTGACATTTTACAAAAAAAATTTGAAAAGGCACATTGAACGAAGACACACAGCAAAAATGATGGACATTTCATCCTCATCCCATCTCAAAAGTGAATGCATAGATCCCCAGAATGGACTGTATGCAGTCCACAAAAGTATTCATGGGGCTTCTACTCCACTCCATGTTCAAATTAAAATATGGGGGGAACAACAACATATTTCTTGTGAATTTAGTGAGTCCCAAGCTAATACGGAGTTGGCATGGAGAAGTGGACTGCAGTCATACCAGTGTGTACACCTCCGGTCAGTTTCATACTGCAAAACCTTTTTAACCTCGCCCTCACTCAGAGAAGATAGTCTTAAAGAAATGGTGAAAAGCAAGTGGTTTGGGAAGGACAAAATTAAACTGTGTGTTGATCGTCAAACCCTAGCCAAAGAAAATAATGCACCACTTTCAGTTCTGTCAAAGATTGGAGCCCCTCCATCTAAAAAATTTATATCGGTTCATGTGCCAACTATTTCATATTACAGCAGACTAGGCAGAGTCATGGTGTCTTATGATTCCAAAACAAATGCATAGCACTGTCCTTGTGCAAAAACACAGAGATCATGCACGCATAAATACATCGCAAAATGGCACTTATTCCAAACCAATGCAGAACTCTTTCGGAAGGTCCGGAGCACTGAAAGGAGCGCTGAGGAGTTTCAGGTGACAGCAATGGAGGAGAGTGATGTGGGTGAAAACACTTACCCACCAAAGGATGCTCCAGCAATACAAGGCATGGTGCAATACATCTTAATGAACAAAAAGATACCTTCTACTATTCCCAACCATTTGAGACTTTCTTCAGTGAATAAGGAATTTCCATGACACCTAATTCCTGAGGAGACATTGTGCTACCACTGTCCAAACCGCATGGTTCTCAGCGACCCGATCTGCATTACTCAAAAGGCTAAAATTCTTACAACCTCAGGAATTGTCCAAGGTGGATTTTTATTTATTTTTATGGTTGTGATTTTGTTCTTCTGATAATGTTGTGTTTTGAACTGAACCACTCCTTTTTTTATACCTTTTGTGTCTGCAGATATTTCTACATACTACAAATACTGTCCTCAGTGTGGAGCACTGTACCGGTACCAAGAGTGGAGTGAAGGTCTAAATAATTTCAATGACCATGTCCTTCTTGATCTACCTCTCTGCCTCACTATTAGAAACCTGTTGCAGGTGATGCTTATATTTTTTCTTTATTCTTTAAAGTTGTTTTTATTATTTTAATGAATAGCAGTAATTAAGAGTGCCATTTCTATATCATAGGTCCACACTGCAGTCAGCAGAATAGTTGAGTATTTGGAGTTAACTACAGGTGTCCAGTTCCCCTCAGCCGATTCAGTTTTGCATGGTTATCTTCATTTTGAAGCTCTAACAGACCATGAATATCCATATTCTTGCGTGACCTGTGGTGACCATCCACCTGTGGTCATAATGGACCTTCACAAGAAGGCATCTTTTCATCTGTCAGGTAAAAAACCCTTTTAGTTTACGGATTGCACAAAGGTAGACCATGGTTTATTCAAACTTTTCTTCATTTCCTTTAGTGAGTGACCTTGCACAACTTCGAGAAGATTTTAATGGAGATGTGGATTCAGAACAGTTTTGGAAGGCACTGACAGAGGAAAGAATTGCCCGTGGATTTGTTTCAAGTAAGAAAGCAAATCCACCAGCAATTATTAGATGTTAAACCTATGTAGATTTGTATTTAGTAAGATAAGACAAAAGGTAAAATGCTGATTTCTATGGTATAATAACATGTTTTGTTTCCCAAAGGTCAAAAAAACAATCCATTCAGTGTTCCTCCAAGTTTTCACTTTTGGGCACCCTGGATAGGGAGAAATACACGGCGCTCAGACTGTGTTCTTAACACAGAATTTGAGAAGATCCGTCCAGCAAAAGCAGCAGAGGTCTCTGAGATAACTGTCTCAGAGGATCGTCTGAGAGATGAGCTCTGCAAACAGAAGGTAAAATCTCTATTCAATGTTGTCATTACTTTATGTTGTTGTCCTATTAAGGGTTAAGGTATTCACTGACACACATTTCCTTTAATAGGTGCAGGTGATTAGAAATTTATGCAGAGAGTGTGGTTTGGATGCCACTGGATCTCGAACTGACCTCCTTTTAAGACTTTCGCAAGAAATGAAGTCACAAGAGGCATATGACAAAGTTTTTGAGAAAATTTGGGCTGCCTCAGGTAAACCTCAATATTGCAAATGAGAACAGTAATAGCAGTAACTCTAAAATATACAATGTGACATTGATAACATGATTAAGTCTTGCATGAGTATACAAAGGATTACAGTTTCTAAAAATCTGCTTTTCTTTTATGTATTTGCATTTTAGGTGGTTGGGCCGTGATTATGTGTCCGTGTGGCATTGTCTACAGTTTGAAATGCAACATCCGAGCAGAGAGCCCGCGTGATTTTGCGGACATGCTTCTGTCATGGAAGCATATGCCGAACATTGTCATCTACGACTTTGCACGTGGACTGTCAACCCACACTAACCTAAGACAACCACAAACAATGCCCTTCACACCATTTGAAGGGAGGTTAATGGACCCAACAGCAGAAAACATTGCGAAAGCCAAAGCTGGAAACACAAAGGTGTCACTACCCTGGCTGACATGCAAAAAGGAAAATCCTGACCCTGATGGCCACCCTATAACTGGTTCAGCAGAACATTATGTTCTGTATGACCGGTTCCATGAGGACAACACGAAGGACGCTCGAGATTCACTGCGGAAGCTTCGCCTGGTCCCGCAACTGGCTGGAAAAGTTAACAGCCAAGTCGTGGAACAGTTATTTGCAAAACTAAAAAAAAACAACTACTTCCTAAACATGGCTTTGCCGTCGACTCGTGTTTCTCATGCGAAACATAATTCACCATTACAATATTCGCAAAAATGAAGAAGGACTTAAGCACATGAAAAAGGAGTTTCAGACAAACATTGTAATGAATGTCCACAGCCAGGCTGTTTTGGGTAATTTTTCACTGTACTTGTGCACTTTAGTTATGAATGTAACACTTTATTACTCATTGGACTGATCTGTTCATTTATGTTTTTGTAGAACATAAAACACCTGAGGAATCCATGGATGTGTCAGTAGGTAAGTACATTATTGTGTCCAGTCCCCTCCCTCAGGTGGAGCTACACAAAGTTTATGATTTCTAAGCTTGATTGTTTTTTTACCTTACTTTCAGTAGCAGTGCCAGACACCATTTTAAAACCCTCAGCAACACCAGCAACCATTGCCATCCCTGCAGTGAGTGAGACTGCATCACCAGCCATTACCGCAACCATGACCATCCCTGCAGTGAGTGAGACTGCATCACCAGAAGCCGGTGATTTGGGACCAACAACCCTGTTGGAATATTTTTCAGCAGTAAAGCCATGGGAAAGGGACTGGCATCCAGTGCAAGAAAAACTGGTAAAATTATTGTTGAAATTTAATGTGCATGCATTTGCAGTTGAGCACTATTGTATGACTATTTAAAACATTTTTTATAGCTTGATTACGTGCTGGACGTCAAACGGCCTGGAGCTGAAATTATTGTCAAGGAGGGGAAATTGTGTCTCATTAGAGAGGAGTTTTGGAGCTTGGGTTTGCTGAGGGATATGGATTCCCACGTAAGCAGTCTGCATTTGGAAAGCTATATTTGTATTTAAACATTCACTAATGAGTGGCTAATTTAATTATTTATTGCAGATTGGAAACGCCTGCATGCAGCTTATTATTGAAATGGCTCGGAATATTGTATGTATATAAAATATTACAATGTAAACTGTCAAAGAGTATACATGTGTCTGAATCAACCTACATTTTTGCTTGCTTTCTTTTTCCATAGGGCAAAGATATATGCATAGAGAACTTTTATGTTGTTCCTACTTGGAAGGAAACCCCAAACATAGTTACAGCATTACCGGTGAGTGTATATAGTGAGTGGGAGTTAAAAACTATAAAAAAGCATAAATTCTTATTTCAAAAATTTAATAATTTCTGAAATCAATTTTAGGAGGATGCAGATATGAAAGACTTGATAGTCTTTCCAGCATGGACAAAAGCTAATGGCCCTGACCACTACATTGTCTGTGTAAGGAATTATATCATACTTGTCACAGTGTCTGGTTGTGTTCCCTTGTTTATCACTAGAGGTCCTCGTTTTCACGGTGTCCTTCACATTTGACTTCAATTCCCAGCATTCTGTCTGTCACTGTCACTCATCAGTTCATTGCACTCAGCTGTTCCCCGTAATCATTGTTCCCAGCTGTTCTGTGTTAGTCTTGTTAGATATGTGTATATATTCCCTGTCTGTGTTAGTATGTGTACGGAGTCGTTGTTAATGTCTCACACTTCTTGGTTTGTTCCTGCCTGTTCCTTGTGTTCGTTGTTCTTGTTTGGATTGCTTGTATGGTATTTGACCCTTGCCTGGACTGGATTACGTTTCACGGATTACCCAATAAATATCTCACTGCACTTGGATCTACTGTCTCTCTCGTGTGTGTCATGACAGAACGACTCCGTCCCGATGAATAGATCCAGCAGTTCGGGATTCCATAACCCTTCTCCTGTGTATGGGGAAGGAAGGGGACCACAGAGAGGAGGTTCGCAGGTCGGGGAGGAAGCGCCTCGACTAAACATTTTTCAATGTTTTGGCTTATGGGCCCAGCAGACTGAGGAAGC
Organism: Gila orcuttii; assembly: GCA_026230005.1. Lineage (NCBI taxonomy): Eukaryota > Metazoa > Chordata > Actinopteri > Cypriniformes > Leuciscidae > Gila > Gila orcuttii. Next base: position 1,668,532 of record JAPDVR010000009.1, on the reverse strand, counting down.
AGCGGCTTCAGGGGCTTCAGCGAACTCGTCCATCAGAGATGGTGAGTCGTTTCTGGGGACTCGTCTGGCAACGTTCTCCGGAACTCGGGGAGGTTGCAGGGGAGGAGGTGGTCGACAAATTCCACGACACCGTCCTCCGCCTTGCCATTCTTCTGATCCGGAGCCGCCAGACTGGTTCAGTACAAGATCCTCGCCGCTGGTTCCACCCCGCACAAAGTCACCATCTCGGGGCTCATCTAGCACAAGGTCCTCAACACTGGTTCCGCCCAGCACAAGATCTTCGCCGCTGGTCCCGTCCATCATAAAGCCCTCGCCACTGGTTTCGTCCAGCCCAAGGTCCTCACCACTGGTTCTGTCCAGTCCAAAGTCCTCGCCGCTGGTCCCGTCTAGTACTGAGGCTGCACCTCGCCATCAAGGACGGAGGAGGAGGAGAAGGGCCTCTTATCTCCCCAACACCCCGGTGGTCGTCCCTATGCAGCATGCGGTCATTTCAGAGGCCGTCCCTGTGCTGCGTGCGGTCGTTTTGGAGGCCGTCCCTATGCAGCATGCGGTTATTTCAGAGGCCGTCCCTGTACAGCATGCGGTCATTTTGGAGGGCGTCCCAGTGCAGCCCGCTGTTGTTCCGGTGGTCCCGAGTCCGGTGGTCCCGAGTCCGGTGGTCCCGAGTCCGGTGGTCCCAGTTCCGGTGGTCCCAGTTCCGGTGGTCCCAGTTCCGGTGGTCCCAGTTCCGGTGGTCCCAGTGCCGGTGGTCCCGAGTCAAGTGTCTGCTGTTCCAGAGCCGGAGCCAGTGTCTGCTGTTCCAGAGCCGGAGCCAGTGTCTGCTGTTCCAGAGCCGGAGCCAGTGTCTGCTGTTCCAGAGCCGGAGCCAGTGTCTGCTGTTCCAGAGCCGGAGCCAGTGTCTGCTGTTCCAGAGCCGGAGCCAGTGTCTGCTGTTCCAGAGCCGGAGCCAGTGTCTGCTGTTCCAGAGCCGGAGCCAGTGTCTGCTGTTCCAGAGCCGGAGCCAGTGTCTGCTGTTCCAGAGCCGGAGCCAGTGTCTGCTGTTCCAGAGCAGGAGCCAGAGCCAGTGCCTGCTCCAGAGCCGGAGCCTGTGTCTGCTGCACCTGAGCTGGAGCCAGCGCCTGTTCCTGAACCAGTGTTTGTTTCTGTGTTTGTGTCTGTTCTTGTGGCTGTTACAGTTTTGGTGTCTGTTCCTGAGCTGGAGCCAGCGCCTGTTCCTGAGCTAATGCCTGTTCCAGAGCCGGATCCAGTGCCTGCTGTTCCAGAGTCGGTGTCTGCTGTTCCTGAGCCGGAGCCAGTGCCAGTGTGTGTTCCAGAGCTGGAGCCAGTGGCTGTTCTAGAGCCGGAGCCGGTGCCGTCTGTTCCAGAGCTGGTGTCTGCTATTCCTGAGCCGGAGCCAGTGCCAGTGTCTGTTCCATAGCCTCTGCCATGGTCGTCCGAGTGGTCTTCATCACCCTGGCCGCCTGAGGGGTCTTCACCGCCCTGGCCGCCCAAAGGGTCTTCACCACCCTGGTGGCCCGAAGGTGCTTCACCGCCCTGGCCTCCCGAATGGTCTTCACCGTCCTGGCCGCCCGAAGGTTCTTCACTGCCCTGGCCGCCCGAGGGGTCTTCACCGCCCTGGCCGCCCGAAGGTTCTTCACCGCCCTGGCCGCCCGAAGGTTCTTCACCACCCTGGCCGCCCGAGGGGTCTTCACCGCCCTGGCCGCCCGAAGGATTCTCTGTTTCGCCCTGGCCGCCCGATGGACTCTGTGATTCGCCCTGGCCGCCAGATGGACTCTGTGTTTCGCCCTGGATGCCCGATGGACTCTCTGTTTTGCCCTGGTCACCGTTTAAGCCCTCACCCCTTGTTCCTGTCTCCCTTCACGGACCTGGCCCACCATCCCTCCCCCTGATCCTCCACCGTTCCACCTCCCTCCTGAACTCTTGTGTCATGTTTTAGTGTTGTCGTGGAGCGTCTGGTAGCCGCTCCGTAGAGGGGGGGTTATGTCACAGTGTCTGGTTGTGTTCCCTTGTTTATCACTAGAGGTCCTCGTTTTCACGGTGTCCTTCACATTTGACTTCAATTCCCAGCATTCTGTCTGTCACTGTCACTCATCAGTTCATTGCACTCAGCTGTTCCCCGTAATCATTGTTCCCAGCTGTTCTGTGTTAGTCTTGTTAGATATGTGTATATATTCCCTGTCTGTGTTAGTATGTGTACGGAGTCGTTGTTAATGTCTCACACTTCTTGGTTTGTTCCTGCCTGTTCCTTGTGTTCGTTGTTCTTGTTTGGATTGCTTGTATGGTATTTGACCCTTGCCTGGACTGGATTACGTTTCACGGATTACCCAATAAATATCTCACTGCACTTGGATCTACTGTCTCTCTCGTGTGTGTCGTGACAATACTAGATATTGAATGTCTCATAGATATGTTGATTACAGCGTAATTGTTGTGTTTCTAAAACTAAACTTAGATCATTGATGAAATGCTTCTTCCAAGAACTTTAGAATGAAATCTTGTTACACCTTAACACATTATAGATTATGAGGCCACTTCGAAGGGAAATAGTCTTTTTAGACTCTCAGTATGCAGAGCACGAATCCGGCTTTGGAGATGAGGACTACAGAGCAATTTTTAGGTCCAGCAATGAATTTAGACATGCAGTTTCAGGCTCTAATTTTGGCTATGTTCCTTTAGCCATTTCTAGCTTTTGTTCTACTATACAATTAGCTTTGTTCAAAGTTTAAAGGCCATGTTTTATTGCCTTAACTCTAATTTTTGGCTATGTTCTCCTAGCCATTTCGTGCATGTGTTGGCTACGTTCATTTAGCCTTTTTTGCATGGTGTGTCTGTTCTCCGGTTACAGATGAGCTGTCATTTAAATTTGATCAATCATAATCATGTTTTTTTTCTACAGACAAATTGCCAACCAAATTGATCCAGGGATCTGGACAGAAATGACTGGAAAGGATTTTTCGGTGATAATTCTACTGCAAAAATTATTTTGCATCCGTACCTTTTATGTATTATTAATTTCTAAACTGACCTTTTCTTATTTTCTCAATCATAGGCTTTGCCACGTCAGACAAGAGGGAATGACTGTGGTGTTTTTGTGCTGATGGTAGGGTCTTTAATGTGTTTATAAGTAAGGTCTAGTGAACAGTGTTAACAACAGCTTGTCTCCTGTATTTCAGTACACCCTCTCAATGGTCTGTGACATCGAGTTCGATTTCCAAGAGGTAAGTTCATAAAAGGAAATTTATGTTTATTTTATTTACTTTAAGTTTATTTTGGTAAAAGTAGAAAACAGTATGACCTTTAACTGGGCATTTCTTTCAGGTTGACATGCCCATGATTAGAAAATGGTGGTGCCTTATGCTAATGGAACGATTTCAAATTGACGGGTATGTCAAAAAGTATTGTACATTATATGAGTTAAATTTGTCATATTACTTTTGAATATTTTTTCAATACAACATTTTATTAAGCATGAGTAACAAAACACCCTTAAAGGGTTAGTTCACCCAAAAATGAAAATTATGTCATTAATGACTCACCCTCATGTCGTCCCAAGCCCGTAAGACCTCCGTTCATCTTTGGAACACAGTTTAAGATATTTTAGATTTAGTCCGAGAGCTTTTTGTCCCTCCATTGAAAATGTACGTACGGCACACACTCTTTGTCCAGAATGGAAATAAAGACATCATCAAAATAGTCCATGTGACATCAGTGGGTTAGTTAGAATGTTTGGAAGCATCGAAAATACATTTTGGTCCAAACATAACAAAAACTACAACTTTATTCAGCATTGTATTGTCTTCCGGTTCTGTTGTTGATCCGCGTTCACGATTCCGCAGTGACCCTGCTGACGTAAGACGCTGATGACGTGTTATCTGGAGATTAGGACATCCGCGACAAGCACACCTACGCACCATTTTAAAAAAAAATATAGCAATACAAAAATACAAACAATGTAGAATAGCTTGAATACAGCGCCCGTCTCCCTCAAACTGTAAACGAAGCTCGGGCGCACCAGATAACACGTCATCAGCGTCTTACGTCAGCAGGGTCACTGCGGAATCGTGAACGCGGATCAACAACAGAACCGGAAGACAATACAATGCTGAATAAAGTCGTAGTTTTTGTTATGTTTGGACCAAAATGTATTTTCGATGCTTCCAAACATTCTAACTAACCCACTGATGTCACATGGACTACTTTGATGATGTCTTTATTTCCATTCTGGACAAAGAGTGTGTGCCGTACGTACATTTTCAATGGAGGGACAAAAAGCTCTCGGACTAAATCTAAAATATCTTAAACTGTGTTCCAAAGATGAACGGAGGTCTTACGGGCTTGGGACGACATGAGGGTGAGTCATTAATGACATAATTTTCATTTTTGGGTGAACTAACCCTTTAATAACTTTCTTAAGCGACAATTTCTTTTTTTCTTCTTCTTCTTTTTTCTTTCCTATAATTTATTTATTATTGTTTGCAAGCTATGGGCGCAGGTTTGCCTTCTGGACAGACGAGGCAAAATGCTTATTAGAGGCAAAAACTCAACCTCTGTATAGGCTAAAAATAAGCAGAAGCACCACACAAGATGTCCCACAGCACGTCCAAGCAGTCCAAGATCGGACAAGAACTGAAGAAGCACTGGTGGACTGCATTGTGTCTTCAAAGGGAACAGAGCAGCATTTAGTGGTACTGAAATGGTCATTTTTCACCATTTAAAGATTAGCAATCCTAAATGACTCACCCAGGGCTGTGATCATTGTCAACTTCAACATTGTCAATTGATTATCCAATATGCTCGTTAGCTATATTTTTAATGGTTATGCCAATTATTCATTGATGGCTTGTGTATATAAAACAACACTTTTTGTTTGCCCGCAGGATGTTCTCAATGGGAAACCATCAAAGTGGTTCCCCCTAAAGCAACGTGTGCCAGTTTACATGGACAGTGAGCAGCAGTGTGCCATTCTTTTTGAACACCTCAAAGCTCTGCTACACAATTATAAAACTCAACTGAACTTCACAAATGAAGTGGAGTTCATTTGTAGTTTTCTTTTTCCTGAGGTAGGCCCGCACATGTTTGTCAGTTTGATTGTTTCTATTATTGCCATATAAGAAATGTTTTATACATTAATTAATTAATTAATTAATTAATGTATTTATTTATATGGACAGGCCATCATTCATGGCCTATGTGAGCTGCAGGCATTGTCCTGGCAGGAGGCTGAGGAGGTGTTCCTTCGTGGCCCTACTTATCACCCTAGGTATGCTTGTAACTTGCATTTGCAAAAAAAAAATATATATTACACAGTATTTTTGACAATGGCATTCATCTTTTATTTTAGTGAAGTTGAGGAATTTGACCGGGTGATTGCAAAAAGAATGAGAAAAGAAGCAACATTTGCCAACCAGAAAGTAATTATTTTACCTTATGCATTTACATTACATTTTACATTTATTCATTTAGCAGACGCTTTTATCCAAAGCGACTTATAAATGAGGAGGTTTTTTTAATGCAATTGAAGACGAAAATAAAGTCACTAACACAATTCTTTCTTCCTTTTTTCTTTGCTTTGTCCTGTTTACAGCAAGATGACCGTGATTAAGGTGATCGTTAAATAAAGTACAGAAATGTTTATTAATGTCTATTATTTGAGTTTGGCTTCACATTCAAAATATCAAAAAACAGGTTTTGTAATGTTAGCATGGTATAATGTTAATTAGACCATTATATGTTGAACTGAAAGAAAAAATGGAATTTGAAACATTGTACAAAAACAAACTAAAACATTGTAGCAATATAATATCACATAATATTTTTCAGAAGATCAATCTGTATTTGTATCTGTTACATCAGTAATTTCCTTTCAATTACACCCACGCTCAAAAAATAAATACTGGGTAATTAGTTAGTTTGAGAACACAATGATTTTTTTTTGCCACATGCATTAAGCAGGGAACGCAAATATTTATTTGGATAACTTTAAATAAAAAGAGACCGTAATATTGCATTCTAATGTTTTCAATGGCATTTGG